>JAQIHN010000008.1:0-327670 GCA_027917425.1 Gastrophryne carolinensis | reverse complement strand
CAGAAGCTCAGAATATCGCATTTACCACCATATATACCAGCTACCAGAAGACAAGAGAGTCATTGAGAGCCCTTATTAGGGCTGCTATGTTTTAAAAATTGTGTGGAGGCCCAAGAGCTGAGACCTTTTAAAAATTGTGTGGAGGCCCAAGAGCTGAGACCTCTTAAAAATTGTGTGGAGGCCCAAGAGCTGAGACCTTTTAAAAATTGTGTGGAGGCCCAAGAGTTGAGACCTCTTAAAAATTGATTGTATTAAGCCTAAGAGGTGAGCCATAATTTTTTTCATTAATACAGCAATTCTACGGCGGTTAAGGAGGAGGAGGAGGAGGAGGAAATGGCACTTCATACAGATGGCACTTCACTCTTGGCTGCTTTCCACTGTTGTACAAGCAAAGTCCGGGTCAATCCACTTGCTGTTCATTTTGATTAGCGTCAGCCTGTCGGCACTGTCGGTTGACAGGCGGCTGCGCTTATCGGTTATAATGCCCCCGGCTGCGCTGAACACACCCTTTCTGATAGCACGCTGGCGGCAGGGCAGGCAAGCACCTCCAAGGCGTACAGGGACAGTTCCAGCCACGTGTCCAACTTGGAGACCCAGTAAGTGTAGGTCGCCGAGGGATCGGGGAGGACAGGGGTGTGGTCTGCCAGGTAGTCCCGCAACATCCGCCGATACTTGTCCCTCCTGCTGATAGCGGGCCCCGCAGTGATGGAAGTTGCACGAGGGGGTGACATGAACGTGTCCCACACCTTGGAGAGTGTTCCCCTGGTGGCTGTGGGCCTGATCGATGTTGTCAGACTCTGGGAGACACTCTCCTCTCTGCCGCCAGCGATGCTGGGTGGGAAAATCTGCATCATGTTCTGCAAGAGTTCCCTCTGGTATTCCAGTAATCGATTCGTCCTCTCCTCTACCGGAATAAAAGAGGAGAAGTTATCTTTATACCGGGGGTCCAGGAGTGCGAAGACCCAGTATAGTTTGTTCTCCAATATCCGGACAACACGTATGTCCCGGGAAAAGCAGCCCAGCATGAAGTCAGCCATGTGTGCCAGACTCTGAGTAGGCATGACCTCACTGCCCCCACCAGAAGGATCATTTTCCATTTCCTCCTCTTCCTTCTCCTCTCCGCCCCATCCGCGCTGAACCAATGGGACGCACACAGCCTGACTGCTACCCTCGCCGCCAGCATCCTCTTCCACAGCCACCTCCACGTTGTCCTCCTCCTCCTCATCCTCCTCCTCCTGCAACTGCCACCGAGCAGCAGACAAAAGTGTGGTCTGACTGTCTACCTGCGTTGCGTCTCCTCCTACCCCCGTCTCCTCTGTGTGCAATGCGTTCTCCCTTATTGCGATGAGCGATTCTTTAAGGACGCATAGGAGCGGGATGGTTACGCTCACTATAGCGTCCTCGCTGCTGACCTTCTTAGTGGACTCCTCAAAGTTACGCAATACATCGCATATGTCTGCCATCCATGGCCACTCGTGGTTGGCAAACTGAGGGAGCTGAGTTGGAGGCACGCGTGGATGCATCATCTGGTACTCCATCAATGCTCTCTGCTGCTCACACACCCTGGCCAACATGCAATAGGTGGAATTCCAGCGAGTGGGCAGGTCGCACAACAGCCGATGTTGAGGCAAATGGAGGCGTTGCTGGATTTTTTTTTAAGCTAGCAGCAGCTACAGTTGACTTCCGAAAGTGAGCGCACAAGCGCCGCACTTTGACCAGTAGCTCTGCCAGGTTGGGGTAAGTCTTTAGAAACTTTTGTACTACCAAATTAAAAACGTGGGCCAGGCATGGTACGTGATTGAGTTCTGCAAGATCCAGAGCCGCCACCAGGTTACGGCCGTTATCGCACACGACCATGCCTGGTCCTAGCTGCAGCGGCGACAGCCACATCTCTGTCTGCTGCAATATGGCGTGCCTCACTTCTGCGGCGCTGTGCTTCCTGTCGCCCAAGCTGATGAGCTTAAGCACCGCCTGCTGACGTCTCCCCGTGCCAGTGCTGCAACGCTTCCAGCTAGGGGCTGAGGGCGATATTAAGGCAGAGGAGGAGGAGGAGGAGGAGGAGGAGGAGGAAGAGGAGGGGGGTCTATCAGAACCTGTGCTGGCAATCTTGGGCGGGGGTGGTATGTAGGCCGTCCCTGTTTGCGACCCCGTCCCCGCTTCCACAACATTCACCCAGTGTGCCGTCAAAGAGATGTAGCGTCCTTGGCCGCAAGCGCTTGTCCACGAGTCGGTGGTCAAGTGGACCTTTGCGCTGACTGCGTACCTCAGGGTCCGCCTGATGTTACGCGACACGTGCTGGTGCAGGGCGGGGACGCCACACCGGGAAAAATAGTGGCGGCTAGGGACGGAATAGCGAGGTGCGGCAGCCGCCATCAGGTCGCGGAAGGCCTGCATCTCCACAAGCCAAAACGGCAACATCTCCAGGGCCAGCAGTTTGGAGATGAGGCAGGTTAAGGCTTGGGCTTGGGGGTGACTGGAGGCGTACTTCTGCCTGCGGTTGAACGCCTGCGAGATGGACAGTTGATGGCACGAGGAGATGGAAGGTGCAGACGAAGATGCGGGGGAAGGGGGGGCTGAAGGAGAAGGCCCCAAAGTAGCCGAGGCAGAGGCAGATGTGGAGGTGTCCTGGCTGGAGGTCTGGACCGCAGTGGCAGCACACAACAAAGGGGAAGAGGCAGTGGCAGCAAGACCGGGCGCAGGTTGTATTGCGTTTGCTCTCTCCCACTCAGCCCAGTGCTTGAATTCCAAGTGACGGCGCATGCCTGAGGTGGTCAGATTGCTCTTCTCAGAGCCCCTACTCAGTTTTGAGTGGCAGATTGCGCAAACCGCGCTCAGTTTGTCATCCGCGCAAACATTTAAAAATCTCCACACCACAGAAGTACGAGGCCTCGATGGGGGAGCTTCGCGCGACTGCCTGCTGCCGGGAAGAGCTTCGGCCCTGCTGGCTGTGGCCTGCCTTCTCTGTCTGGACTGTCCTCTGCCTCTGGACTGTCCTCTGCCTCTTGCTGCCTTATTCGGTGATGCGCAGACCGCATCTCCACTGCTTTCCCCGCTGGACATCACCCCTGTCCAAGTGGGGTCGGTCATTTCGTCGTCCACCACCTCCTCTTCCACTTCCTCTCTCTGCTCCTCCTCCTGCCCACTGGACATTCCAACAGCCTCCCTTGATGGCAACTGCGTCTCATCATCATCGCTCATGATAGCAGATGCTGGTTCCGGGTCCACATCACTAGCAGATGGCGGATACTCAAGTGTTTGGGCATCACTACAAACAAATTCCTCTGCTAGCTCCTGGGATTCTTGCAGCACATCTGGAAAAGGACCCGAAAAGAGGTCCTGGGAGGGGTCAAGGGTGGGCTGACTCTGTTGGCCAGGTTGGGAGGAAGGAGGGTCAGAGTGAGACTGTGTGGATGACTGGGTGGTGGACAAGTGACTGGAAGCGTTATCGGCCATCCATTGCACCACCTGTTCACGCTGCTCAGGCTTTAACAGAGGTGTACCCCGCCCCCCGCATAACTGTCCCATAAAGGCAGGGAAGCTGGATGAGCGTAATGCTGGCTGCCCCTCACCAGCACGCATTGTATCCCCACTGGCTTCAACGCGGTTTGTGCCCCCACCAGCATTTCCGCGCCCCCGTCCTCGTCCCTTTGCGCTAGCCCTCCGCATTTCAGACGTTTTACTTTTTTGGCCACGCGTTATGCCAACTATAAAAATATTTTTAAGAAGAACACCTGGCTATACAGCCGTATACTGCCAGAAGGTGAAATGGTGCCTATACGCACCGTGTATATAACAAGGTTTTGTTGGTAAAGAGGACACAAAACAGTAGTGCAAAATATAAAAAATATTTTTAAGAAAAACACCTGGCTATACAGCCGTATACTGCCAGAAGGTGAAATGGTGCCTATACGCACCGTGTATAAAACAGTGTTTTGTTGGCACAGAGGACACAAAACAGTAGTGCAAAATATAGTTTTGTATATAGGTGCTAATACACCACTGAAGTCTTTCTGTCCCTATTCCAGCATCAGCAGCTACCCCTCACTAAAGCAGCCGTTTTGAGCAGAGTGTATATAGTTTTGTATATAGGTGGTAATACACCACTGAAGTCTTTCTGTCCCTATTCCAGCAGCAGCAGCTACCCCTCACTAAAGCAGCCGTAGCTGCAGCACTAATAAGTGCTCAGCTCTTGGGCCTCCACACAATGTTTGAGAGGTCTCAGCTCTTGGGCCTCCACACAATGTTTGAGAGGTCTCAGCTCTTGGGCCTCCACACAAGTTTTAAAAGGTCTCAGCTCGTGGGACTCCACACAATGTTTGAGAGGTCTCAGCTCTTGGGCCTCCACACAATTTTTAAGAGGTCTCAGCTCTAAGCTTCCCTTACTGCTGGGGTGACACACTGTAACAAACCTCCTCCTGTAAGCTTCCCTGACTGCTGGGGTGACACACTGTAACAAACCTCCTCCTGTAAGCTTCCCTTACTGCTGGGGTGACACACTGTAACAAACCTCCTCCTGTAAGCTTCCCTGACTGCTGGGGTGACACACTGTAACAAACCTCCTCCTGTAAGCTTCCCTTACTGCTGGGGTGACACACTGTAACAAACCTCCTCCTTTAAGCTTCCCTTACTGCTGGGGTGACACAATGACACAAGAGGACATGTCTGACCACATCTCACACACACACACACACACACACACACACACACACACACACAATGACAATTAGGGGTGGGGTCTATTTATTTTCCCCCTTGCCTATGCCATCTGTGGTTGTCATAGGCAACGTGATTTTAAGGGGTGCAGAATTGTGTTGTTCTTTTTTGTACAGTTTGGCTTGGGGTCCATGGCAATGTAGAGGAAAGAAGGTTTCCTTGTCTTGTCTCACTTTACGTAGAAGTAATATTGTGTTTGGAGTGTATTGTTGAGAGGCTGTGATAGTGGCGTAATAGTGCGACTTGGGCGCGTTATATGCACCCAGACATGCTTCCCCTGCTGTCCCAGTTGCATTCCAGCAGTGTTGGCATCATTTTCTGATGTTTCAAGGTGGACTTGGTGACCTCCAAGTGGTCGAATTGAGATTTCCAAGTGTCGAGCATTTTTTTCCCATAGACTATAATGGGATTCGATATTCGGTCGAGTAGTCGAGTAACGCGGTCTATTCGAATCGAAATTTCGAATATTTCACTACTCGCTCATCTCTAGGGGTGATGTCTCGGACATGCCTGTGGGTCTCCGCACTAGGACCTACCGGGTCATCTTTCCTTACTCCCCAATCTCTACGTCTGGCCGAGTGGGTTAGTTGGCCGGCGGTGTCCCCTGGGAGTTACAGGATGGGTGCTCAGTCACCTCAATCCTTCATGGTTCCTTATCCGCTATCTCCATACCTTGGATTTGGTTCAGGCTTGAGCCTTCTTCCTTGGCAACAAGTGGACTCCTGGTTACCGGGGCTCCGTCCCCCCTTTGCTGACATGTTACTTTCACCAGGCAGGATTGCAGCTGGTGGCCCCGTTGGTGGCGTATCAGATGATGTCCCTTATATACCAAGCCCTTGGGCTCTTTGGCACAGTAGGTTATTGATCCTAGATGGGGTTCCAGCTCCCCTGGAGCTAGGTCTGTGCTCATTCCCCCTTGGTACGGTGGTTTCTCTTAAGCTGATTATATTCAAGGACCCTATCAGGGGGCACCCCCTTCTTTGCTTGCATCTTCCTGTGAATGGTCACCTTGGGTACCAAGTCTCGCAGGTTGGCGGGGGGGGGGGGTAATTTCTTCCAAAACCCCCCCGTGGTTCCTAGGTAGGGCCCCTTAGAGGGTCCATATACCTACTGGCCTTGTTAAAACAATGAGCCTTCAGTTGACTCTCTACTGTTGGACTTCTCCTCTTCAGGACCTGTCTATTTGGGGACTCTTGGCCTGTTGGAAGACAATGGCCTGTTTTATTATTGGTCTGGAGCTCGAAGCAGGAGGATTCCGCTGGAAGGTTCCTGATCCTGATCTGGGTGGGGGTCTACGTCCCCTGCTCCTCAGTGGTATTCGCTCCAATGGATGTCCTTCAGTGGCAGGTTGTGCTATCCTGGTGTCCCTCTGAGAGCCAACTAGGGTGGCTCTGTTGGGTCTCGCTAATATCACAGGGGCTCTGCCCTTGTTTTTACTGTCCCAGAATATTCTGACTCTGGTCATGGGGGCTTAGTATATTTATGTATAGACCTTCTATTTTATATGTCTTCTCTTCATTCACCCTGCTATGTGGGGTTCTGCGCACGGTCGTGCTGATAGAGACCCGTGAGATTGATGGCCCCTGGGTGGCCTAGTGAACTGTGGTTCGCTGATGCCTCTGCTGAGGTCAGCTGACCTGTACGCTCTCCCAGGAGTGCGGTTCTGCCCTTGTCAGGCTCCTTCTTATGTCGTCCCAATCTACAGACTCTAGTCTGAGGGCTTGACAACTGATTCATTCACCCCTTTGGAGACGGGTTTGTCTTATGGGTGACTTGGTATCTGGCGGGCTAGGAGAAAGCTTCTTTGGCTTCCTCTTCCTCCATCCGTTGTGGGTTATGGTGTACCCATATTGATTGGCATGAGTCTTGGTCTCTCCCCTGTTGGACGTTCTCGGTTCCCAGGGTTCTAGAGTTATTACGGCATGGGTTGGGGTTGGCTCCCCATCTTGGTACTCTGAAGGTTCAGGTTCTGTCCTGTCTGTCTTCCTGTAGACGTCTGGTTCAGTCTTCTTTGTGAGGAGTTCTCTTGGGGATTGCTCAGGGGCATCTAGTTCTATGGTCCCTGTTGGGATCGATTTTCATTCTGTCTGCCCTGCGGATTGTTCCCTTGGGACTTATTCTGGATGCTGTCTGAGCTGTTTTGTAGTCCACTCGCCCCTCTGGGGGCTGTTGCCTCAGTCAGACGTGTGCCTGAGTAGGTTGCTCTGATTACTTAGCCCTCGTCATATATATATATATATATATACACCATGATGTGGTGGTATTCCGCCTTACGCCGGACCCTTTTGTCCAAGGTGGTGTTTTATGATCATTATTTAAACCGGACCTTCAGCGTGATTTATTGAAAAGCCCAAACTCTTATAAAACGATTCCCCAGCATCTAACATTAATATATTTTACGTTTTTAGTCACTAACTTATTATTCTTTCCCCCACTGGGCTGCAACTCTGTTCAGGAATTTAGGATACGGGCGCCGCCATCTTGACTCAGAAGCATCACACTTACTGAGGAGAGTGGGATAAAGTACAGGGGACCGGTTATAGCTGTGCTTTGCTCAGACAGAGCAGAGCTGGGGTCAGGTAAAGGTCAGCAATCCCAGAATGCAGAGCGACACAGTCAGGAGGCACTTCCTGTTTGCAGGCTGCCTGATAAGCTGGCGGCTTCCATAAGCCGCCATCTTGGATGTTTAAAGGCTCATAACATGCAGTAGATGCAGGTAGGATGATTTTTAATGTGAGCAATCTGTATGTACAGGATGTGGGAAACATATAAGATAGGCTCTTATTCAGGCTGAAGGTCCGGATTAATGTGGGCAATCTGTATGTACAAGGTGTGGGAAACATATAAGATAGGCTCTTATTCAGGGTGAAGGTCCGGATTAATGTGAGCAATCTGTATGTACAGGATGTGGGAAACATATAAGATAGGCTCTTATTCAGGCTGAAGGTCCGGATTAATGTGGGCAATCTGTATGTACAAGGTGTGGGAAACATATAAGATAGGCTCTTATTCAGGGTGAAGGTCCGGATTAATGTGAGCAATCTGTATGTACAGGATGTGGGAAACATATAAGATAGACTCTTATTCAGGGTGAAGGTCCGGATTAATGTGGGCAATCTGTATGTACAGGGTGTGGGAAACATATAAGATAGGCTCTTATTCAGGGTGAAGGTCCGGATTAATGTGAGCAATCTGTATGTACAGGGTGTGGGAAACATATAAGATAGGCTCTTATTCAGGGTGAGGGTTCGAATTAATGTGGGCAATCTGTATGTACAGAGGGGGAAACATACAAGATAGGCTCTTATTCAGTGTGAAGGTCCGGATTAATGTGAGCAATCTGTATGTACAGGGTGTGGGAAACATATAAGATAGGCTCTTATTCAGGGTGAAGGTCCGGATTAATGTGGGCAATCTGTATGTACAGGGTGTGGGAAACATATAAGGTAGGCTCTGTAGCGATAACCCTTATCGCCGGAGGGCTTCACCGCCCGAGACGTCCTTTTCCCAATCGTAAGAGGTGCTGCTGGAATTCCAGAGTCGTCCGTGAGGAAACAGGAACAGCCCTTACAAGGGCTAGTGAATTGTAATATAGCGTTTCCCCCAATAAGAGACAGAACTCAGTATTGAGGGTGAAGGTGAAGTGTCTTTATTAGTGCCACTCTAGGCCTTATATACACAAGTCTCCATGCAATGGGACCTCCCCCGTGGACCTCATGACAAATACACAGACCAACTCTGCCGGTGACGCAATCAGCAAAACAATAGGCGTCTGTAATACACTCAATTAGAACAATGCCATTGCCTGTGACGTAATCAATTAACACAAAGGCAGTTTATAATACAATCCAAACTACAATGACCTAATTAAGAAAAGGCCAGTGAATGGCCCGGTGGGCAACTGAATAGTGATGACATCCAAAAGACAGAGCGTCTGTCACAATGCCCCCTTTTTGTGGAACACCCGGCAGACCCGGATTGACCCTGTTCGGGTTAACGTGGGGCTGTCCGGACTCTTGTTATGGGCAGAGTTCTGTGTAAGGACAAGTCTGCACATAGTGAGTAACCGGACTAAACATTGACGTGGGCTGTACATAGGAATCGGTCATGGGTGGGATCCAAACACTGGGATATTGTGGCGTTGGTGAGTTCAGCACCAAAGTCCTTGGTTGGATGTGTGCACAGGTGCTCTGCTTTCTTATAGCTGGTCCAAGTTTCAATCTCTTTCCATGGTAGCTGATCGGAGAATCCACAATCTTCTGCACATCTACATCATCGTAAAAGTAGACAAAACCATAACCCTTAGAAACGCCAGAGGCATCCCTAATAATTTTGACATTCTTTACAGCGCCATACTTTGAAAAAACATCCTTAATTTCAGGCTGATTAATCCGACGGCCAATGCCCCCAACAAAAATAGTGTTTGGCATACGTTTCCCTTCTGGAAGGACGTAACCTGATGGCTGATCCTCTTCTTCTTCTTGTAACAGACATGACGTGATGCAGATGCAACCCCTGGGTCTCCCCGACCAGTGGGCTGGAGTCGGCAGCTCGGGCTGGAGCCCGGGTTGTAACAGGGTTGACGCTGGCTGGCACAGAGGTAGCGTAGGCAGAAGTCATTGGTCCTAGATCATTTCCCAATAGTACTTCTGCTGGTAAGTTGTCCATAAGTCCCACCTGTACCCTGCCGGATCCAGCGCCCCAGTCAAGATGTACTTGGGCGGTGGGGAGTCGAAACACAGCTCCTCCCGCCACCCTTACTGCAACGGTGTGTCCGGTGCGGTCTTTGTTCTTGACCAAATGAGGTTGGAGCAAGGTAAGTGTGGCTCCGGTGTCGCGTAATCCTTGTGCGGTGCGCCCATTGACTCGTACCTCCTGGCAATGGTGCTGTCGGTTGTCTTGGATGGCCGCTTGTACGGGATCAGCTTCATACAGTACCCCCAGATACTCTTCCGAACTGCTCTCAGCTTCCAAACAGTGTGCCACAGGAGTACGGGAGGTGGAAGGTTGCTTTTGCCCCCACGTGTTTCGGGGAGGCTCTAGGGCGCAATCCCTGCGATAATGTCCCCATTGTTTGCAACGATGGCACTGAACTGTGGAGAGGTTCGGTTGCTGCGCTGGCCTATGTGGCCCAGAGTCACGAGTTGGCGCTGAAGCCACAGGTGCTTGGAATTTGATGGGAGGTTGTGGTTTTGGAGCGGACTGTTCTGTCTGGCGAGCATCGGTGTACTCGTCGGCTAGACGAGCAGCCTCAGGTAGCGTTAGAGGCCTCCGGTCACGTACCCACTCTCTTAGTTCTGGTTGCAGGGCATTGAGAAAGTGTTCTAGTAAAAACAACTGTAGTACATCCTCAGCGGTCGTGGCTTTGCATCCAGTGACCCAGTGTGATGCTGTACGATGGAGGCGACATGCCCACTCCGTGTAAGAATCCCCTCCCTTCTTTTGGGATTCCCGAAATCGTCGCCTGTAGGCTTCCGGGGTGACAGCGTACCGGGCTAACAAAGCCTCCTTTACCAGATGGTAGTGTGGTAAGTCCGCATCAGGGATGGCCCGGAAAGCATCGGAAGCTTTCCCAGATAGTTTCCCTGATAATATGGTGACCCATTCCTCCGTGGGTACCCGGTGTAAAGCGCACTGCCGTTCAAAATCGGCCAAAAATCCGTCAATCTCGCCGTCACTTTCCTGGAAGGACTTAAATGCTGCAAATGGAATCTTTCTCCCCCCAGTGTAACTGAGGCTGAGAGGCTGCTGGGTTGAAAGTCGCCGATCTTCCCTTCGCTTACTGGCCTCTGCCTCCGCTGCGGCGAAGACTCGGTCGATCAGTTCCTGTGATGGATTCGGGCCATAGACCGACAATCTGTTCCGAACCGCTTGAACAAGAGCAGCGTCTTCATCGATCTCTATATTGGTTTCGGTCCTCACTGCTGCATGATCCATTTTGATCAGCTCGGCTATCAGTTCCTGACGTGGGCGGTTGCTAGCTGACCTTCCCCGGCTCTCGAGTAGATCCTTCAGGGTCAGCCTTTTCAACTTGTCCTACTGACTCTCCATCAGGGTAGCACTCTCTCTGGGTACAAAGGACCATCCCACTGCTGCCACCAATTGTAGCGATAACCCTTATCGCCGGAGGGCTTCCCCGCCCGAGACGTCCTTTTCCCAATCGTAAGAGGTGCTGCTGGAATTCCAGAGTCGTCCGTGAGGAAACAGGAACAGCCCTTACAAGGGCTAGTGAATTGTAATATAGCGTTTCCCCCAATAAGAGACAGAACTCAGTATTGAGGGTGAAGGTGAAGTGTCTTTATTAGTGCCACTCTAGGCCTTATATACACAAGTCTCCATGCAATGGGACCTCCCCCGTGGACCTCATGACAAATACACAGACCAACTCTGCCGGTGACGCAATCAGCAAAACAATAGTCGTCTGTAATACACTCAATCAGAACAATGCCATTGCCTGTGACGTAATCAATTAACACAAAGGCAGTTTATAATACAATCCAAACTACAATGACCTAATTAAGAAAAGGCAACTGAATAGTGATGACATCCAAAAGACAGAGCGTCTGTCACAGGCTCTTATTCAGGGTGAAGGTCCGGATTAATATGAGCAATCTGTATGTACAGGGTGTGGGAAACATATAAGATAGGCTCTTATTCAGGGTCAGGGTCCGGATTAATGTGAGGCAATCTGTATGTACAGGGTGTGGGAAACATATAAGATAGGCTCTTATTCAGGGTGAGGGTCTGGATTAATGTGAGCAATCTGTATGTACAGGGTGTGGGAAACATATAAGATAGGCTCTTATTCAGGGTGAAGGTCCGGATTAATGTGAGCAATCTGTATGTACAGGGTGTGGGAAACATATAAGATAGGCTCTTATTCAGGGTGAAGGTCCGGATTAATGTGAGGCAATCTGTATGTACAGAGGGGGAAACATACAAGATAGGCTCTTATTCAGGGTCAGGGTCCGGATTAATGTGAGGCAATCTGTATGTACAGGGTGTGGGAAACATATAAGATAGGCTCTTATTCAGGGTGAGGGTCCGGATTAATGTGAGCAATCTGTATGTACAGGGTGTGGGAAACATATAAGATAGGCTCTTATTCAGGGTGAGGGTCCGGATTAATGTGAGCAATCTGTATGTACAGGGTGTGGGAAACATATAAGATAGGCTCTTATTCAGGGTGAAGGTCCGGATTAATGTGAGGCAATCTGTATGTACAGAGGGGGAAACATACAAGATAGGCTCTTATTCAGGGTGAAGGTCTGGATTAATGTGAGCAATCTGTATGTACAGGGTGTGGGAAACATACAAGATAGGCTCTTATTCAGGGTGAAGGTCCGGATTAATGTGCGGCAATCTGTATGTACAGAGGGGGAAACATACAAGATAGGCTCTTATTCAGTGTGAAGGTCCGGATTAATGTGAGCAATCTGTATGTACAGGGTGTGGGAAACATATAAGATAGGCTCTTATTCAGGGTGAAGGTCCGGATTAATGTGGGCAATCTGTATGTACAGGGGGAAACATATAAGATAGGCTCTTATTCAGGGTGAGGGTCCGGATTAATGTGTGCAATCTGTATGTACAGGGTGTGGGAAACATACAAGATAGGCTCTTATTCAGGGTGAAGGTCCGGATTAATGTGCGGCAATCTGTATGTACAGAGGGGGAAACATACAAGATAGGCTCTTATTCAGTGTGAAGGTCCGGATTAATGTGAGCAATCTGTATGTACAGGGTGTGGGAAACATATAAGATAGGCTCTTATTCAGGGTGAAGGTCCGGATTAATGTGAGCAATCTGTATGTACAGGGTGTGGGAAACATATAAGATAGGCTCTTATTCAGGGTGAGGGTCCGAATTAATGTGGGCAATCTGTATGTACAGAGGGGGAAACATACAAGATAGGCTCTTATTCAGTGTGAAGGTCCGGATTAATGTGAGCAATCTGTATGTACAGGGTGTGGGAAACATATAAGATAGGCTCTTATTCAGGGTGAAGGTCCGGATTAATGTGGGCAATCTGTATGTACAGGGTGTGGGAAACATATAAGATAGGCTCTTATTCAGGGTGAAGGTCCGGATTAATGTGAGCAATCTGTATGTACAGGGTGTGGGAAACATATAAGATAGGCTCTTATTCAGGGTCAGGGTCCGGATTAATGTGAGGCAATCTGTATGTACAGGGTGTGGGAAACATATAAGATAGGCTCTTATTCAGGGTGAGGGTCCGGATTAATGTGAGCAATCTGTATTTACAGGGTGTGGGAAACATATAAGATAGGCTCTTATTCAGGGTGAAGGTCCGGATTAATGTGAGGCAATCTGTATGTACAGAGGGGGAAACATACAAGATAGGCTCTTATTCAGTGTGAAGGTCCGGATTAATGTGAGCAATCTGTATGTACAGGGTGTGGGAAACATATAAGATAGGCTCTTATTCAGGGTGAAGGTCCGGATTAATGTGGGCAATCTGTATGTACAGGGTGTGGGAAACATATAAGATAGGCTCTTATTCAGGGTGAAGGTCCGGATAAATGTGAGCAATCTGTATGTACAGGGTGTGGGAAACATATAAGATAGGCTCTTATTCAGGGTCAGGGTCCGGATTAATGTGAGGCAATCTGTATGTACAGGGTGTGGGAAACATATAAGATAGGCTCTTATTCAGGGTGAGGGTCCAGATTAATGTGAGCAATCTGTATGTACAGGGTGTGGGAAACATATAAGATAGGCTCTTATTCAGGGTGAAGGTCCGGATTAATGTGAGGCAATCTGTATGTACAGAGGGGGAAACATACAAGATAGGCTCTTATTCAGGGTGAAGGTCCGGATTAATGTGCGGCAATCTGTATGTACAGAGGGGGAAACATACAAGATAGGCTCTTATTCAGTGTGAAGGTCCGGATTAATGTGAGCAATCTGTATGTACAGGGTGTGGGAAACATATAAGATAGGCTCTTATTCAGGGTGAAGGTCCGGATTAATGTGGGCAATCTGTATGTACAGGGGGAAACATATAAGATAGGCTCTTATTCAGGGTGAGGGTCCGGATTAATGTGTGCAATCTGTATGTACAGGGTGTGGGAAACATACAAGATAGGCTCTTATTCAGGGTGAAGGTCCGGATTAATGTGCGGCAATCTGTATGTACAGAGGGGGAAACATACAAGATAGGCTCTTATTCAGTGTGAAGGTCCGGATTAATGTGAGCAATCTGTATGTACAGGGTGTGGGAAACATATAAGATAGGCTCTTATTCATGGTGAGGGTCCGGATTAATGTGTGCAATCTGTATGTACAGGGTGTGGGAAACATATAAGATAGGCTCTTATTCAGGGTGAAGGTCCGGATTAATGTGAGCAATCTGTATATACAGGGTGTGGGAAACATATAAGATAGGCTCTTATTCAGGGTGAGGGTCTGGATTAATGTGTGCAATCTGTATGTACAGGGGGGGGGGGAACATACAAGATAGGCTCTTATTCAGGGTGAGGGTCCGGATTAATGTGGGCAATCTTTATGTACAGGGTGTGGGAAACATATAAGATAGGCTCTTATTCAGAGTGAAGGTCCGGATTAATGTGAGCAATCTGTATATACAGGGTGTGGGAAACATATAAGATAGGCTCTTATTCAGGGTGAGGGTCTGGATTAATGTGTGCAATCTGTATGTACAGGGGGGGAAACATACAAGATAGGCTCTTATTCAGGGTGAGGGTCCGGATTAATGTGGGCAATCTGTATGTACAGGGTGTGGGAAACATATAAGATAGGCTCTTATTCAGAGTGAAGGTCCGGATTAATGTGAGCAATCTGTATATACAGGGTGTGGGAAACATATAAGATAGGCTCTTATTCAGGGTGAGGGTCTGGATTAATGTGTGCAATCTGTATGTACAGGGGGGGGGAACATACAAGATAGGCTCTTATTCAGGGTGAGGGTCCGGATTAATGTGGGCAATCTGTATGTACAGGGTGTGGGAAACATATAAGATAGGCTCTTATTCAGAGTGAAGGTCCGGATTAATGTGAGCAATCTGTATATACAGGGTGTGGGAAACATATAAGATAGGCTCTTATTCAGGGTGAAGGTCCGGATTAATGTGAGCAATCTGTATGTACAGGGTGTGGGAAACATATAAGATAGGCTCTTATTCAGGGTGAAGGTCCGGATTAATGTGAGCAATCTGTATGTACAGGGTGTGGGAAACATATAAGATAGGCTCTTATTCAGGGTGAAGGTCCGGATTAATGTGAGCAATCTGTATGTACAGGGTGTGGGAAACATATAAGATAGACTCTTATTCAGGGTGAAGGTCCGGATTAATGTGAGCAATCTGTCTGTACAGGGTGTGGGAAACATATAAGATAGGCTCTTATTCAGGGTGAAGGTCCGGATTAATGTGAGCAATCTGTATGTACAGGGTGTGGGAAACATATAAGATAGGCTCTTATTCAGGGTGAAGGTCCGCTTTAAAGCGATTGTCCGGGCTAAGTGTTTGCCGTGCAGAAGATTCCTGCTTCTGAGCTGTTGTTGCTGAGATCCAGACCCTGAAGATTGTGAAGCTTTGTAGAGTCACACAGAGGATCCTGTTATTATACACAGACAGGAATGCAGGGGGCGGGGCCTGGCAGGGTAATTACAGAGCAGTGACACACATGGGGGCGGGGCCTGGCAGGGTAATTACAGAGCAGTGTGTGCTGGCTCCGCCCCCTGGCATCATTCCACATTGTGCAGCCGTCTCGATCGCTCGACTGTCTTCTCCTCCGGCCGCAGCATCTGCAGGTGAGTGACAGGTAAATCCGATCGGGGACCACAGCCCCTCCCCCTCCTCCTCTAACTGACCTGTTAGATCCCGATACAGAGGGCCACGCACCTTCCAATCTGATCTGTGCGATACAAAGGTCTGATTGTTCGGTGGCTCGTAAAATCAGATTGTTTCCAGTCCGATCCCATTGATGTCAGGTGAGGACGAGGGCAGATCGGCGACCACAGCCCCTCCTCCTCCTCCAGCTTACCTGATAACGAGGGCCACGCACCTTCCAATCTGATCTGTACAATGCAGAGGTCTGATTGCTCAGTTGCTCATACGATCAGATTGTCCCCGATTAGAGCCCAATCTCACCGATGTTGGGTCAGGACCAGGGAAGATCGGTGACCACAGCCCCTCCCCCTCTAACTGACCTAATAACAAGGGCCACGCACCTTCCAATCTGATCTGCATAATGAAGAGGTCTGATCGCTCGGCTGCTCATATGATCAAATTGTAAGCTGTGTGGCCCTGGTAAGAACCCGATCCCACTGATGGGTCAGGATTCGCGCCCAGTTCAGGAGACGAGCGATCGGACAGGTGTGGGCCTGGAGATGTGCGATCGGTTTCCGATCCGACCTGAAGCGTTTCCGATCGTCTGCAATTCCTGGAAAACGTTAAAATCAATCTAGTGTCTGAGAATATAATCAGCGTCTCCTCCACCATCTGCCGAGCGCCATGACCTCCTATTACCTCTCCCCACGGCCCCGCCGTCACCTGGATACAGGCTCCGCCCATCACCTGGGGACCCATCTGTCACCTGGATACAGGCTCCGCCCATCACCTGGGACCCATCTGTCACCTGGATACAGGCTCCGCCCATCACCTGGGTACCCATCCCCAGGCTCATCTGTCACCTGGATACCGTCTCCCGGGATTTGTTGCCTCCACCAATCAGATCCAGGCACCTGGCCTCCAGCTCTGAGTCCGATCAGCGATCCGGCGAGCGATCGGTCACTTTGTCCCTTTGTTTCAGGATGTCCAACAACATGGCGAAGATTGCGGAGGCGCGAAAGGAGGTGGAGCAACTGAAGATGGAGATTAACATCAGCCGACTGAAGGTGAGCGCACCCGTCTGCCCGATCGCACAAGATCGCAAATCGCACACGTGTCGTCTGATCAGACCAATCAGATCATCAATGAACACGGAGCCGATCCTCAGATTTATATGGGGGGGGGGGTGGCTGTGTAATCAAAGCTGGTTGGGGAGAATGAAGGGGTGCAGGAGGAGAATGAAGGGGTGCAGGGGATGCAGGAGGAGAATGAAGGGGTGCAGGAGGAGAATGAAGGGGTGCAGGGGATGCAGGAGGAGAATGAAGGGGTGCAGGAGGAGAATGAAGGGGTGCAGGAGATGCAGGAGGAGAATGAAGGGGTGCTGGAGATGCAGGAGGAGAATGAAGGGGTGCAGGGGATGCAGGAGGAGAATGAAGGGGTGCAGGAGGAGAATGAAGGGGTGCAGGAGATGCAGGAGGAGAATGAAGGGGTGCAGGGGATGCAGGAGGAGAATGAAGGGGTGCAGGAGGAGAATGAAGGGGTGCAGGGGATGCAGGAGGAGAATGAAGGGGTGCAGGGGATGCAGGAGGAGAATGAAGGGGTGCAGGAGGAGAATGAAGGGGTGCAGGAGATGCAGGAGGAGAATGAAGGGGTGCAGGGGATGCAGGAGGAGAATGAAGGGGTGCAGGGGATGCAGGAGGAGAATGAAGGGGTGCAGGGGATGCAGGAGGAGAATGAAGGGGTGCAGGGGATGCAGGAGGAGAATGAAGGGGTGCAGGTGATGCAGGAGGAGAATGAAGGGGTGCAGGAGGAGAAAGAAGGGGTGCAGGGGATGCAGGAGGAGAATGAAGGGGTGCAGGGGATGCAGGAGGAGAATGAAGGGGTGCAGGGGGAGAATGAAGGGGTGCAGGGGGAGAATGAAGGGGTGCAGGGGATGCAGAAGGAGAATGAAGGGGTGCAGGAGGAGAAAGAAGGGGTGCAGGGGATGCAGGAGGAGAATGAAGGGGTGCAGGGGATGCAGAAGGAGAATGAAGGGGTGCAGGAGGAGAATGAAGGGGTGCAGGGGATGCAGGAGGAGAATGAAGGGGTGCAGGGGGAGAATGAAGGGGTGCAGGGGATGCAGGAGGAGAATGAAGGGGTGCAGGAGATGCAGGAGGAGAATGAAGGGGTGCAGGGGATGCAGGAGGAGAATGAAGGGGTGCAGGGGATGCAGAAGGAGAATGAAGGGGTGCAGGAGGAGAATGAAGGGGTGCAGGGGATGCAGAAGGAGAATGAAGGGGTGCAGGAGGAGAATGAAGGGGTGCAGGGGATGCAGGAGGAGAATGAAGGGGTGCAGGAGATGCAGGAGGAGAATGAAGGGGTGCAGGGGATGCAGAAGGAGAATGAAGGGGTGCAGGAGGAGAATCAAGGGGATGCAGGAGGAGAATAAAGGGGTGCAGGGGATGCAGAAGGAGAATGAAGGGGTGCAGGAGGAGAATGAAGGGGTGCAGGAGGAGAATCAAGGGGATGCAGGAGGAGAATGAAGGGGTGCAGGAGATGCAGGAGGAGAATGAAGGGGTGCAGGGGATGCAGGAGGAGAATGAAGGGGTGCAGGGGATGCAGAAGGAGAATGAAGGGGTGCAGGGGATGCAGGAGGAGAATGAAGGGGTGCAGGGGATGCAGAAGGAGAATGAAGGGGTGCAGGAGGAGAATGAAGGGGTGCAGGGGATGCAGGAGGAGAATCAAGGGGTGCAGGGGATGCAGGAGGAGAATCAAGGGGTGAAGGGGGAGAATGAAGGGGTGCAGGAGATGCAGGAGGAGAATGAAGGGGTGCAGGAGATGCAGGAGGAGAATGAAGGGATGCAGGAGGAGAATGAAGGGGTGCAGGAGATGCAGGAGGAGAATGAAGGGGTGCAGGGGATGCAGGAGGAGAATGAAGGGGTGCAGGGGATGCAGGAGGAGAATGAAGGGGTGCAGGAGATGCAGGAGGAGAATGAAGGGGTGCAGGGGATGCAGGAGGAGAATGAAGGGGTGCAGGAGGAGAATGAAGGGGTGCAGGGGATGCAGGAGGAGAATGAAGGGGTGCAGGAGATGCAGGAGGAGAATGAAGGGGTGCAGGGGATGCAGGAGGAGAATGAAGGGGTGCAGGGGATGCAGGAGGAGAATGAAGGGGTGCAGAGGATGCAGGGGGAGAATGAAGGGGTGCAGGAGATGCAGGAGGAGAATGAAGGGGTGCAGGGGATGCAGGAGGAGAATGAAGGGGTGCAGGAGATGCAGGAGGAGAATGAAGGGATGCAGGAGGAGAATGAAGGGGTGCAGGGGATGCAGGAGGAGAATGAAGGGGTGCAGGAGATGCAGGAGGAGAATGAAGGGGTGCAGGAGGAGAATGAAGGGGTGCAGGAGGAGAATCAAGGGGATGCAGGAGGAGAATCAAGGGGTGCAGAGGATGCAGGGGGAGAATCAAGGGGTGCAGGAGATGCAGGAGGAGAATGAAGAGATGCAGGAGGAGAATGAAGGGGTGCAGGGGATGCAGGGGGAGAATGAAGGGATGCAGGAGGAGAATGAAGGGGTGCAGGAGATGCAGGAGGAGAATGAAGGGATGCAGGAGATGCAGGAGGAGAATGAAGGGGTGCAGGGGATGCAGGAGGAGAATGAAGGGGTGCAGGGGATGCAGGAGGAGAATGAAGGGGTGCAGGGGATGCAGGAGGAGAATGAAGGGGTGCAGGAGATGCAGGAGGAGAATGAAGGGGTGCAGGAGATGCAGGAGGAGAATGAAGGGGTGCAGGAGATGCAGGAGGAGAATGAAGGGGTGCAGGAGGAGAATGAAGGGGTGCAGCGGATGCAGGAGGAGAATGAAGGGGTGCAGGAGATGCAGGAGGAGAATGAAGGGGTGCAGGAGGAGAATGAAGGGGTGCAGGGGATGCAGGAGGAGAATGAAGGGGTGCAGGGGATGCAGGAGGAGAATGAAGGGGTGCAGAGGATGCAGGGGGAGAATGAAGGGATGCAGGAGGAGAATGAAGGGGTGCAGGAGATGCAGGAGGAGAATGAAGGGATGCAGGAGGAGAATGAAGGGGTGCAGGGGATGCAGGAGGAGAATGAAGGGGTGCAGGGGATGCAGGAGGAGAATGAAGGGGTGCAGGGGATGCAGGAGGAGAATGAAGGGGTGCAGGAGATGCAGGAGGAGAATGAAGGGGTGCAGGAGGAGAATGAAGGGGTGCAGGAGATGCAGGAGGAGAATGAAGGGGTGCAGGAGGAGAATGAAGGGGTGCAGGAGATGCAGGAGGAGAATTAAGGGGTGCAGGAGATGCAGGAGGAGAATGAAGGCGTGCAGGAGATGCAGAAGAATGAAGGGGTGCAGGAGGAGAATGAAGGGGTGCAGGGGATGCAGGAGGAGAATGAAGGGGTGCAGGGGATGTGGGTGGAGAATGAAGGGGTGCAGGAGGAGAATGAAGGGGTGCAGGAGATGCAGAAGAATGAAGGGGTGCAGGAGGAGAATGAAGGGATGCAGCGGATGCAGGAGGAGAATGAAGGGGTGCAGGGGATGCAGGAGGAGAATGAAGGGGTGCAGGAGGAGAATGAAGGAGTGCAGGGGATGCAGGAGGAGAATGAAGGGGTGCAGGAGATGCAGGAGGAGAATGAAGGGGTGCAGGGGATGCAGGAGGAGAATGAAGGGGTGCAGGGGATGCAGGAGGAGAATGAAGGGGTGCAGGAGGAGAATGAAGGGGTGCAGGGGATGCAGGAGGAGAATGAAGGGGTGCAGGAGATGCAGGAGGAGAATGAAGGGGTGCAGGGGATGCAGGAGGAGAAAGAAGGGGTGCAGGAGATGCAGGAGGAGAATGATGGGGTGCAGGGGATGCAGGAGGAGAATGAAGGGGTGCAGGGGATGCAGGGGGAGAATGAAGGGGTGCAGGAGATGCAGGAGGAGAATGAAGGGGTGCAGGGGATGCAGGAGGAGAATGAAGGGGTGCAGGAGATGCAGGAGGAGAATGAAGGGGTGCAGGGGATGCAGGAGGAGAATGAAGGGGTGCAGGGGATGCAGGAGGAGAATGAAGGGGTGCAGGAGGAGAATGAAGGGGTGCAGGGGATGCAGGAGGAGAATGAAGGGGTGCAGGGGATGCAGGAGGAGAATGAAGGGGTGCAGGAGATGCAGGAGGAGAATGAAGGGGTGCTGGAGATGCAGGAGGAGAATGAAGGGGTGCAGGGGATGCAGGAGGAGAATGAAGGGGTGCAGGGGATGCAGGAGGAGAATGAAGGGGTGCAGGAGGAGAATGAAGGGGTGCAGGAGATGCAGGAGGAGAATGAAGGGGTGCAGGGGATGCAGGAGGAGAATGAAGGGGTGCAGGGGATGCAGGAGGAGAATGAAGGGGTGCAGGGGATGCAGGAGGAGAATGAAGGGGTGCAGGGGATGCAGGAGGAGAATGAAGGGGTGCAGGGGATGCAGGAGGAGAATGAAGGGGTGCAGGAGGAGAAAGAAGGGGTGCAGGGGATGCAGGAGGAGAATGAAGGGGTGCAGGGGATGCAGGAGGAGAATGAAGGGGTGCAGGGGGAGAATGAAGGGGTGCAGGGGGAGAATGAAGGGGTGCAGGGGATGCAGAAGGAGAATGAAGGGGTGCAGGAGGAGAAAGAAGGGGTGCAGGGGATGCAGGAGGAGAATGAAGGGGTGCAGGGGATGCAGGAGGAGAATGAAGGGGTGCAGGGGATGCAGAAGGAGAATGAAGGGGTGCAGGAGGAGAATGAAGGGGTGCAGGGGATGCAGGAGGAGAATGAAGGGGTGCAGGAGGAGAATGAAGGGGTGCAGGGGGAGAATGAAGGGGTGCAGGGGATGCAGGAGGAGAATGAAGGGGTGCAGGAGATGCAGGAGGAGAATGAAGGGGTGCAGGGGATGCAGGAGGAGAATGAAGGGGTGCAGGGGATGCAGAAGGAGAATGAAGGGGTGCAGGAGGAGAATGAAGGGGTGCAGGGGATGCAGAAGGAGAATGAAGGGGTGCAGGAGGAGAATGAAGGGGTGCAGGGGATGCAGGAGGAGAATGAAGGGGTGCAGGAGATGCAGGAGGAGAATGAAGGGGTGCAGGGGATGCAGAAGGAGAATGAAGGGGTGCAGGAGGAGAATCAAGGGGATGCAGGAGGAGAATAAAGGGGTGCAGGGGATGCAGAAGGAGAATGAAGGGGTGCAGGAGGAGAATGAAGGGGTGCAGGAGGAGAATCAAGGGGATGCAGGAGGAGAATGAAGGGGTGCAGGAGATGCAGGAGGAGAATGAAGGGGTGCAGGGGATGCAGGAGGAGAATGAAGGGGTGCAGGGGATGCAGAAGGAGAATGAAGGGGTGCAGGGGATGCAGGAGGAGAATGAAGGGGTGCAGGGGATGCAGAAGGAGAATGAAGGGGTGCAGGAGGAGAATGAAGGGGTGCAGGGGATGCAGGAGGAGAATCAAGGGGTGCAGGGGATGCAGGAGGAGAATCAAGGGGTGAAGGGGGAGAATGAAGGGGTGCAGGAGATGCAGGAGGAGAATGAAGGGGTGCAGGAGATGCAGGAGGAGAATGAAGGGATGCAGGAGGAGAATGAAGGGGTGCAGGAGATGCAGGAGGAGAATGAAGGGGTGCAGGGGATGCAGGAGGAGAATGAAGGGGTGCAGGGGATGCAGGAGGAGAATGAAGGGGTGCAGGAGATGCAGGAGGAGAATGAAGGGGTGCAGGGGATGCAGGAGGAGAATGAAGGGGTGCAGGAGGAGAATGAAGGGGTGCAGGGGATGCAGGAGGAGAATGAAGGGGTGCAGGAGATGCAGGAGGAGAATGAAGGGGTGCAGGGGATGCAGGAGGAGAATGAAGGGGTGCAGGGGATGCAGGAGGAGAATGAAGGGGTGCAGAGGATGCAGGGGGAGAATGAAGGGGTGCAGGAGATGCAGGAGGAGAATGAAGGGGTGCAGGGGATGCAGGAGGAGAATGAAGGGGTGCAGGAGATGCAGGAGGAGAATGAAGGGATGCAGGAGGAGAATGAAGGGGTGCAGGGGATGCAGGAGGAGAATGAAGGGGTGCAGGAGATGCAGGAGGAGAATGAAGGGGTGCAGGAGGAGAATGAAGGGGTGCAGGAGGAGAATCAAGGGGATGCAGGAGGAGAATCAAGGGGTGCAGAGGATGCAGGGGGAGAATCAAGGGGTGCAGGAGATGCAGGAGGAGAATGAAGAGATGCAGGAGGAGAATGAAGGGGTGCAGGGGATGCAGGGGGAGAATGAAGGGATGCAGGAGGAGAATGAAGGGGTGCAGGAGATGCAGGAGGAGAATGAAGGGATGCAGGAGATGCAGGAGGAGAATGAAGGGGTGCAGGGGATGCAGGAGGAGAATGAAGGGGTGCAGGGGATGCAGGAGGAGAATGAAGGGGTGCAGGGGATGCAGGAGGAGAATGAAGGGGTGCAGGAGATGCAGGAGGAGAATGAAGGGGTGCAGGAGATGCAGGAGGAGAATGAAGGGGTGCAGGAGATGCAGGAGGAGAATGAAGGGGTGCAGGAGGAGAATGAAGGGGTGCAGCGGATGCAGGAGGAGAATGAAGGGGTGCAGGAGATGCAGGAGGAGAATGAAGGGGTGCAGGGGATGCAGGAGGAGAATGAAGGGGTGCAGGGGATGCAGGAGGAGAATGAAGGGGTGCAGAGGATGCAGGGGGAGAATGAAGGGATGCAGGAGGAGAATGAAGGGGTGCAGGAGATGCAGGAGGAGAATGAAGGGATGCAGGAGGAGAATGAAGGGGTGAAGGGGATGCAGGAGGAGAATGAAGGGGTGCAGGGGATGCAGGAGGAGAATGAAGGGGTGCAGGGGATGCAGGAGGAGAATGAAGGGGTGCAGGAGATGCAGGAGGAGAATGAAGGGGTGCAGGAGATGCAGGAGGAGAATGAAGGGGTGCAGGAGATGCAGGAGGAGAATGAAGGGGTGCAGGAGGAGAATGAAGGGGTGCAGTGGATGCAGGAGGAGAATGAAGGGGTGCAGGAGATGCAGGAGGAGAATTAAGGGGTGCAGGAGATGCAGGAGGAGAATGAAGGCGTGCAGGAGATGCAGAAGAATGAAGGGGTGCAGGAGGAGAATGAAGGGGTGCAGGGGATGCAGGAGGAGAATGAAGGGGTGCAGGGGATGTGGGTGGAGAATGAAGGGGTGCAGGAGGAGAATGAAGGGGTGCAGGAGATGCAGAAGAATGAAGGGGTGCAGGAGGAGAATGAAGGGATGCAGCGGATGCAGGAGGAGAATGAAGGGGTGCAGGGGATGCAGGAGGAGAATGAAGGGGTGCAGGAGGAGAATGAAGGGGTGCAGGGGATGCAGGAGGAGAATGAAGGGGTGCAGGAGATGCAGGAGGAGAATGAAGGGGTGCAGGGGATGCAGGAGGAGAATGAAGGGGTGCAGGGGATGCAGGAGGAGAATGAAGGGGTGCAGGAGGAGAATGAAGGGGTGCAGGGGATGCAGGAGGAGAATGAAGGGGTGCAGGAGATGCAGGAGGAGAATGAAGGGGTGCAGGGGATGCAGGAGGAGAATGAAGGGGTGCAGGAGGAGAATGAAGGGGTGCAGGAGGAGAATGAAGGGGTGCAGGGGATGCAGGAGGAGAATGAAGGGGTGCAGGGGATGCAGGAGGAGAAAGAAGGGGTGCAGGAGATGCAGGAGGAGAATGATGGGGTGCAGGGGATGCAGGAGGAGAATGAAGGGGTGCAGGGGATGCAGGGGGAGAATGAAGGGGTGCAGGAGATGCAGGAGGAGAATGAAGGGGTGCAGGGGATGCAGGAGGAGAATGAAGGGATGCAGGAGGAGAATGAAGGGGTGCAGGGGATGGAGGAGGAGAATGAAGGGGTGCAGGGGATGCAGGAGGAGAATGAAGGGGTGCAGGGGATGCAGGAGGAGAATGAAGGGGTGCAGGGGATGCAGGAGGAGAATGAAGGGGTGCAGGGGATGCAGGAGGAGAATGAAGGGGTGCAGGAGGAGAATGAAGGGGTGCAGGGGATGCAGGAGGAGAATGAAGGGGTTCAGGGGATGCAGGAGGAGAATGAAGGGGTGCAGGGGATGCAGGAGAATGAAGGGGTGCAGGGGATGCAGGAGGAGAATGAAGGGGTGCAGGAGGAGAATGAAGGGGTGCAGGGGATGCAGGAGGAGAATGAAGGGGTGCAGGAGGAGAATGAAGGGGTGCAGGGGATGCAGGAGGAGAATGAAGGGGTGCAGGGGATGCAGGAGGAGAATGAAGGGGTGCAGGGGATGCAGGAGGAGAATGAAGGGGTGCAGGAGGAGAATGAAGGGGTGCAGGGGATGCAGGAGGAGAATGAAGGGGTTCAGGGGATGCAGGAGGAGAATGAAGGGGTGCAGGGGATGCAGGAGAATGAAGGGGTGCAGGGGATGCAGGAGGAGAATGAAGGGGTGCAGGAGGAGAATGAAGGGGTGCAGGGGATGCAGGAGGAGAATGAAGGGGTTCAGGGGATGCAGGAGGAGAATGAAGGGGTGCAGGAGGAGAATGAAGGGGTGCAGGGGATGCAGGAGAATGAAGGGGTGCAGGGGATGCAGGAGGAGAATGAAGGGGTGCAGGAGGAGAATGAAGGGGTGCAGGGGATGCAGGAGGAGAATGAAGGGGTGCAGGAGGAGAATGAAGGGGTGCAGGGGATGCAGGAGAATGAAGGGGTGCAGGGGATGCAGGAGGAGAATGAAGGGGTGCAGGGGATGCAGGAGAATGAAGGGGTGCAGGGGATGCAGGAGGAGAATGAAGGGGTGCAGGGGATGCAGGAGAATGAAGGGGTGCAGGGGATGCAGGAGGAGAATGAAGGGGTGCAGGGGATGCAGGAGAATGAAGGGGTGCAGGGGATGCAGGAGGAGAATGAAGGGGTGCAGGAGATGCAGGAGGAGAATGAAGGGGTGCAGGGGATGCAGGAGGAGAATGAAGGGGTGCAGGAGGAGAATGAAGGGGTGCAGGAGGAGAATGATGGGGTGCAGGGGATGCAGGAGGAGAATGAAGGGGTGCAGGGGATGCAGGGGGAGAATGAAGGGGTGCAGGAGATGCAGGAGGAGAATGAAGGGGTGCAGGGGATGCAGGAGGAGAATGAAGGGGTGCAGGAGATGCAGGAGGAGAATGAAGGGGTGCAGGGGATGCAGGAGGAGAATGAAGGGGTGCAGGAGGAGAATGAAGGGGTGCAGGGGATGCAGGAGGAGAATGAAGGGGTTCAGGGGATGCAGGAGGAGAATGAAGGGGTGCATGGGATGCAGGAGAATGAAGGGGTGCAGGGGATGCAGGATGAGAATGAAGGTGTGCAGGAGGAGAATGAAGAGGTGCAGGGGATGCAGGAGGAGAATGAAGGGGTGCAGGAGGAGAATGAAGGGGTGCAGGGGATGGAGGAGAATGAAGGGGTGCAGGGGATGCAGGAGGAGAATGAAGGGGTGCAGGAGGAGAATGAAGGGGTGCAGGGGATGCAGGAGGAGAATGAAGGGGTGCAGGAGGAGAATGAAGGGGTGCAGGGGATGCAGGAGGAGAATGAAGGGGTGCAGGGGATGCAGGAGGAGAATGAAGGGGTGCAGGAGGAGAATGAAGGGGTGCAGGGGATGCAGGAGGAGAATGAAGGGGTGCAGAGGATGCAGGAGGAGAATGAAGGGGTGCAGGAGATGCAGGAGGAGAATTAAGGGGTGCAGGGGATGCAGGAGGAGAATGAAGGGGTGCAGGAGGAGAATGAAGGGGTGCAGGAGATGCAGGAGGAGAATGAAGGGGTGCAGGGGATGCAGGAGGAGAATGAAGGGGTGCAGGAGGAAAATGAAGGGGTGCAGGAGGAGAATGAAGGGGTGCAGGGGATGCAGGAGGAGAATGAAGGGGTGCAGGAGGAGAATGAAGGGGTGCAGGGGATGCAGGAGGAGAATGAAGGGGTGCAGAGAGAAGAATGAAGGGGTGCAGGGGATGCAGGAGGAGAATGAAGGGGTGCAGGAGGAGAATGAAGGGGTGCAGGGGATGCAGGAGGAGAATGAAGGGGTGCATGAGGAGAATGAAGGGGTGCAGGGGATGCAGGAGGAGAATGAAGGGGTGCAGGAGGAGAATGAAGGGGTGCAGGGGATGCAGGAGGAGAATGAAGGGGTGCAGGGGATGCAGGAGGAGAATGAAGGGGTGCAGGAGGAGAATGAAGGGGTGCAGGGGATGCAGGAGGAGAATGAAGGGGTGCAGAGGATGCAGGAGGAGAAAGAAGGGGTGCAGGAGATGCAGGAGGAGAATGATGGGGTGCAGGGGATGCAGGAAGAGAAAGAAGGGGTGCAGGAGATGCAGGGGGAGAATGAAGCGGTGCAGGAGGAAAATGAAGGGGTGCAGGAGGAGAATGAAGGGGTGCAGGGGATGCAGGATGAGAATGAAGGGGTGCAGGAGGAGAATGAAGGGGTGCAGGGGATGCAGGAGGAGAATGAAGGGGTGCAGGAGAAGAATGAAGGGGTGCAGGGGATGCAGGAGGAGAATGAAGGGGTGCAGGAGGAGAATGAAGGGGTGCAGGGGATGCAGGAGGAGAATGAAGGGGTGCAGGGGATGCAGGAGGAGAAAGAAGGGGTGCAGGAGATGCAGGAGGAGAATGATGGGGTGCAGGGGATGCAGGAAGAGAAAGAAGGGGTGCAGGAGATGCAGGGGGAGAATGAAGCGGTGCAGGAGATGCAGGGGGAGAATGAAGGGGTGCAGGAGATGCAGGAGGAGAATGAAGGGGTGCAGGGGATGCAGGAGGAGAATGAAGGGGTGCAGGGGATGCAGGAGGAGAATGAAGGGGTGCAGGGGATGCAGGAGGAGAAAGAAGGGGTGCAGGAGATGCAGGGGGAGAATGAAGGGGTGCAGGAGATGCAGGAGGAGAATGAAGGGGTGCAGGGGATGCAGGAGGAGAATGAAGGGGTGCAGGAGATGCAGGAGGAGAATGAAGGGATGCAGGGGATGCAGGAGGAGAATGAAGGGGTGCAGGGGATGCAGGAGGAGAATGAAGGGGTGCAGGAGATGCAGGAGGAAAATGAAGGGGTGCAGGAGGAGAATGAAGGGGTGCAGGAGGAGAATGAAGGGGTGCAGGGGATGCAGGAGGAGAATGAAGGGGTGCAGGGGATACAGGAGGAGAATGAAGGGGTGCAGGGGATGCAGGAGGAGAATGAAGGGGTGCAGGGGATGCAGGAGGAGAAAAAAGGGGTGCAGGGGATGCAGGGGGAGAATGAAGGGGTGCAGGAGATGCAGGAGGAGAATGAAGGGGTGCAGGGGATGCAGGAGGAGAATGATGGGGTGCAGGGGATGCAGGGGGAGAATGAAGGGGTGCAGGAGATGCAGGAGGAGAATGAAGGGGTGCAGGGGATGCAGGAGGAGAATGAAGGGGTGCAGGAGATGCAGGAGGAGAATGAAGGGGTGCAGGGGATGCAGGAGGAGAATGAAGGGGTGCAGGAGGAGAATGAAGGGGTGCAGGGGATGCAGGAGGAGAATGAAGGGGTGCAGGGGATGCGGGAGGAGAAAGAAGGGGTGCAGGAGATGCAGGAGGAGAATGAAGGGGTGCAGGGGATGCAGGAGGGGAGAATGAAGGGGTGCAGGAGATGCAGGAGGAGAATGAAGGGTGTGCAGGGGGATGCAGGAGGAGAATGAAGGGGTGCAGGAGATGCAGGAGGAGAATGAAGGGGTGCAGGGGATGCAGGAGGAGAATGAAGGGGTGCAGGAGGAGAATGAAGGGGTGCAGGGGATGCAGGAGGAGAATGAAGGGGTGCAGGGGATGCAGGAGGAGAATGAAGGGGTGCAGGAGGGAGAATGAAGGGGTTCAGGGGATGCAGGAGGAGAATGAAGGGGTGCAGGAGGAGAATGAAGGGGTGCAGGGGATGCAGGAGAATGAAGGGGTGCAGGGGATGCAGGAGGAGAATGAAGGGGTGCAGGGGATGCAGGAGGAGAATGAAGGGGTGCAGGAGGAGAATGAAGGGGTGCAGGGGATGCAGGAGAATGAAGGGGTGCAGGGGATGCAGGAGGAGAATGAAGGGGTGCAGGAGCGAGAATGAAGGGGTGCAGGGGATGCAGGAGGAGAATGAAGGGGTGCAGGGGATGCAGGAGGAGAATGAAGGGGTGCAGGAGGAGAATGAAGGGGTGCAGGGGATGCAGGAGGAGAATGAAGGGTGCAGGAGATGCAGGAGGAGAATGAAGGGGTGCAGGGGATGCAGGAGGAGAATGAAGGGGTGCAGGGGATGCAGGAGGAGAATGAAGGGGTGCAGGAGGAGAATGAAGGGGTGCAGGGGATGCAGGAGGAGAATGAAGGGGTGCAGGAGCAGAAATGAAGGGATGCAGGAGGAGAATGAAGGGGTGCAGGGGATGCAGGAGGAGAATGAAGGGGTGCAGGAGGAGAATGAAGGGGTGCAGGGGATGCAGGAGGAGAAAGAAGGGGTGCAGGAGGAGAATGAAGGGGTGCAGGGGATGCAGGAGGAGAATGAAGGGGTGCAGGGGATGCAGGAGAATGAAGGGGTGCAGGAGGAGAATTAAGGGGTGCAGGGGATGCAGGAGGAGAATGAAGGGGTGCAGGAGATGCAGGAGGAGAATGAAGGGGTGCAGGGGATGCAGGGGGAGAATGAAGGGGTGCAGGAGGAGAATGAAGGGGTGCAGTGGATGCAGGAGGAGAATGAAGGGGTGCAGGGGATGCAGGAGGAGAAAGAAGGGGTGCAGGAGATGCAGGAGGAGAATGAAGGGTGCAGGGGATGCAGGAGGAGAATGAAGGGGTGCAGGGGATGCAGGAGGAGAATGAAGGGGTGCAGGAGGAGAATGAAGGGGTGCAGGGGATGCAGGAGGAGAATGAAGGGGTGCAGGAGATGCAGGAGGAGAATGAAGGGACGCAGGAGGAGAATGAAGGGGTGCAGGGGATGCAGGAGGAGAATGAAGGGGTGCAGGGGATGCAGGAGGAGAATGAAGGGGTGCAGGAGATGCAGGATGAGAATGAAGGGGTGCAGGGGATGCAGGAGGAGAATGAAGGGGTGCAGGGGGAGAAAGAAGGGGTGCAAAAAATGCAGAAGGAGAATGAAGGGGTGCAAAGAATGCAGGAGGAGAATGAAGGGGTGCAAAAAATGCAGGAGGAGAATGAAGGGGTGCAGGGGATGCAGGAGGAGAAAGAAGGGGTGCAGGGGATGCAGGAGGAGAATGAAGGGGTGCAGGAGGAGAAAGAAGGGGTGCAGGGGATGCAGGAGGAGAAAGAAGGGGTGCAGGGGATGCAGGAGGAGAATGAAGGGATGCAGGAGGAGAAAGAAGGGGTGCAGGAGGAGAATGAAGGGGTGCAAAGAATGCAGGAGGAGAATGAAGGGGTGCAGGGGATGCAGGAGGAGAATGAAGGGGTGCAGGAGGAGAAAGAAGGGGTGCAGGAGGAGAATGAAGGGGTGCAGGAGGAGAATGAAGGGATGCAGGAGGAGAATGAAGAGGTGCAAAGAATGCAGGAGGAGAATGAAGGGATGCAGGAGGAGAATGAAGGGGTGCAGGAGGAGAATGAAGGGGTGCAGGGGATGCAGGAGGAGAATGAAGGGGTGCAGTGGATGCAGGAGGAGAATGAAGGGGTGCAGGGGATGCAGAAGGAGAATGAAGGGGTGCAGGAGATGCAGGAGGAGAATGAAGGGGTGCAGGGGATGCAGGAGGAGAATGAAGGGGTGCAGGGGATGCAGGAGGAGAATGAAGGGGTACAGGAGATGCAGGAGGAGAATGAAGGGGTGCAGGGGATGCAGGAGGAGAATGAAGGGGTGCAGGGGATGCAGGAGGAGAATGAAGGGGTGCAGGGGATGCTGGAGGAGAATGAAGGGGTGCAGTGGATGCAGGAGGAGAATGAAGGGGTGCAGGGGATGCAGGAGGAGAATGAAGGGGTGCAGGGGATGCAGGAGGAGAATGAAGGGGTGCAGTGGATGCAGGAGGAGAATGAGGGGGTGCAGGGGATGCAGAAGGAGAATGAAGGGGTGCAGGAGGAGAATGAAGGGGTGCAGTGGATGCAGGAGGAGAATGAAGGGGTGCAGGGGATGCAGAAGGAGAATGAAGGGGTGCAGGAGATGCAGGAGGAGAATGAAGGGGTGCAGGGGATGCAGGAGGAGAATGAAGGGGTGCAGGAGGAGAATGAAGGGGTGCAGGGGATGCAGGAGGAGAATGAAGGGGTGCAGGAGATGCAGGAGGAGAATGAAGGGGTGCAGGGGATGCAGGAGGAGAATGAAGGGGTGCAGGGGATGCAGGAGTAGAATGAAGGGGTGCAGGGGGAGAAAGAAGGGGTGCAAAAAATGCAGAAGGAGAATGAAGGGGTGCAAAGAATGCAAGAGGAGAATGAAGGGGTGCAAAAAATGCAGGAGGAGAATGAAGGGGTGCAGGGGATGCAGGAGGAGAATGAAGGGGTGCAGGAGGAGAAAGAAGGGGTGCAGGAGGAGAATGAAGGGATGCAGGAGGAGAATGAAGGGGTGCAAAGAATGCAGGAGGAGAATGAAGGGGTGCAGGAGGAGAATGAAGGGATGCAGGAGGAGAATGAAGGGGTGCAGGAGGAGAATGAAGGGGTGCAAAGAATGCAGGAGGAGAATGAAGGGGTGCAGGAGGAGAAAGAAGGGGTGCAGGAGGAGAATGAAGGGGTGCAAAGAATGCAGGAGGAGAATGAAGGGGTGCAGGAGGAGAAAGAAGGGGTGCAGGAGGAGAATGAAGGGGTGCAGGAGATGCAGGAGGAGAATGAAGGGGTGCAGGAGGAGAATGAAGGGGTGCAGGGGATGCAGGAGGAGAATGAAGGGGTGCAGGAGGAGAATGATGGGGTGCAGGGGGAGAATGAAGGGGTGCAGGAGGGGAATAAAGGGGTGCAGGGGATGCAGGAGAGAAATGAAGGGGTGCAGTGGATGCAGGGGGAGAATGAAGGGGTGCAGGAGGGGAATTAAGGGATGCAGGGGGAGAATGAAGGGGTGCGGGAGATGCAGGAGGAGAATGAAGGGGTGCAGGAGATGCAGGAGGGGAATGAAGGGGTGCAGGAGATGCAGGAGGGGAATGAAGGGGTGCAGTGGATGCAGGGGGAGAATGAAGGGGTGCAGGGGATGCAGGGGGAGAATGAAGGGGTGCAGGAGGAGAATGAAGGGATGCCGGAGGAGAATGAAGGGGTGCAGGAGATGCAGGAGGAGAATGAAGGGGTGCAGGGGATGCAGGAGGAGAATGAAGGGATGCAGGAGGAGAATGAAGGGGTGCAGGGGATGCAGGAGGAGAATGAAGGGGTGCAGGAGATGCAGGAGGGGAATGAAGGGGTGCAGTGGATGCAGGGGGAGAATGAAGGGGTGCAGGGGATGCCGGAGGAGAATGAAGGGGTGCAGGGGATGCAGGAGGAGAATGAAGGGGTGCAGTGGATGCAGGGGGAGAATGAAGGGGTGCAGTGGATGCAGGGGGAGAATGAAGGGGTGCCGGAGGGAAATGAAGGGGTGCAGGGGATGCAGGGGGAGAATGAAGGGGTGCAGGAGATGCAGGAGGGGAATGAAGGGGTGCAGGGGATGCAGGAGGAGAATGAAGGGGTGCAGGAGGAGAATGAAGGGGTGCAGGGGATGCAGGAGGAGAATGAAGGGGTGCAGGGGATGCAGGGGGAGAATGAAGGGGTGCAGGAGGAGAATGAAGGGATGCAGGAGGAGAATGAAGGGGTGCAGGAGATGCAGGAGGGGAATGAAGGGGTGCAGTGGATGCAGGGGGAGAATGAAGGGGTGCAGGAGATGCAGGAGGGGAATGAAGGGGTGCAGTGGATGCAGGAGGAGAATGAAGGGGTGCAGGGGATGCAGGAGGAGAATGAAGGGGTGCAGGAGATGCAGGAGGGGAATGAAGGGGTGCAGTGGATGCAGGGGGAGAATGAAGGGGTGCAGGAGGAGAATGAAGGGGTGCAGGAGATGCAGGAGGAGAATGAAGGGGTGCAGGAGATGCAGGAGGGGAATGAAGGGGTGCAGGAGATGCAGGAGGAGAATGAAGGGGTGCAGGGGATGCAGGAGGAGAATGAAGGGGTGCAGGGGATGCAGGGGGAGAATGAAGGGGTGCCGGAGGGGAATGAAGGGGTGCAGGGGATGCAGGGGGAGAATGAAGGGGTGCAGGAGATGCAGGAGGAGAATGAAGGGGTGCAGGGGATGCAGGAGGAGAATGAAGGGGTGCAGGAGGAGAATGAAGGGGTGCAGGGGATGCAGGAGGAGAATGAAGGGGTGCAGGGGATGCAGGAGGAGAATGAAGGGGTGCAGGAGGAGAATGAAGGGGTGCAGGGGATGCAGGAGGAGAAAGAAGGGGTGCAGGAGATGCAGGAGGAGAATGATGGGGTGCAGGGGATGCAGGGGGAGAATGAAGGGGTGCAGGAGATGCAGGAGGAGAATGAAGGGGTGCAGGGGATGCAGGAGGAGAATGAAGGGGTGCAGGAGATGCAGGAGGAGAATGAAGGGGTGCAGGGGATGCAGGAGGAGAATGAAGGGGTGCAGGGGATGCAGGAGGAGAATGATGGGGTGCAGGGGATGCAGGAGGAGAATGAAGGGGTGCAGAGGATGCAGGAGGAGAATGAAGGGGTGCAGAAGATGCAGGAGGAGAATTAAGGGGTGCAGGGGATGCAGGAGGAGAATGAAGGGGTGCAGGAGATGCAGGAGGAGAATGAAGGGGTGCAGGGGATGCAGGAGGAGAATGAAGGGGTGCAGGAGGAAAATGAAGGGGTGCAGGAGGAGAATGAAGGGGTGCAGGGGATGCAGGAGGAGAATGAAGGGGTGCAGGAGGAGAATGAAGGGGTGCAGGGGATGCAGGAGGAGAATGAAGGGGTGCAGGAGGAGAATGAAGGGGTGCAGGGGATGCAGGAGGAGAATGAAGGGGTGCAGGAGGAGAATGAAGGGGTGCAGGGGATGCAGGAGGAGAATGAAGGGGTGCAGGGGATGCAGGAGGAGAAAGAAGGGGTGCAGGAGATGCAGGAGGAGAATGATGGGGTGCAGGGGATGCAGGAAGAGAAAGAAGGGGTGCAGGAGATGCAGGGGGAGAATGAAGGGGTGCAGGAGATGCAGGGGGAGAATGAAGGGGTGCAGGAGATGCAGGAGGAGAATGAAGGGGTGCAGGGGATGCAGGAGGAGAATGAAGGGGTGCAGGGGATGCAGGAGGAGAATGAAGGGGTGCAGGGGATGCAGGGGGAGAATGAAGGGGTGCAGGAGATGCAGGAGGAGAATGAAGGGGTGCAGGGGATGCAGGAGGAGAATGAAGGGGTGCAGGAGATGCAGGAGGGGAATGAAGGGGTGCAGGGGATGCAGGAGGAGAATGAAGGGGTGCAGGAGGAGAATGAAGGGGTGCAGGGGATGCAGGAGGAGAATGAAGGGGTGCAGGGGATGCAGGAGGAGAATGAAGGGGTGCAGGAGGAGAATGAAGGGATTGCAGGAGGAGAATGAAGGGGTGCAGGAGATGCAGGAGGGGAATGAAGGGGTGCAGTGGATGCAGGGGGAGAATGAAGGGGTGCAGGAGATGCAGGAGGGGAATGAAGGGGTGCAGTGGATGCAGGAGGAGAATGAAGGGGTGCAGGGGATGCAGGGGGAGAATGAAGGGGTGCAGGAGATGCAAGAGGGGAATGAAGGGGTGCAGTGGATGCAGGGGGAGAATGAAGGGGTGCAGGAGATGCAGGAGGAGAATGAAGGGGTGCAGGAGATGCAGGAGGGGAATGAAGGGGTGCAGGAGATGCAGGAGGAGAATGAAGGGGTGCAGGGGATGCAGGAGGAGAATGAAGGGGTGCAGGGGATGCAGGGGGAGAATGAAGGGGTGCCGGAGGGGAATGAAGGGGTGCAGGGGATGCAGGGGGAGAATGAAGGGGTGCAGGAGATGCAGGAGGAGAATGAAGGGGTGCAGGGGATGCAGGAGGAGAATGAAGGGGTGCAGGAGGAGAATGAAGGGGTGCAGGGGATGCAGGAGGAGAATGAAGGGGTGCAGGGGATGCAGGAGGAGAATGAAGGGGTGCAGGAGGAGAATGAAGGGGTGCAGGGGATGCAGGAGGAGAAAGAAGGGGTGCAGGAGATGCAGGAGGAGAATGATGGGGTGCAGGGGATGCAGGGGGAGAATGAAGGGGTGCAGGAGATGCAGGAGGAGAATGAAGGGGTGCAGGGGATGCAGGAGGAGAATGAAGGGGTGCAGGAGATGCAGGAGGATAATGAAGGGGTGCAGGGGATGCAGGAGGAGAATGAAGGGGTGCAGGGGATGCAGGAGGAGAATGATGGGGTGCAGGGATGCAGGAGGAGAATGAAGGGGTGCAGAGGATGCAGGAGGAGAATGAAGGGGTGCAGGAGATGCAGGAGGAGAATTAAGGGGTGCAGGGGATGCAGGAGGAGAATGAAGGGGTGCAGGAGGAGAATGAAGGGGTGCAGGAGATGCAGGAGGAGAATGAAGGGGTGCAGGGGATGCAGGAGGAGAATGAAGGGGTGCAGGAGGAAAATGAAGGGGTGCAGGAGGAGAATGAAGGGGTGCAGGGGATGCAGGAGGAGAATGAAGGGGTGCAGGAGGAGAATGAAGGGGTGCAGGGGATGCAGGAGGAGAATGAAGGGGTGCAGGAGGAGAATGAAGGGGTGCAGGGGATGCAGGAGGAGAATGAAGGGGTGCAGGAGGAGAATGAAGGGGTGCAGGGGATGCAGGAGGAGAATGAAGGGGTGCAGGGGATGCAGGAGGAGAAAGAAGGGGTGCAGGAGATGCAGGAGGAGAATGATGGGGTGCAGGGGATGCAGGAAGAGAAAGAAGGGGTGCAGGAGATGCAGGGGGAGAATGAAGGGGTGCAGGAGATGCAGGGGGAGAATGAAGGGGTGCAGGAGATGCAGGAGGAGAATGAAGGGGTGCAGGGGATGCAGGAGGAGAATGAAGGGGTGCAGGGGATGCAGGGGGAGAATGAAGGGGTGCAGGAGATGCAGGAGGAGAATGAAGGGGTGCAGGGGATGCAGGAGGAGAATGAAGGGGTGCAGGAGATGCAGGAGGAGAATGAAGGGATGCAGGGGATGCAGGAGGAGAATGAAGGGGTGCAGGGGATGCAGGAGGAGAATGAAGGGGTGCAGGAGATGCAGGAGGAAAATGAAGGGGTGCAGGAGGAGAATGAAGGGGTGCAGGAGGAGAATGAAGGGGTGCAGGGGATGCAGGAGGAGAATGAAGGGGTGCAGGGGATACAGGAGGAGAATGAAGGGGTGCAGGGGATGCAGGAGGAGAATGAAGGGGTGCAGGGGATGCAGGAGGAGAAAAAAGGGGTGCAGGGGATGCAGGGGGAGAATGAAGGGGTGCAGGAGATGCAGGAGGAGAATGAAGGGGTGCAGGGGATGCAGGAGGAGAATGATGGGGTGCAGGGGATGCAGGGGGGGAATGAAGGGGTGCAGGAGATGCAGGAGGAGAATGAAGGGGTGCAGGGGATGCAGGAGGAGAATGAAGGGGTGCAGGAGATGCAGGAGGAGAATGAAGGGGTGCAGGGGATGCAGGAGGAGAATGAAGGGGTGCAGGAGGAGAATGAAGGGGTGCAGGGGATGCAGGAGGAGAATGAAGGGGTGCAGGGGATGCGGGAGGAGAAAGAAGGGGTGCAGGAGATGCAGGAGGAGAATGATGGGGTGCAGGGGATGCAGGGGGAGAATGAAGGGGTGCAGGAGATGCAGGAGGAGAATGAAGGGGTGCAGGAGATGCAGGAGGAGAATGAAGGGGTGCAGGGGATGCAGGAGGAGAATGAAGGGGTGCAGGAGATGCAGGAGGAGAATGAAGGGGTGCAGGGGATGCAGGAGGAGAATGAAGGGGTGCAGGAGGAGAATGAAGGGGTGCAGGGGATGCAGGAGGAGAATGAAGGGGTGCAGGGGATGCAGGAGGAGAATGAAGGGGTGCAGGAGGAGAATGAAGGGGTTCAGGGGATGCAGGAGGAGAATGAAGGGGTGCAGGAGGAGAATGAAGGGATGCAGGAGAATGAAAAGGGTGCAGGGAATGCAGGAGGAGAATGAAGGGGTGCAGGGGATGCAGGAGGAGAATGAAGGGGTGCAGGAGGAGAATGAAGGGGTGCAGGGGATGCAGGAGAATGAAGGGGTGCAGGGGATGCAGGAGGAGAATGAAGGGGTGCAGGAGGAGAATGAAGGGGTGCAGGGGATGCAGGAGGAGAATGAAGGGGTGCAGGGGATGCAGGAGGAGAATGAAGGGGTGCAGGAGGAGAATGAAGGGGTGCAGGGGATGCAGGAGGAGAATGAAGGGGTGCAGGAGATGCAGGAGGAGAATGAAGGGGTGCAGGGGATGCAGGAGGAGAATGAAGGGGTGCAGGGGATGCAGGAGGAGAATGAAGGGGTGCAGGAGGAGAATGAAGGGGTGCAGGGGATGCAGGAGGAGAATGAAGGGGTGCAGGAGCAGAATGAAGGGATGCAGGAGGAGAATGAAGGGGTGCAGGGGATGCAGGAGGAGAATGAAGGGGTGCAGGAGGAGAATGAAGGGGTGCAGGGGATGCAGGAGGAGAAAGAAGGGGTGCAGGAGGAGAATGAAGGGGTGCAGGGGATGCAGGAGGAGAATGAAGGGGTGCAGGGGATGCAGGAGAATGAAGGGGTGCAGGAGGAGAATGAAGGGGTGCAGGGGATGCAGGAGGAGAATGAAGGGGTGCAGGAGATGCAGGAGGAGAATGAAGGGGTGCAGGGGATGCAGGGGGAGAATGAAGGGGTGCAGGAGGAGAATGAAGGGGTGCAGTGGATGCAGGAGGAGAATGAAGGGGTGCAGGGGATGCAGGAGGAGAAAGAAGGGGTGCAGGAGATGCAGGAGGAGAATGAAGGGGTGCAGGGGATGCAGGAGGAGAATGAAGGGGTGCAGGGGATGCAGGAGGAGAATGAAGGGGTGCAGGAGGAGAATGAAGGGGTGCAGGGGATGCAGGAGGAGAATGAAGGGGTGCAGGAGATGCAGGAGGAGAATGAAGGGATGCAGGAGGAGAATGAAGGGGTGCAGGGGATGCAGGAGGAGAATGAAGGGGTGCAGGGGATGCAGGAGGAGAATGAAGGGGTGCAGGAGATGCAGGATGAGAATGAAGGGGTGCAGGGGATGCAGGAGGAGAATGAAGGGGTGCAGGGGGAGAAAGAAGGGGTGCAAAAAATGCAGAAGAAGAATGAAGGGGTGCAAAGAATGCAGGAGGAGAATGAAGGGGTGCAAAAAATGCAGGAGGAGAATGAAGGGGTGCAGGGGATGCAGGAGGAGAAAGAAGGGGTGCAGGGGATGCAGGAGGAGAATGAAGGGGTGCAGGAGGAGAAAGAAGGGGTGCAGGGGATGCAGGAGGAGAAAGAAGGGGTGCAGGGGATGCAGGAGGAGAATGAAGGGGTACAGGGGATGCAGGAGGAGAATGAAGGGGTGCAGGAGGAGAAAGAAGGGGTGCAGGAGGAGAATGAAGGGGTGCAGGAGGAGAATGAAGGGATGCAGGAGGAGAATGAAGGGGTGCAAAGAATGCAGGAGGAGAATGAAGGGATGCAGGAGGAGAATGAAGGGGTGCAGGAGGAGAATGAAGGGGTGCAGGGGATGCAGGAGGAGAATGAAGGGGGTGCAGGAGATGCAGGAGGAGAATGAAGGGGTGCAGTGGATGCAGGAGGAGAATGAAGGGGTGCAGGGGATGCAGAAGGAGAATGAAGGGGTACAGGAGATGCAGGAGGAGAATGAAGGGGTGCAGGGGATGCAGGAGGAGAATGAAGGGGTGCAGGGGATGCAGGAGGAGAATGAAGGGGTGCAGGGGATGCTGGAGGAGAATGAAGGGGTGCAGTGGATGCAGGAGGAGAATGAAGGGGTGCAGGGGATGCAGGAGGAGAATGAAGGGGTGCAGGGGATGCAGGAGGAGAATGAAGGGGTGCAGTGGATGCAGGAGGAGAATGAGGGGGTGCAGGGGATGCAGAAGGAGAATGAAGGGGTGCAGGAGGAGAATGAAGGGGTGCAGTGGATGCAGGAGGAGAATGAAGGGGTGCAGGGGATGCAGGAGGAGAATGAAGGGGTGCAGGAGGAGAATGAAGGGGTTCAGGGGATGCAGGAGGAGAATGAAGGGGTGCAGGAGGAGAATGAAGGGATGCAGGAGAATGAAAAGGGTGCAGGGAATGCAGGAGGAGAATGAAGGGGTGCAGGGGATGCAGGAGGAGAATGAAGGGGTGCAGGAGGAGAATGAAGGGGTGCAGGGGATGCAGGAGAATGAAGGGGTGCAGGGGATGCAGGAGGAGAATGAAGGGGTGCAGGAGGAGAATGAAGGGGTGCAGGGGATGCAGGAGGAGAATGAAGGGGTGCAGGGGATGCAGGAGGAGAATGAAGGGGTGCAGGAGGAGAATGAAGGGGTGCAGGGGATGCAGGAGGAGAATGAAGGGGTGCAGGAGATGCAGGAGGAGAATGAAGGGGTGCAGGGGATGCAGGAGGAGAATGAAGGGGTGCAGGGGATGCAGGAGGAGAATGAAGGGGTGCAGGAGGAGAATGAAGGGGTGCAGGGGATGCAGGAGGAGAATGAAGGGGTGCAGGAGCAGAATGAAGGGATGCAGGAGGAGAATGAAGGGGTGCAGGGGATGCAGGAGGAGAATGAAGGGGTGCAGGAGGAGAATGAAGGGGTGCAGGGGATGCAGGAGGAGAAAGAAGGGGTGCAGGAGGAGAATGAAGGGGTGCAGGGGATGCAGGAGGAGAATGAAGGGGTGCAGGGGATGCAGGAGAATGAAGGGGTGCAGGAGGAGAATGAAGGGGTGCAGGGGATGCAGGAGGAGAATGAAGGGGTGCAGGAGATGCAGGAGGAGAATGAAGGGGTGCAGGGGATGCAGGGGGAGAATGAAGGGGTGCAGGAGGAGAATGAAGGGGTGCAGTGGATGCAGGAGGAGAATGAAGGGGTGCAGGGGATGCAGGAGGAGAAAGAAGGGGTGCAGGAGATGCAGGAGGAGAATGAAGGGGTGCAGGGGATGCAGGAGGAGAATGAAGGGGTGCAGGGGATGCAGGAGGAGAATGAAGGGGTGCAGGAGGAGAATGAAGGGGTGCAGGGGATGCAGGAGGAGAATGAAGGGGTGCAGGAGATGCAGGAGGAGAATGAAGGGATGCAGGAGGAGAATGAAGGGGTGCAGGGGATGCAGGAGGAGAATGAAGGGGTGCAGGGGATGCAGGAGGAGAATGAAGGGGTGCAGGAGATGCAGGATGAGAATGAAGGGGTGCAGGGGATGCAGGAGGAGAATGAAGGGGTGCAGGGGGAGAAAGAAGGGGTGCAAAAAATGCAGAAGAAGAATGAAGGGGTGCAAAGAATGCAGGAGGAGAATGAAGGGGTGCAAAAAATGCAGGAGGAGAATGAAGGGGTGCAGGGGATGCAGGAGGAGAAAGAAGGGGTGCAGGGGATGCAGGAGGAGAATGAAGGGGTGCAGGAGGAGAAAGAAGGGGTGCAGGGGATGCAGGAGGAGAAAGAAGGGGTGCAGGGGATGCAGGAGGAGAATGAAGGGGTACAGGGGATGCAGGAGGAGAATGAAGGGGTGCAGGAGGAGAAAGAAGGGGTGCAGGAGGAGAATGAAGGGGTGCAGGAGGAGAATGAAGGGATGCAGGAGGAGAATGAAGGGGTGCAAAGAATGCAGGAGGAGAATGAAGGGATGCAGGAGGAGAATGAAGGGGTGCAGGAGGAGAATGAAGGGGTGCAGGGGATGCAGGAGGAGAATGAAGGGGGTGCAGGAGATGCAGGAGGAGAATGAAGGGGTGCAGTGGATGCAGGAGGAGAATGAAGGGGTGCAGGGGATGCAGAAGGAGAATGAAGGGGTACAGGAGATGCAGGAGGAGAATGAAGGGGTGCAGGGGATGCAGGAGGAGAATGAAGGGGTGCAGGGGATGCAGGAGGAGAATGAAGGGGTGCAGGGGATGCTGGAGGAGAATGAAGGGGTGCAGTGGATGCAGGAGGAGAATGAAGGGGTGCAGGGGATGCAGGAGGAGAATGAAGGGGTGCAGGGGATGCAGGAGGAGAATGAAGGGGTGCAGTGGATGCAGGAGGAGAATGAGGGGGTGCAGGGGATGCAGAAGGAGAATGAAGGGGTGCAGGAGGAGAATGAAGGGGTGCAGTGGATGCAGGAGGAGAATGAAGGGGTGCAGGGGATGCAGAAGGAGAATGAAGGGGTGCAGGAGATGCAGGAGGAGAATGAAGGTGTGCAGGGGATGCAGGAGGAGAATGAAGGGGTGCAGGGGATGCAGGAGGAGAATGAAGGGGTGCAGGAGATGCAGGAGGAGAACGAAGGGGTGCAGGGGATGCAGGAGGAGAATGAAGGGGTGCAGGGGATGCAGGAGGAGAATGAAGGGGTGCAGGAGGAGAATGAAGGGGTGCAGGGGATGCAGGAGGAGAATGAAGGGGTGCAGGAGATGCAGGAGGAGAATGAAGGGGTGCAGGGGATGCAGGAGGAGAATGAAGGGGTGCAGGGGATGCAGGAGGAGAATGAAGGGGTGCAGGGGGAGAAAGAAGGGGTGCAAAAAATGCAGAAGGAGAATGAAGGGGTGCAAAGAATGCAAGAGGAGAATGAAGGGGTGCAAAAAATGCAGGAGGAGAATGAAGGGGTGCAGGGGATGCAGGAGGAGAATGAAGGGGTGCAGGAGGAGAAAGAAGGGGTGCAGGAGGAGAATGAAGGGATGCAGGAGGAGAATGAAGGGGTGCAAAGAATGCAGGAGGAGAATGAAGGGGTGCAGGAGGAGAATGAAGTGATGCAGGAGGAGAATGAAGGGGTGCAGGAGGAGAATGAAGGGGTGCAAAGAATGCAGGAGGAGAATGAAGGGGTGCAGGAGGAGAAAGAAGGGGTGCAGGAGGAGAATGAAGGGGTGCAGGAGATGCAGGAGGAGAATGAAGGGGTGCAGGAGGAGAATGAAGGGGTGCAGGGGATGCAGGAGGAGAATGAAGGGGTGCAGGAGGAGAATGATGGGGTGCAGGGGGAGAATGAAGGGGTGCAGGAGGGGAATAAAGGGGTGCAGGGGATGCAGGAGAGAAATGAAGGGGTGCAGTGGATGCAGGGGGAGAATGAAGGGGTGCAGGAGGGGAATTAAGGGATGCAGGGGGAGAATGAAGGGGTGCGGGAGATGCAGGAGGAGAATGAAGGGGTGCAGGAGATGCAGGAGGGGAATGAAGGGGTGCAGGAGATGCAGGAGGGGAATGAAGGGGTGCAGTGGATGCAGGGGGAGAATGAAGGGGTGCAGGGGATGCAGGGGGAGAATGAAGGGGTGCAGGAGGAGAATGAAGGGATGCCGGAGGAGAATGAAGGGGTGCAGGAGATGCAGGAGGAGAATGAAGGGGTGCAGGGGATGCAGGAGGAGAATGAAGGGATGCAGGAGGAGAATGAAGGGGTGCAGGGGATGCAGGAGGAGAATGAAGGGGTGCAGGAGATGCAGGAGGGGAATGAAGGGGTGCAGTGGATGCAGGGGGAGAATGAAGGGGTGCAGGGGATGCCGGAGGAGAATGAAGGGGTGCGGGAGATGCAGGAGGAGAATGAAGGGGTGCAGGGGATGCAGGAGGAGAATGAAGGGGTGCAGTGGATGCAGGGGGAGAATGAAGGGGTGCAGTGGATGCAGGGGGAGAATGAAGGGGTGCCGGAGGGGAATGAAGGGGTGCAGGGGATGCAGGAGGGGAATGAAGGGGTGCAGGAGGAGAATGAAGGGGTGCAGGGGATGCAGGAGGAGAATGAAGGTGTGCAGGAGATGCAGGAGGGGAATGAAGGGGTGCAGGGGATGCAGGAGGAGAATGAAGGGGTGCAGGAGGAGAATGAAGGGGTGCAGGGGATGCAGGAGGAGAATGAAGGGGTGCAGGGGATGCAGGGGGAGAATGAAGGGGTTGCAGGAGGAGAATGAAGGGATGCAGGAGGAGAATGAAGGGGTGCAGGAGATGCAGGAGGGGAATGAAGGGGTGCAGGGGATGCAGGAGGAGAATGAAGGGGTGCAGGAGGAGAATGAAGGGGTGCAGGGGATGCAGGAGGAGAATGAAGGGGTGCAGGGGATGCAGGGGGAGAATGAAGGGGTTGCAGGAGGAGAATGAAGGGATGCAGGAGGAGAATGAAGGGGTGCAGGAGATGCAGGAGGGGAATGAAGGGGTGCAGTGGATGCAGGGGGAGAATGAAGGGGTGCAGGAGATGCAGGAGGGGAATGAAGGGGTGCAGTGGATGCAGGAGGAGAATGAAGGGGTGCAGGGGATGCAGGAGGAGAATGAAGGGGTGCAGGAGATGCAGGAGGGGAATGAAGGGGTGCAGTGGATGCAGGGGGAGAATGAAGGGGTGCAGGAGGAGAATGAAGGGGTGCAGGAGATGCAGGAGGAGAATGAAGGGGTGCAGGAGATGCAGGAGGGGAATGAAGGGGTGCAGGAGATGCAGGAGGAGAATGAAGGGGTGCAGGGGATGCAGGAGGAGAATGAAGGGGTGCAGGGGATGCAGGGGGAGAATGAAGGGGTGCCGGAGGGGAATGAAGGGGTGCAGGGGATGCAGGGGGAGAATGAAGGGGTGCAGGAGATGCAGGAGGAGAATGAAGGGGTGCAGGGGATGCAGGAGGAGAATGAAGGGGTGCAGGAGGAGAATGAAGGGGTGCAGGGGATGCAGGAGGAGAATGAAGGTGTGCAGGGGATGCAGGAGGAGAATGAAGGGGTGCAGGAGGAGAATGAAGGGGTGCAGGGGATGCAGGAGGAGAAAGAAGGGGTGCAGGAGATGCAGGAGGAGAATGATGGGGTGCAGGGGATGCAGGGGGAGAATGAAGGGGTGCAGGAGATGCAGGAGGAGAATGAAGGGGTGCAGGGGATGCAGGAGGAGAATGAAGGGGTGCAGGAGATGCAGGAGGAGAATGAAGGGGTGCAGGGGATGCAGGAGGAGAATGAAGGGGTGCAGGAGGAGAATGAAGGGGTGCAGGGGATGCAGGAGGAGAATGAAGGGGTGCAGGAGGAGAATGAAGGGGTTCAGGGGATGCAGGAGGAGAATGAAGGGGTGCAGGAGGAGAATGAAGGGGTGCAGGGGATGCAGGAGAATGAAGGGGTGCAGGGGATGCAGGAGGAGAATGAAGGGGTGCAGGGGATGCAGGAGGAGAATGAAGGGGTGCAGGGGATGCAGGAGGAGAATGAAGGGGTGCAGGGGATGCAGGAGGAGAATGAAGGGGTGCAGGAGGAGAATGAAGGGGTGCAGGGGATGCAGGAGGAGAATGAAGGGGTGCAGGAGATGCAGGAGGAGAATGAAGGGATGCAGGAGGAGAATGAAGGGGTGCAGGGGATGCAGGAGGAGAATGAAGGGGTGCAGGGGATGCAGGAGGAGAATGAAGGGGTGCAGGAGATGCAGGATGAGAATGAAGGGGTGCAGGGGATGCAGGAGGAGAATGAAGGGGTGCAGGGGGAGAAAGAAGGGGTGCAAAAAATGCAGAAGAAGAATGAAGGGGTGCAAAGAATGCAGGAGGAGAATGAAGGGGTGCAAAAAATGCAGGAGGAGAATGAAGGGGTGCAGGGGATGCAGGAGGAGAAAGAAGGGGTGCAGGGGATGCAGGAGGAGAATGAAGGGGTGCAGGAGGAGAAAGAAGGGGTGCAGGGGATGCAGGAGGAGAAAGAAGGGGTGCAGGGGATGCAGGAGGAGAATGAAGGGGTACAGGGGATGCAGGAGGAGAATGAAGGGGTGCAGGAGGAGAAAGAAGGGGTGCAGGAGGAGAATGAAGGGGTGCAGGAGGAGAATGAAGGGATGCAGGAGGAGAATGAAGGGGTGCAAAGAATGCAGGAGGAGAATGAAGGGATGCAGGAGGAGAATGAAGGGGTGCAGGAGGAGAATGAAGGGGTGAAGGGGATGCAGGAGGAGAATGAAGGGGGTGCAGGAGATGCAGGAGGAGAATGAAGGGGTGCAGTGGATGCAGGAGGAGAATGAAGGGGTGCAGGGGATGCAGAAGGAGAATGAAGGGGTACAGGAGATGCAGGAGGAGAATGAAGGGGTGCAGGGGATGCAGGAGGAGAATGAAGGGGTGCAGGGGATGCAGGAGGAGAATGAAGGGGTGCAGGGGATGCTGGAGGAGAATGAAGGGGTGCAGTGGATGCAGGAGGAGAATGAAGGGGTGCAGGGGATGCAGGAGGAGAATGAAGGGGTGCAGGGGATGCAGGAGGAGAATGAAGGGGTGCAGTGGATGCAGGAGGAGAATGAGGGGGTGCAGGGGATGCAGAAGGAGAATGAAGGGGTGCAGGAGGAGAATGAAGGGGTGCAGTGGATGCAGGAGGAGAATGAAGGGGTGCAGGGGATGCAGAAGGAGAATGAAGGGGTGCAGGAGATGCAGGAGGAGAATGAAGGTGTGCAGGGGATGCAGGAGGAGAATGAAGGGGTGCAGGGGATGCAGGAGGAGAATGAAGGGGTGCAGGAGATGCAGGAGGGGAATGAAGGGGTGCAGGGGATGCAGGAGGAGAATGAAGGGGTGCAGGGGATGCAGGAGGAGAATGAAGGGGTGCAGGAGGAGAATGAAGGGGTGCAGGGGATGCAGGAGGAGAATGAAGGGGTGCAGGAGATGCAGGAGGAGAATGAAGGGGTGCAGGGGATGCAGGAGGAGAATGAAGGGGTGCAGGGGATGCAGGAGGAGAATGAAGGGGTGCAGGGGGAGAAAGAAGGGGTGCAAAAAATGCAGAAGGAGAATGAAGGGGTGCAAAGAATGCAAGAGGAGAATGAAGGGGTGCAAAAAATGCAGGAGGAGAATGAAGGGGTGCAGGGGATGCAGGAGGAGAATGAAGGGGTGCAGGAGGAGAAAGAAGGGGTGCAGGAGGAGAATGAAGGGATGCAGGAGGAGAATGAAGGGGTGCAAAGAATGCAGGAGGAGAATGAAGGGGTGCAGGAGGAGAATGAAGTGATGCAGGAGGAGAATGAAGGGGTGCAGGAGGAGAATGAAGGGGTGCAAAGAATGCAGGAGGAGAATGAAGGGGTGCAGGAGGAGAAAGAAGGGGTGCAGGAGGAGAATGAAGGGGTGCAGGAGATGCAGGAGGAGAATGAAGGGGTGCAGGAGGAGAATGAAGGGGTGCAGGGGATGCAGGAGGAGAATGAAGGGGTGCAGGAGGAGAATGATGGGGTGCAGGGGGAGAATGAAGGGGTGCAGGAGGGGAATAAAGGGGTGCAGGGGATGCAGGAGAGAAATGAAGGGGTGCAGTGGATGCAGGGGGAGAATGAAGGGGTGCAGGAGGGGAATTAAGGGATGCAGGGGGAGAATGAAGGGGTGCGGGAGATGCAGGAGGAGAATGAAGGGGTGCAGGAGATGCAGGAGGGGAATGAAGGGGTGCAGGAGATGCAGGAGGGGAATGAAGGGGTGCAGTGGATGCAGGGGGAGAATGAAGGGGTGCAGGGGATGCAGGGGGAGAATGAAGGGGTGCAGGAGGAGAATGAAGGGATGCCGGAGGAGAATGAAGGGGTGCAGGAGATGCAGGAGGAGAATGAAGGGGTGCAGGGGATGCAGGAGGAGAATGAAGGGATGCAGGAGGAGAATGAAGGGGTGCAGGGGATGCAGGAGGAGAATGAAGGGGTGCAGGAGATGCAGGAGGGGAATGAAGGGGTGCAGTGGATGCAGGGGGAGAATGAAGGGGTGCAGGGGATGCCGGAGGAGAATGAAGGGGTGCGGGAGATGCAGGAGGAGAATGAAGGGGTGCAGGGGATGCAGGAGGAGAATGAAGGGGTGCAGTGGATGCAGGGGGAGAATGAAGGGGTGCAGTGGATGCAGGGGGAGAATGAAGGGGTGCCGGAGGGGAATGAAGGGGTGCAGGGGATGCAGGAGGGGAATGAAGGGGTGCAGGAGGAGAATGAAGGGGTGCAGGGGATGCAGGAGGAGAATGAAGGTGTGCAGGAGATGCAGGAGGGGAATGAAGGGGTGCAGGGGATGCAGGAGGAGAATGAAGGGGTGCAGGAGGAGAATGAAGGGGTGCAGGGGATGCAGGAGGAGAATGAAGGGGTGCAGGGGATGCAGGGGGAGAATGAAGGGGTTGCAGGAGGAGAATGAAGGGATGCAGGAGGAGAATGAAGGGGTGCAGGAGATGCAGGAGGGGAATGAAGGGGTGCAGGGGATGCAGGAGGAGAATGAAGGGGTGCAGGAGGAGAATGAAGGGGTGCAGGGGATGCAGGAGGAGAATGAAGGGGTGCAGGGGATGCAGGGGGAGAATGAAGGGGTTGCAGGAGGAGAATGAAGGGATGCAGGAGGAGAATGAAGGGGTGCAGGAGATGCAGGAGGGGAATGAAGGGGTGCAGTGGATGCAGGGGGAGAATGAAGGGGTGCAGGAGATGCAGGAGGGGAATGAAGGGGTGCAGTGGATGCAGGAGGAGAATGAAGGGGTGCAGGGGATGCAGGAGGAGAATGAAGGGGTGCAGGAGATGCAGGAGGGGAATGAAGGGGTGCAGTGGATGCAGGGGGAGAATGAAGGGGTGCAGGAGGAGAATGAAGGGGTGCAGGAGATGCAGGAGGAGAATGAAGGGGTGCAGGAGATGCAGGAGGGGAATGAAGGGGTGCAGGAGATGCAGGAGGAGAATGAAGGGGTGCAGGGGATGCAGGAGGAGAATGAAGGGGTGCAGGGGATGCAGGGGGAGAATGAAGGGGTGCCGGAGGGGAATGAAGGGGTGCAGGGGATGCAGGGGGAGAATGAAGGGGTGCAGGAGATGCAGGAGGAGAATGAAGGGGTGCAGGGGATGCAGGAGGAGAATGAAGGGGTGCAGGAGGAGAATGAAGGGGTGCAGGGGATGCAGGAGGAGAATGAAGGTGTGCAGGGGATGCAGGAGGAGAATGAAGGGGTGCAGGAGGAGAATGAAGGGGTGCAGGGGATGCAGGAGGAGAAAGAAGGGGTGCAGGAGATGCAGGAGGAGAATGATGGGGTGCAGGGGATGCAGGGGGAGAATGAAGGGGTGCAGGAGATGCAGGAGGAGAATGAAGGGGTGCAGGGGATGCAGGAGGAGAATGAAGGGGTGCAGGAGATGCAGGAGGAGAATGAAGGGGTGCAGGGGATGCAGGAGGAGAATGAAGGGGTGCAGGAGGAGAATGAAGGGGTGCAGGGGATGCAGGAGGAGAATGAAGGGGTGCAGGAGGAGAATGAAGGGGTTCAGGGGATGCAGGAGGAGAATGAAGGGGTGCAGGAGGAGAATGAAGGGGTGCAGGGGATGCAGGAGAATGAAGGGGTGCAGGGGATGCAGGAGGAGAATGAAGGGGTGCAGGGGATGCAGGAGGAGAATGAAGGGGTGCAGGAGGAGAATGAAGGGGTGCAGGGGATGCAGGAGAATGAAGGGGTGCATGGGATGCAGGAGGAGAATGAAGGGGTGCAGGAGGAGAATGAAGGGGTGCAGGGGATGCAGGAGGAGAATGAAGGGGTGCAGGAGGAGAATGAAGGGGTGCAGGGGATGCAGGAGGAGAATGAAGGGGTGCAGGGGATGCAGGAGGAGAATGAAGGGGTGCAGGAGGAGAATGAAGGGGTTCAGGGGATGCAGGAGGAGAATGAAGGGGTCCAGGAGGAGAATGAAGGGGTGCAGGGGATGCAGGAGAATGAAGGGGTGCAGGGGATGCAGGAGGAGAATGAAGGGGTGCAGGGGATGCAGGAGGAGAATGAAGGGGTGCAGGAGGAGAATGAAGGGGTGCAGGGGATGCAGGAGAATGAAGGGGTGCATGGGATGCAGGAGGAGAATGAAGGGGTGCAGGAGGAGAATGAAGGGGTGCAGGGGATGCAGGAGGAGAATGAAGGGGTGCAGGAGATGCAGGAGGAGAATGAAGGGGTGCAGGGGATGCAGGAGGAGAATGAAGGGGTGCAGGAGATGCAGGAGGAGAATGAAGGGGTGCAGGGGATGCAGGAGGAGAATGAAGGGGTGCAGGAGATGCAGGAGGAGAATGAAGGGGTGCAGGGGATGCAGGAGGAGAATGAAGGGGTGCAGGGGATGCAGGAGGAGAATGAAGGGGTGCAGGAGATGCAGGAGGAGAATGAAGGGGTGCAGGGGATGCAGGAGGAGAATGAAGGGGTGCAGGAGATGCAGGAGGAGAATGAAGGGGTGCAGGGGATGCAGGAGGAGAATGAAGGGGTGCAGGAGGAGAATGAAGGGGTGCAGGGGATGCAGGAGGAGAATGAAGGGGTGCAGGGGATGCAGGAGGAGAATGAAGGGGTGCAGGAGGAGAATGAAGGGGTTCAGGGGATGCAGGAGGAGAATGAAGGGGTGCAGGGGATGCAGGAGAATGAAGGGGTGCAGGGGATGCAGGAGGAGAATGAAGGGGTACAGGGGATGCAGGAGGAGAATGAAGGGGTGCAGGAGGAGAATGAAGGGGTGCAGGGGATGCAGGAGAATGAAGGGGTGCATGGGATGCAGGAGGAGAATGAAGGGGTGCAGGAGGAGAATGAAGGGGTGCAGGGGATGCAGGAGGAGAATAAAGGGGTGCAGGGGATGCAGGAGGAGAATGAAGGGGTGCAGGGGATGCAGGAGGAGAATGAAGGGGTGCAGGAGATGCAGGAGGAGAATGAAGGGGTGCAGGGGATGCAGGAGGAGAATGAAGGGGTGCAGGAGATGCAGGAGGAGAATGAAGGGGTGCAGGGGATGCAGGAGGAGAATGAAGGGGTGCAGGAGATGCAGGAGGAGAATGAAGGGGTGCAGGGGATGCAGGAGGAGAATGAAGGGGTGCAGGGGATGCAGGAGGAGAATGAAGGGGTGCAGGAGATCTAGGAGGAGAATGAAGGGGTGCAGGGGATGCAGGAGGAGAATGAAGGGGTGCAGGGGATGCAGGAGGAGAATGAAGGGGTGCAGGGGGAGAAAGAAGGGGTGCAAAAAATGGAGAAGGAGAATGAAGGGGTGCAAAAAATGCAGGAGGAGAATGAAGGGGTGCAGGAGGAGAAAGAAGGGGTGCAGGAGGAGAATGAAGGGATGCAGGAGGAGAATGAAGGGGTGCAGGGGATGCAGGAGGAGAATGAAGGGGTGCAGGGGATGCAGGAGGAGAATGAAGGGGTGCAGGAGATGCAGGAGGAGAATGAAGGGGTGCAGGAGATGCAGGAGGAGAATGAAGGGGTGCAGGAGATGCAGGAGGAGAATGAAGGGGTGCAGGAGGAGAATGAAGGGGTGCAGGGGATGCAGGAAGAGAATGAATGGGTGCAGGAGATGCAGGAGGAGAATGAAGGGGTGCAGGAGATGCAGAAGAATGAAGGGGTGCAGGAGGAGAATGAAGGGGTGCAGGGGATGCAGGAGGAGAATGAAGGGGTGCAGCGGATGCAGGAGGAGAATGAAGGGGTGCAGGGGATGTGGGTGGAGAATGAAGGGGTGCAGGAGGAGAATGAAGGGGTGCAGGAGATGCAGAAGAATGAAGGGGTGCAGGAGATGCAGGAGGAGAATGAAGGGGTGCAGGGGATGCAGAAGGAGAATGAAGGGGTGCAGGGGATGCAGGAGGAGAATGAAGGGGTGCAGGGGATGCAGGAGGAGAATGAAGGGGTGCAGGAGATGCAGGAGGAGAATGAAGGGGTGCAGGGGATGCAGGAGGAGAATGAAGGGGTGCAGGGGATGCAGGAGGAGAATGAAGGGGTGCAGGGGATGCCGGAGGAGAATGAAGGGGTGCAGTGGATGCAGGAGGAGAATGAAGGGGTGCAGGGGATGCAGGAGGAGAATGAAGGGGTGCAGGGGATGCAGGAGGAGAATGAAGGGGTGCAGGGGATGCAGAAGGAGAATGAAGGGGTGCAGGAGATGCAGGAGGAGAATGAAGGGGTGCAGTGGATGCTGGAGGAGAATGAAGGGGTGCAGTGGATGCAGGGGGAGAATGAAGGGGTGCAGGGGATGCAGGAGGAGAATGAAGGGATGCAGGAGGAGAATGAAGGGGTGCAAAGAATGCAGGAGGAGAATGAAGGGGTGCAGGAGGAGAATGAAGGGGTGCAAAGAATGCAGGAGGAGAATGAAGGGATGCAGGAGGAGAATGAAGGGGTGCAGGGGGAGAATGAAGGGGTGCAGGAGATGCAGGAGGAGAATGAAGGGATGCAGGAGAAAAATGAAGGGATGCAGGAGGAGAATGAAGGGGTGCAGGGGATGCAGGAGGAGAATGAAGGGGTGCAGGAGGAGAATGAAGGGGTGCAAAGAATGCAGGAGGAGAATAAAGGGATGCAGGAGGAGAATGAAGGGGGGCAGGAGGAGAAAGAATGGGTGCAGGAGGAGAATGAAGGGGTGCAGGAGGAGAATGAAGGGGTGCAGGAGGAGAATGAAGGGAAGGGGTGCAGGAGGAGAATGAAGGGGTGCAGGAGGAGAATGAAGGGGTGCAGGAGGAGAATGAAGGGGTGCAGGGGATGCAGGAGGAGAATGAAGGGATGCAGGAGGAGAATGAAGGGGTGCAGGAGGAGAATGAAGGGGTGCAGGGGATGCAGGAGGAGAATGAAGGGATGCAGGAGGAGAATGAAGGGGTGCAGGAGGAGAATGAAGGGGTGCAGGGGATGCAGGAGGAGAATGAAGGGATGCAGGAGGAGAATGAAGGGGTGCAGGAGATGCAGGAGGGGAATGAAGGGGTGCAGTGGATGCAGGGGGAGAATGAAGGGGTGCAGGGGATGCAGGAGGAGAATGAAGGGGTGCAGGGGATGCAGGGGGAGAATGAAGGGATGCAGGAGGAGAATGAAGGGGTGCAGGGGATGCAGGAGGAGAATGAAGGGGTGCAGGAGGAGAATGAAGGGGTGCAGGAGATGCAGGAGGAGAATGAAGGGGTGCAGGGGATGCCGGAGGAGAATGAAGAGGTGCGGGAGATGCAGGAGGAGAATGAAGGGGTGCAGGGGATGCAGGAGGAGAATGAAGGGGTGCAGGGGATGCAGGAGGAGAATGAAGGGGTGCAGGAGATGCAGGAGGGGAATGAAGGGGTGCAGTGGATGCAGGGGGAGAATGAAGGGGTGCAGGGGATGCCGGAGGAGAATGAAGGGGTGCGGGAGATGCAGGAGGAGAATGAAGGGGTGCAGGGGATGCAGGAGGAGAATGAAGGGGTGCAGGAGATGCAGGAGGAGAATGAAGGGGTGCAGTGGATGCAGGGGGAGAATGAAGGGGTGCCGGAGGGGAATGAAGGGATGCAGGGGGAGAATGAAGGGGTGCAGGAGATGCAGGAGGAGAATGAAGGGGTGCAGGAGATGCAGGAGGAGAATGAAGGGGTGCAGGGGATGCAGGAGGAGAATGAAGGGGTGCAGGAGGAGAATGAAGGGATGCCGGAGGAGAATGAAGGGGTGCAGGGGATGCAGGAGGAGAATGAAGGGGTGCAGGGGATGCAGGAGGAGAATGAAGGGGTGCAGGGGATGCAGGGGGAGAATGAAGGGGATGCAGGAGGAGAATGAAGGGATGCAGGAGGAGAATGAAGGGGTGCAGTGGATGCAGGGGGAGAATGAAGGGGTGCAGGAGATGCAGGAGGAGAATGAAGGGGTGCAGGGGATGCAGGGGGAGAATGAAGGGGTGCAGGAGGAGAATGAAGGGATGCCGGAGGAGAATGAAGGGGTGCAGGGGATGCAGGGGGAGAATGAAGGGATGCCGGAGGAGAATGAAGGGGTGCAGGGGATGCAGGAGGAGAATGAAGGGGTGCAGGGGATGCAGGAGGAGAATGAAGGGGATGCAGGAGGAGAATGAAGGGATGCAGGAGGAGAATGAAGGGGTGCAGGAGATGCAGGAGGGGAATGAAGGGGTGCAGTGGATGCAGGGGGAGAATGAAGGGGTGCAGGGGATGCCGGAGGAGAATGAAGGGGTGCGGGAGAAGCAGGAGGAGAATGAAGGGGTGCAGGGGAAGCAGGAGGAGAATGAAGGGGTGCAGGAGATGCAGGAGGAGAATGAAGGGGTGCAGTGGATGCAGGGGGAGAATGAAGGGGTGCAGGAGGGGAATGAAGGGGTGCAGGGGATGCAGGGGGAGAATGAAGGGGTGCAGGAGATGCAGGAGGGGAATGAAGGGGTGCAGTGGATGCAGGGGGAGAATGAAGGGGTGCAGGAGATGCAGGAGGGGAATGAAGGGGTGCAGGAGGAGAATGAAGGGGTGCAGTGGATGCAGGGGGAGAATGAAGGGGTGCAGGAGGGGAATGAAGGGGTGCAGTGGATGCAGGGGGAGAATGAAGGGGTGCAGGAGATGCAGGAGGGGAATGAAGGGGTGCAGGAGGAGAATGAAGGGGTGCAGTGGATGCAGGGGGAGAATGAAGGGGTGCAGGAGGGGAATGAAGGGGTGCAGGGGATGCAGGGGGAGAATGAAGGGGTGCAGGAGGGGAATGAAGGGTTACAGGAGATGCAGGAGGAGAATGAAGGGGTGCAGGGGATGCAGGAGGAGAATGAAGGGGTGCAGGGGATGCAGGAGGAGAATGAAGGGGTGCAGGAGATGCAGGAGGAGAATGAAGGGGTGCAGGAGGAGAATGAAGGGGTGCGGGGGATGCAGGAGGAGAATGAAGGGGTGCAGGAGATGCAGGAGGAGAATGAAGGGGTGCAGGGAATGCAGGAGGAGAATGAAGGGGTGCAGGAGATGCAGGAGGAGAATGAAGGGGTGCAGGGGATGCAGGAGGAGAATGAAGGGGTGCAGGAGATGCAGGAGGAGAATGAAGGGGTGCAGGGGATGCAGGAGGAGAATGAAGGGGTGCAGGAGATGCAGGAGGAGAATGAAGGGGTGCAGGGGATGCAGGAGGAGAATGAAGGGGTGCAGGAGATGCAGGAGGAGAATGAAGGGGTGCAGGGGATGCAGGAGGAGAATGAAGGGGTGCAGGAGATGCAGGAGGAGAATGAAGGGGTGCAGGGGATGCAGGAGGAGAATGAAGGGGTGCAGGGGATGCAGGGGGAGAATGAAGGGGATGCAGGAGGAGAATGAAGGGATGCAGGAGGAGAATGAAGGGGTGCAGGAGATGCAGGAGGGGAATGAAGGGGTGCAGTGGATGCAGGGGGAGAATGAAGGGGTGCAGGAGATGCAGGAGGAGAATGAAGGGGTGCAGGGGATGCAGGGGGAGAATGAAGGGGTGCAGGAGGAGAATGAAGGGATGCCGGAGGAGAATGAAGGGGTGCAGGGGATGCAGGAGGAGAATGAAGGGGTGCAGGGGATGCAGGAGGAGAATGAAGGGGATGCAGGAGGAGAATGAAGGGATGCAGGAGGAGAATGAAGGGGTGCAGGAGATGCAGGAGGGGAATGAAGGGGTGCAGTGGATGCAGGGGGAGAATGAAGGGGTGCAGGGGATGCCGGAGGAGAATGAAGGGGTGCGGGAGAAGCAGGAGGAGAATGAAGGGGTGCAGGGGAAGCAGGAGGAGAATGAAGGGGTGCAGGAGATGCAGGAGGAGAATGAAGGGGTGCAGTGGATGCAGGGGGAGAATGAAGGGGTGCAGGAGGGGAATGAAGGGGTGCAGGGGATGCAGGGGGAGAATGAAGGGGTGCAGGAGATGCAGGAGGGGAATGAAGGGGTGCAGTGGATGCAGGGGGAGAATGAAGGGGTGCAGGAGATGCAGGAGGGGAATGAAGGGGTGCAGGAGGAGAATGAAGGGGTAAAGTGGATGCAGGGGGAGAATGAAGGGGTGCAGGAGGGGAATGAAGGGGTGCAGTGGATGCAGGGGGAGAATGAAGGGGTGCAGGAGATGCAGGAGGGGAATGAAGGGGTGCAGGAGGAGAATGAAGGGGTGCAGTGGATGCAGGGGGAGAATGAAGGGGTGCAGGAGGGGAATGAAGGGGTGCAGGGGATGCAGGGGGAGAATGAAGGGGTGCAGGAGGGGAATGAAGGGGTGCAGGAGATGCAGGAGGAGAATGAAGGGGTGCTGGGGATGCAGGAGGAGAATGAAGGGGTGCAGGGGATGCAGGAGGAGAATGAAGGGGTGCAGGAGATGCAGGAGGAGAATGAAGGGGTGCAGGGGATGCAGGAGGAGAATGAAGGGGTGCAGGGGATGCAGGAGGAGAATGAAGGGGTGCAGGAGATGCAGGAGGAGAATGAAGGGGTGCAGGGAATGCAGGAGGAGAATGAAGGGGTGCAGGGGATGCAGGAGGAGAATGAAGGGGTGCAGGAGATGCAGGAGGAGAATGAAGGGGTGCAGGGAATGCAGGAGGAGAATGAAGGGGTGCAGGAGATGCAGGAGGAGAATGAAGGGGTGCAGGGGATGCAGGAGGAGAATGAAGGGGTGCAGGGGATGCAGGAGGAGAATGAAGGGGTGCAGGAGATGCAGGAGGAGAATGAAGGGGTGCAGGAGATGCAGGAGGAGAATGAAGGGGTGCAGGAGATGCAGGAGGAGAATGAAGGGGTGCAGGAGATGCAGGAGGAGAATGAAGGGGTGCAGGAGGAGAATGAAGGGGTGCAGGGGATGCAGGGGGAGAATGAAGGGGTGCAGGAGGAGAATGAAGGGGTGCAGGGGATGCAGGAGGAGAATGAAGGGATGCAGGAGGAGAATGAAGGGGTGCAGGAGATGCAGGAGGAGAATGAAGGGGTGCAGGAGATGCAGGAGGAGAATGAAGGGGTGCAGGGGATGCAGGAGGAGAATGAAGGGGTGCAGGGGATGCAGGAGGAGAATGAAGGGGTGCAGGAGGAGAATGAAGGGGTGCAGGGGATGCAGGAGGAGAATGAAGGGGTGCAGGGGATGCAGGAGGAGAATGAAGGGATGCAGGAGGAGAATGAAGGGGTGCAGGGGATGCAGGAGGAGAATGAAGGGATGCAGGAGGAGAATGAAGGGGTGCAGGAGGAGAATGAAGGGGTGCAGTGGATGCAGGAGGAGAATGAAGGGGTGCAGGGGATGCAGGGGATGCAGGAGGAGAATGAAGGGGTGCAGGGGATGCAGGAGGAGAATGAAGGGGTGCAGGAGGAGAATGAAGGGGTGCAGGGGATGCAGGAGGAGAATGAAGGGATGCAGGAGGAGAATGAAGGGGTGCAGGAGGAGAATGAAGGGGTGCAGTGGATGCAGGAGGAGAATGAAGGGGTGCAGGGGATGCAGGAGGAGAATGAATGGGTGCAGGGGATGCAGGAGGAGAATGAAGGGGTGCAGGAGGAGAATGAAGGGGTGCAGGGGATGCAGGAGGAGAATGAAGGGGTGCAGGGGATGCAGGAGGAGAATGAAGGGATGCAGGAGGAGAATGAAGGGGTGCAGGAGGAGAATGAAGGGGTGCAGTGGATGCAGGAGGAGAATGAAGGGGTGCAGGGGATGCAGGGGATGCAGGAGGAGAATGAATGGGTGCAGGGGATGCAGGAGAATGAAGGGGTGCAGGAGGAGAATGAAGGGGTGCAGGGGATGCAGGAGGAGAATGAAGGGGTGCAGTGGATGCAGGAGGAGAATGAAGGGATGCAGGAGGAGAATGAAGGGGTGCAGGGGATGCAGGAGGAGAATGAAGGGGTGCAGGAGGAGAATGAAGGGGTGCAGGAGGAGAATGAAGGGGTGCAGTGGATGCAGGAGGAGAATGAAGGGGTGCAGGGGATGCAGGAGGAGAATGAAGGGGTGCAGGAGGAGAATGAAGGGGTGCAGGGGATGCAGGAGGAGAATGAAGGGGTGCAGGGGATGCAGGAGGAGAATGAAGGGATGCAGGAGGAGAATGAAGGGGTGCAGGAGGAGAATGAAGGGGTGCAGTGGATGCAGGAGGAGAATGAAGGGGTGCAGGAGATGCAGGAGGAGAATGAAGGGGTGCAGGGGATGCAGGAGGAGAATGAAGGGGTGCAGGGGATGCAGGAGGAGAATGAAGGGATGCAGGAGGAGAATGAAGGGGTGCAGGGGATGCAGGAGGAGAATGGAGGGGTGCAGTGGATGCAGGAGGAGAATGAAGGGGTGCAGGGGATGCAGGAGGAGAATGAAGGGGTGCAGGGGATGCAGGAGGAGAATGAAGTTTGCAGGAGGAGAATGAAGGGGTGCGGGGGATGTAGGGGAAGAATGAAGGGGTGCAGGGGATGCCGGAGGAGAATGAAGGGGTGCAGTGGATGCAGGAGGAGAATGAAGGGGTGCAGGGGATGCAGGAGGAGAATGAAGGGGTGCAGGGGATGCAGGAGGAGAATGAAGGGGTGCAGTGGATGCAGGAGGAGAATGAAGGGGTGCAGGGGATGCAGAAGGAGAATGAAGGGGTGCAGGAGATGCAGGAGGAGAATGAAGGGGTGCAGGGGATGCAGGAGGAGAATGAAGGGATGCAGGGGATGCAGGAGGAGAATGAAGGGGTGCAGGAGATGCAGGAGGAGAATGAAGGGGGGCAGGGGATGCAGGAGGAGAATGAAGGGGTGCAGGGGATGCAGGAGGAGAATGAAGGGGTGCAGGAGATGCAGGAGGAGAATGAAGGGGTGCAGGGGATGCAGGAGGAGAATGAAGGGGTGCAGGGGATGCAGGAGGAGAATGAAGGGGTGCAGGGGATGCAGGAGGAGAATGAAGGGGTGCAGGGGATGCAGGAGGAGAATGAAGGGGTGCAGGAGGAGAATGAAGGGATGCAGGAGGAGAATGAAGGGGTGCAGGGGATGCAGGAGGAGAATGAAGGGGTGCAGGAGGAGAATGAAGGGGGGCAGGAGGAGAATGAAGGGGTGCAGGAGATGCAGGAGGAGAATGAAGGGGTGCAGGGGATGCAGGAGGAGAATGAAGGGGTGCAGGAGATGCAGGAGGAGAATGAAGGGGTGCAGGGGATGCAGGAGGAGAATGAAGGGGTGCAGGGGATGCAGGAGGAGAATGAAGGGGTGCAGGAGGAGAATGAAGGGGTGCAGGGGATGCAGGAGGAGAATGAAGGGATGCAGGAGGAGAATGAAGGGGTGCAGGAGGAGAATGAAGGGATGCAGGAGGAGAATGAAGGGGTGCAGGGGATGCAGGAGGAGAATGAAGGGGTGCAGGAGATGCAGGAGGAGAATGAAGGGGTGCAGGAGGAGAATGAAGGGATGCAGGAGGAGAATGAAGGGGTGCAGGAGATGCAGGAGGAGAATGAAGGGGTGCAGGGGATGCAGGAGGAGAATGAAGGGGTGCAGGAGGAGAATGAAGGGGTGCAGGGGATGCAGGAGGAGAATGAAGGGGTGCAGGGGATGCAGGAGGAGAATGAAGGGGTGCAGGAGATGCAGGAGGAGAATGAAGGGGTGCAGGGGTGCAGGAGGAGAATGAAGGGGTGCAGGAGATGCAGGAGGAGAATGAAGGGGTGCAGGAGATGCAGGAGGAGAATGAAGGGGTGCAGGGGATGCAGGAGGAGAATGAAGGGGTGCAGGGGATGCAGGAGGAGAATGAAGGGGTGCAGGGGATGCAGGAGGAGAATGAAGGGGTGCAGGAGGAGAATGAAGGGGTGCATGAGGAGAATGAAGGGGTGCAGGGGATGCAGGAGGAGAATGAAGGGATGCAGGAGGAGAATGAAGGGGTGCAGGGGATGCAGGAGGAGAATGAAGGGGTGCAGGGGATGCAGGAGGAGAATGAAGGGGTGCAGGAGGAGAATGCAGGGGATGCAGGAGAAGAATGAAGGGGTGCAGGAGATGCAGGAGGAGAATGAAGGGGTGCAGGAGGAGAATGAAGGGGTGCAGGGGATGCAGGAGGAGAATGAAGGGATGCAGGAGGAGAATGAAGGGGTGCAGGGGATGCAGGAGGAGAATGAAGGGATGCAGGAGGAGAATGAAGGGGTGCAGGGGATGCAGGAGGAGAATGAAGAGGTGCAGGGGATGCAGGAGGAGAATGAAGGGGTGCAGGGGATGCAGGAGGAGAATGAAGGGGTGCAGGGGATGCAGGAGGAGAATGAAGGGGTGCAGGAGGAGAATGAAGGGGTGCAGGAGGAGAATGAAGGGGTGCAGCGGATGCAGGAGGAGAATGAAGGGATGCAGGAGGAGAATGAAGGGATGCAGGAGGAGAATGAAGGGGTGCAGGGGATGCAGGAGGAGAATGAAGGGGTGCAGGAGATGCAGGAGGAGAATGAAGGGGTGCAGGAGGAGAATGAAGGGATGCAGGAGGAGAATGAAGGGGTGCAGGAGATGCAGGAGGAGAATGAAGGGGTGCAGGGGATGCAGGAGGAGAATGAAGGGGTGCAGGAGGAGAATGAAGGGGTGCAGGGGATGCAGGAGGAGAATGAAGGGATGCAGGAGGAGAATGAAGGGGTGCAGGGGATGCAGGAGGAGAATGAAGGGGTGCAGGAGATGCAGGAGGAGAATGAAGGGGTGCAGGGGTGCAGGAGGAGAATGAAGGGGTGCAGGAGATGCAGGAGGAGAATGAAGGGGTGCAGGGAATGCAGGAGGAGAATGAAGAGGTGCAGGGGATGCAGGAGGAGAATGAAGGGGTGCAGGGGATGCAGGAGGAGAATGAAGGGGTGCAGGGGATGCAGGAGGAGAATGAAGGGGTGCAGGAGGAGAATGAAGGGGTGCATGAGGAGAATGAAGGGGTGCAGGGGATGCAGGAGGAGAATGAAGGGATGCAGGAGGAGAATGAAGGGGTGCAGGGGATGCAGGAGGAGAATGAAGGGGTGCAGGGGATGCAGGAGGAGAATGAAGGGGTGCAGGGGATGCAGGAGGAGAATGAAGGGATGCAGGAGGAGAATGAAGGGGTGCAGGGGATGCAGGAGGAGAATGAAGGGATGCAGGAGGAGAATGAAGGGGTGCAGGGGATGCAGGAGGAGAATGAAGAGGTGCAGGGGATGCAGGAGGAGAATGAAGGGGTGCAGGGGATGCAGGAGGAGAATGAAGGGGTGCAGGGGATGCAGGAGGAGAATGAAGGGGTGCAGGAGGAGAATGAAGGGGTGCAGGAGGAGAATGAAGGGGTGCAGCGGATGCAGGAGGAGAATGAAGGGATGCAGGAGGAGAATGAAGGGGTGCAGGGGATGCAGGAGGAGAATGAAGGGGTGCAGGGGATGCAGGAGGAGAATGAAGGGGTGCAGGAGGAGAATGAAGGGATGCAGGAGGAGAATGAAGGGGTGCAGGGGATGCAGGAGGAGAATGAAGGGGTGCAGGAGATGCAGGAGGAGAATGAAGGGGTGCAGGGGATGCAGGAGGAGAATGAAGGGGTGCAGGAGGAGAATGAAGGGGTGCAGGAGGAGAATGAAGGGGTGCAGGAGATGCAGGAGGAGAATGAAGGGGTGCAGGGGATGCAGGAGGATAATGAAGGGGTGCAGGGGATGCAGGAGGATAATGAAGGGGTGCAGGGAATGCAGGAGGAGAATGAAGGGGTGCAGGGAATGCAGGAGGAGAATGAAGAGGTGCAGGGGATGCAGGAGGAGAATGAAGGGGTGCAGGAGATGCAGGAGGAGAATGAAGGGGTGCAGGGGATGCAGGAGGATAATGAAGGGGTGCAGGGAATGCAGGAGGAGAATGAAGGGGTGCAGGGAATGCAGGAGGAGAATGAAGGGGTGCAGGAGATGCAGGAGGAGAATGAAGGGGTGCAGGGGATGCAGGAGGATAATGAAGGGGTGCAGGGGATGCAGGAGGATAATGAAGGGGTGCAGGGAATGCAGGAGGAGAATGAAGGGGTGCAGGGAATGCAGGAGAAGAATGAAGAGGTGCAGGGGATGCAGGAGGAGAATGAAGGGGTGCAGGAGATGCAGGAGGAGAATGAAGGGGTGCAGGGGATGCAGGAGGATAATGAAGGGGTGCAGGGAATGCAGGAGGAGAATGAAGGGGTGCAGGGAATGCAGGAGGAGAATGAAGAGGTGCAGGGGATGCAGGAGGAGAATGAAGGGGTGCAGGAGATGCAGGAGGAGAATGAAGGGGTGCAGGGGATGCAGGAGGAGAATGAAGGGGTGCAGGGGATGCAGGAGGAGAATGAAGGGATGCAGGAGGAGAATGAAGGGGTGCAGGAGGAGAATGAAGGGATGCAGGAGGAGAATGAAGGGGTGCAGGGGATGCAGGAGGAGAATGAAGGGGTGCAGGGAATGCAGGAGGAGAATGAAGAGGTGCAGGAGATGCAGGAGGAGAATGAAGGGGTGCAGGGGATGCAGGAGGAGAATGAAGGGGTGCAGGAGATGCAGGAGGAGAATGAAGGGGTGCAGGGGATGCAGGAGGAGAATGAACGGGTGCATGAGGAGAATGAAGGGGTGCAGCGGATGCAGGAGGAGAATGAAGGGGTGCAGGAGATGCAGGAGGAGAATGAAGGGGTGCAGGGGATGCAGGAGGAGAATGAAGGGGTGCAGGAGATGCAGGAGGAGAATGAAGGGGTGCAGGGGATGCAGGAGGAGAATGAAGGGGTGCAGGAGATGCAGGAGGAGAATGAAGGGGTGCAGGGGATGCAGGAGGAGAATGAACGGGTGCATGAGGAGAATGAAGGGGTGCAGCGGATGCAGGAGGAGAATGAAGGGATGCAGGAGGAGAATGAAGGGGTGCAGGAGGAGAATGAAGGGGTGCAGGAGATGCAGGAGGAGAATGAAGGGGTGCAGGGGATGCAGGAGGAGAATGAAGGGGTGCAGGAGATGCAGGAGGAGAATGAAGGGGTGCAGGGGATGCAGGAGGAGAATGAAGGGGTGCAGCGGATGCAGGAGGAGAATGAAGGGATGCAGGAGGAGAATGAAGAGGTGCAGGGGATGCAGGAGGAGAATGAAGGGGTGCAGGGGATGCAGGAGGAGAATGAAGGGGTGCAGGGGATGCAGGAGGAGAATGAAGGGGTGCAGGAGGAGAATGAAGGGGTGCATGAGGAGAATGAAGGGGTGCAGCGGATGCAGGAGGAGAATGAAGGGATGCAGGAGGAGAATGAAGGGGTGCAGCGGATGCAGGAGGAGAATGAAGGGGTGCAGGGGATGCAGGAGGAGAATGAAGGGGTGCAGGAGGAGAATGAAGGGGTGCAGGGGATGCAGGAGGAGAATGAAGGGGTGCAGGAGATGCAGGAGGAGAATGAAGGGGTGCAGGGGATGCAGGAGGAGAATGAAGGGGTGCAGGAGATGCAGGAGGAGAATGAAGGGGTGCAGGGGATGCAGGAGGAGAATGAAGGGGTGCAGGGGATGCAGGAGGAGAATGAAGGGGTGCAGGGGATGCAGGAGGAGAATGAAGGGGTGCAGGAGGAGAATGAAGGGGTGCAGGGGATGCAGGAGGAGAATGAAGGGGTGCAGGAGATGCAGGAGGAGAATGAAGGGGTGCAGGGGATGCAGGAGGAGAATGAAGGGGTGCAGGAGATGCAGGAGGAGAATGAAGGGGTGCAGGGGATGCAGGAGGAGAATGAAGGGGTGCAGGGGATGCAGGAGGAGAATGAAGGGGTGCCGGAGATGCAGGAGGAGAATGAAGGGGTGCAGGGGATGCAGGAGGAGAATGAAGGGGTGCAGGAGGAGAATGAAGGGGTGCAGGGGATGCAGGAGGAGAATGAAGGGATGCAGGAGGAGAATGAAGGGGTGCAGGAGGAGAATGAAGGGGTGCAGGAGATGCAGGAGGGGAATGAAGGGATGCAGGAGGAGAATGAAGGGGTGCAGGGGATGCAGGAGGAGAATGAAGGGGTGCAGGAGATGCAGGAGGAGAATGAAGGGGTGCAGGGGGTGCAGGAGGAGAATGAAGGGGTGCAGGAGGTGTATTATGGGATGCCGGGGATACAGGAGGTGTATTATGGGATGCAGGATGTGTATTATTGGATGCCGGGGATACAGGAGGTGTATTATGGGATACAGGAGGTGTATTATGGGATGCCGGGGATACAGGAGGTGTATTATGGGATGCCGGGGATACAGGAGGGGTATTATGGGATGCCGGGGATGCAGGAGGTGTATTATGGGATGCCGGGGATACAGGAGGTGTATTATGGGATACAGGAGGTGTATTATGGGATGCCGGGGATACAGGAGGTGTATTATGGGATGCCGGGGATACAGGAGGGGTATTATGGGATGCCGGGATTGCAGGAGGTGTATTATGGGATGCCGGGGATACAGGAGGGGTATTATGGGATGCCGGGATTGCAGGAGGTGTATTATGGGATGCCGGGATTGCAGGAGGTGTATTATGGGATGCCGGGGATGCAGGAGGTGTATTATGGGATGCCGGGGATGCAGGAGGGGTATTATGGGATGCCGGGGATGCAGGAGGTGTATTATGGGATGCCGGGATTGCAGGAGGTGTATTATGGGATGCCGGGGATGCAGGAGGTGTATTATGGGATGCCGGGATTGCAGGAGGTGTATTATGGGATGCCGGGGATACAGGAGGTGTATTATGGGATGCCGGGGATGCAGGAGGGGTATTATGGGATGCCGGGGATGCAGGAGGTGTATTATGGGATACCGGGGATGCAGGAGGTGTATTATGGGATGCCGGGGATACAGGAGGTGTATTATTGGATGCCGGGGATACAGGAGGGGTATTATGGGATGCAGGAGGGGAATTATGGGGTGCAGGAGGGGTATTATGGGGATACAGGAGGGGTATTATAGGATGCAGGAGGGGAATTATGGGGTGCAGGAGGGGTATTATGGGGTGCAGGAGGGGTATTATGGGATGCAGGAGGGGTATTATGGGATGCCGGGATTGCAGGAGGTGTATTATGGGATGCCGGAGATACAGGAGGTGTATTATGGGATGCCGGGGATACAGGAGGTGTATTATGGGATGCAGGAGGGGAATTATGGGGTGCAGGAGGGGTATTATGGGATGCATGAGGGGTATTATGGGATGCATGAGGGGTATTATGGGATGCCGGAGATGCCATTCTGCATTTTGTCACCCCTCTGGGTCTCTCCCGCAGGTGTCGGTGGTGGTCTCGGATATACTCACCTTTTGTCAGTCTCACTCCATCTCTGACCCGCTGGTGTCTCCGCTCCCGTCTGTGGAGAATCCTTTTCGGGACAAGCGCCTGGTGTGCGCCGTGCTGTGATTGGAGGATCCGGGACAAGCGGCTGCTGTGATTGGAGGATCCCCAGTCCGTCTACCGTCTGTCTGTCCATCCTGTAATGATGATGTCTGTCACCCATTAAATCCTCCTCCTGGTGTCCTGTGTCTGGCTGTCATGCTGATCCGCAGCCTCCTGGCTGATCACAGCTCTGTGGCGCCACCTGCTGCCCAGACATAACACTATATGTCATACACCGCACCTGCCTCCGGGGCAGGGTTATATTTGCCCTGTTGGGTGATGCCCCCGCTGGTCACTCATATACTCACCATGATACATGTGCGGGTCTCCGGCAGCGGGTGGGAGGGGCCCGGCAATCGGTTCTGATTGGAGCCCCGCGCATGTGCCATGGGACAACGGACCAATAGCTGAGCCAAATCAGCCCCTGTAATGCAGAACTAAAGCCACGAGGTGGGAAGGGAATAGAGGGGGTAACATAGGGGATGGGGGCAATAAAGGGAATAGAGGGGGTAACATAGAGGATGGGGGCAATAAAGAGAAGAGAGGGGGTAACATAGGGGATGGGGGCAATAAAGGGAAGAGAGGGGGTAACATAGGAGATGGGGGGCAATAAAGGGAAGATGGGGGTAACATAGGGGACAGGGGGCAATAAAGGGAATAGAGGGGGTAACATAGGGGATGAGGGGCAATAAAGGGAATAGAGGTGGTAACATAGGGGATGGGGGCAATAAAGGGAAGAGAGGGGGTAACATAGGGGATGGAGGGCAATAAAGGGAAGAGAGGGGGTAACATAGGAGTTCGGGGGCAATAAAGGGAATAGAGGGGGTAACATAGGAGTTCGGGGGCAATAAAGGGAATAGAGGTGGTAACATAGGGGATGGGGGCAATAAAGGGAGGAGAGGGGGTAACATAGGGGATGGGGGCAATAAAGGGAGGAGAGGGGGTAACATTGGTGGATGGGGGGCAATAAAGGTAGGAGAGGGGGTAACATAGGGGATGGGGGGCAATAAAGGGAAGAGAGGGGGTAACATAGGGGATGGGGGGCAATAAAGGGAGGAGAGGGGGTAACATAGGGGATGGGGGGCAATAAAGGGAGGAGAGGGGGTAACATAGGGGATGGGGGGCAATAAAGGGAGGAGAGGGGGTAACATAGGGGATGGGGGGCAATAAAGGGAAGAGAGGGGGTAACATCGGGGATGGGGGGCAATAAAGGGAGGAGAGGGGGTAACATAGGGGATGGGGGGCAATAAAGGGAGGAGAGGGGGTAACATAGGTACAAAGCGCAGCATTGCAGTTCCCGGGTCGGCCGCTGGGTGGAGCTGATGCACCGCATTTCTCGTCCCGAAGCTCACAGAGCAGCACTGCGCTCTGCCTGCAGGGGGCGCCATAGTCTATCAGTCTATGGGGGATCAATACCTCAATACCCCCGGGAGGGGGGTAAATATTGGGGGTAACAGTTGGAGGGGCAGCTGGGGGCAGCATGAAAGCCATAATTTGAATTTTTTTTATTCGATCAATTCGATTTTCGGATCAAATTATTATTAATGATTATTTGTATTGCGCCATCTTCTTCTGTAGCGCTGTACAAGATGGATCTGATTTTTCTGGCTGCTGTTGATCGTCCAATCGTATCACAGTGTGTGTGACGTCACTCCCTTTCTATCCAATCCATGAAGCGACGATCGATTGAGGCGAAGGCGATCGCAGATGAGTGGGGAGATTGGATCAATAGTGAGTGGATGTGTAGGGGGCGTGGCCCAGGAATGTATGACGTCACTGCACTTGCATCATCACGTGCCCAGTGTTAGCCCCAAGTGTGGGATGATCAGACCATGGAATATGCTAATATCATCATTAATATGCAAATAAGCGGCTTAGTAAATTGGAAAAACTGATCGATTACAATTCGATAAAATGAAAATTCCTCTCGCAGATCTGTCCGATCGTTCAATTGTTTCGCTGATTGATCAGTCTCCAGTGTCTATGGCTGATTGATCAGTCTCCAGTGTCTATGGCTGATCGATCAGTCTCCAGTGTCTATGGCTGATCAGTCTCCAGTGTCTATGGCTGATTGATCAGTCTCCAGTGTCTATGGCTGATCGATCAGTCTCCAGTGTCTATGACTGATCGATCAGTCTCCAGTGTCTATGGCTGATCGATCAGTCTCCAGTGTCTATGGCTGATCGATCAGTCTCCAGTGTCTATGGCTGATCAGTCTCCAGTGTCTATGGCTGATCGATCAGTCTCCAGTGTCTATGGCTGATCAGTCTCCAGTGTCTATGGCTGATTGATCAGTCTCCAGTGTCTATGGCTGATTGATCAGTCTCCAGTGTCTATGGCTGATTGATCAGTCTCCAGTGTCTATGGCTGATTGATCAGTCTCCAGTGTCTATGGCTGATTGATCAGTCTCCAGTGTCTATGGCTGATCGATCAGTCTCCAGTGTCTATGGCTGATCAGTCTCCAGTGTCTATGGCTGATCGATCAGTCTCCAGTGTCTATGGCTGATCAGTCTCCAGTGTCTATAGCTGATCGATCAGTCTCCAGTGTCTATGGCTGATCGATCAGTCTCCAGTGTCTATGACTGATCGATCAGTCTCCAGTGTCTATGGCTGATCAGTCTCCAGTGTCTATAGCTGATCGATCAGTCTCCAGTGTCTATGGCTGATCGATCAGTCTCCAGTGTCTATGGCTGATCGATCAGTCTCCAGTGTCTATGGCTGATCGATCAGTCTCCAGTGTCTATGGCTGATCGATCAGTCTCCAGTGTCTATGGCTGATTGATCAGTCTCCAGTGTCTATGGCTGATCGATCAGTCTCCAGTGTCTATGGCTGATTGATCAGTCTCCAGTGTCTATAGCTGATCGATCAGTCTCCAGTGTCTATGGCTGATCGATCAGTCTCCAGTGTCTATGGCTGATCGATCAGTCTCCAGTGTCTATGGCCGATCAGTCTCCAGTGTCTATGGCTGATCGATCAGTCTCCAGTGTCTATGGCTGATCGATCAGTCTCCAGTGTCTATGGCTGATCAGTCTCCAGTGTCTATAGCTGATTGATCAGTCTCCAGTGTCTATAGCTGATCGATCAGTCTCCAGTGTCTATGGCTGATCAGTCTCCAGTGTCTATAGCTGATTGATCAGTCTCCAGTGTCTATGGCTGATCAGTCTCCAGTGTCTATAGCTGATTGATCAGTCTCCAGTGTCTATAGCTGATTGATCAGTCTCCAGTGTCTATGGCTGATCAGTCTCCAGTGTCTATAGCTGATCGATCAGTCTCCAGTGTCTATAGCTGATCGATCAGTCTCCAGTGTCTATGGCTGATCAGTCTCCAGTGTCTATAGCTGATCGATCAGTCTCCAGTGTCTATGGCTGATCAGTCTCCAGTGTCTATGGCTGATTGATCAGTCTCCAGTGTCTATGGCTGATCAGTCTCCAGTGTCTATGGCTGATTGATCAGTCTCCAGTGTCTATGGCTGATCAGTCTCCAGTGTCTATGGCTGATTGATCAGTCTCCAGTGTCTATGGCTGATCAGTCTCCAGTGTCTATGGCTGATTGATCAGTCTCCAGTGTCTATGGCTGATCAGTCTCCAGTGTCTATGGCTGATCGATCAGTCTCCAGTGTCTATGGCTGATCGATCAGTCTCCAGTGTCTATGGCTGATCAGTCTCCAGTGTCTATAGCTGATTGATCAGTCTCCAGTGTCTATAGCTGATCGATCAGTCTCCAGTGTCTATGGCTGATCAGTCTCCAGTGTCTATAGCTGATTGATCAGTCTCCAGTGTCTATGGCTGATCAGTCTCCAGTGTCTATAGCTGATTGATCAGTCTCCAGTGTCTATAGCTGATTGATCAGTCTCCAGTGTCTATGGCTGATCAGTCTCCAGTGTCTATAGCTGATCGATCAGTCTCCAGTGTCTATAGCTGATCGATCAGTCTCCAGTGTCTATGGCTGATCAGTCTCCAGTGTCTATAGCTGATCGATCAGTCTCCAGTGTCTATGGCTGATCAGTCTCCAGTGTCTATGGCTGATTGATCAGTCTCCAGTGTCTATGGCTGATCAGTCTCCAGTGTCTATGGCTAATCGATCATTCTCCAGTGTCTATGGCTGATCAGTCTCCAGTGTCTATAGCTGATTGATCAGTCTCCAGTGTCTATGGCTGATCGATCAGTCTCCAGTGTCTATGGCTGATCGATCAGTCTCCAGTGTCTATGGCTTATCAGTCTCCAGTGTCTATAGCTGATTGATCAGTCTCCAGTGTCTATGGCTGATCGATCAGTCTCCAGTGTCTATGGCCGATCAGTCTCCAGTGTCTATGGCTGATCGATCAGTCTCCAGTGTCTATGGCTGATCGATCAGTCTCCAGTGTCTATGGCTGATCAGTCTCCAGTGTCTATAGCTGATTGATCAGTCTCCAGTGTCTATAGCTGATTGATCAGTCTCCAGTGTCTATGGCTGATCAGTCTCCAGTGTCTATAGCTGATTGATCAGTCTCCAGTGTCTATAGCTGATTGATCAGTCTCCAGTGTCTATGGCTGATCAGTCTCCAGTGTCTATGGCTGATCAGTCTCCAGTGTCTATGGCTGATCGATCAGTCTCCAGTGTCTATGGCTGATCAGTCTCCAGTGTCTATAGCTGATCGATCAGTCTCCAGTGTCTATAGCTGATCGATCAGTCTCCAGTGTCTATGGCTGATCAGTCTCCAGTGTCTATAGCTGATCGATCAGTCTCCAGTGTCTATGGCTGATCAGTCTCCAGTGTCTATGGCTGATTGATCAGTCTCCAGTGTCTATGGCTGATCAGTCTCCAGTGTCTATGGCTGATTGATCAGTCTCCAGTGTCTATGGCTGATCAGTCTCCAGTGTCTATGGCTGATTGATCAGTCTCCAGTGTCTATGGCTGATCAGTCTCCAGTGTCTATGGCTGATTGATCAGTCTCCAGTGTCTATGGCTGATCAGTCTCCAGTGTCTATAGCTGATTGATCAGTCTCCAGTGTCTATGGCTGATCGATCAGTCTCCAGTGTCTATGGCTGATCGATCAGTCTCCAGTGTCTATGGCTTATCAGTCTCCAGTGTCTATAGCTGATTGATCAGTCTCCAGTGTCTATGGCTGATCAGTCTCCATTGTCTATAGCTGATCGATCAGTCTCCAGTGTCTATGGCTGATTGATCAGTCTCCAGTGTCTATGGCTGATCAGTCTCCAGTGTCTATAGCTGATCGATCAGTCTCCAGTGTCTATGGCTGATCAGTCTCCAGTGTCTATGGCTAATCGATCATTCTCCAGTGTCTATGGCTGATCAGTCTCCAGTGTCTATAGCTGATTGATCAGTCTCCAGTGTCTATGGCTGATCGATCAGTCTCCAGTGTCTATGGCTGATCGATCAGTCTCCAGTGTCTATGGCTTATCAGTCTCCAGTGTCTATAGCTGATTGATCAGTCTCCAGTGTCTATGGCTGATCGATCAGTCTCCAGTGTCTATGGCTGATCGATCAGTCTCCAGTGTCTATGGCTGATCAGTCTCCAGTGTCTATAGCTGATCAGTCTCCAGTGTCTATAGCTGATTGATCAGTCTCCAGTGTCTATGGCTGATCGATCAGTCTCCAGTGTCTATGGCTGATCGATCAGTCTCCAGTGTCTATGGCTTATCAGTCTCCAGTGTCTATAGCTGATTGATCAGTCTCCAGTGTCTATGGCTGATCGATCAGTCTCCAGTGTCTATGGCTGATCGATCAGTCTCCAGTGTCTATGGCTGATCAGTCTCCAGTGTCTATGGCTGATCGATCAGTCTCCAGTGTCTATGGCTGATCGATCAGTCTCCAGTGTCTATGGCTGATTGATCAGTCTCCAGTGTCTATGGCTGATCGATCAGTCTCCAGTGTCTATGGCTGATCGATCAGTCTCCAGTGTCTATAGCTGATCAGTCTCCAGTGTCTATGGCTGATTGATCAGTCTCCAGTGTCTATAGCTGATTGATCAGTCTCCAGTGTCTATAGCTGATTGATCAGTCTCCAGTGTCTATGGCTGATTGATCAGTCTCCAGTGTCTATGGCTGATCAGTCTCCAGTGTCTATGGCTGATCGATCAGTCTCCAGTGTCTATAGCTGATCAGTCTCCAGTGTCTATGGCTGATTGATCAGTCTCCAGTGTCTATAGCTGATTGATCAGTCTCCAGTGTCTATGGCTGATCGATCAGTCTCAAGTGACTATAACTGATCAATCAGTTTGATCGTTTGATCAGACCTCAGACTGGGAATCACTGGGCTGGAATCGATCGGAGCGTCCGGATATTTGTGTCGGAAGCTTTTAGTGTCTCTGGTGTTTGTGGATCAACTGAGCGCAAATCATCGGCCCGAGAGCCGCACTGTGATTGGCTGAACGTCATATGACATAGCGACCTCATTATACTGCAATATGAGAAATCAACTGTCACCCAGCAGTTTCCTGTATCACTATCCTGACCCCAGTATAAAGCCTATCCTAACCCTGACCCCAGTATAAAGCCTATCCTAACCCTGACCCCAGTATAAAGCCTGTCCTAACCCTGACCCCAGTATAAAGCCTATCCTAACCCTGACCCCAGTATAAAGCCTGTCCTAACCCTGACCCCAGTATAAAGCCTATCCTAACCCTGACCCCAGTATAAAGCGTATCCTAACCCTGACCCCAGTATAAAGCCTGTCCTAACCCTGACCCCAGTATAAAGCCTATCCTAACCCTGACCCCAGTATAAAGCCTATCCTAACCCTGACCCCAGTATAAAGCCTATCCTAACCCTGACCCCAGTATAAAGTCTATCCTAACCCTGACCCCAGTATAAAGCCTGTCCTAACCCTGACCCCAGTATAAAGTCTATCCTAACCCTGACCCCAGTATAAAGCCTGTCCTAACCCTGACCCCAGTATAAAGCCTATCCTAACCCTGACCCCAATATAAAGCCTGTCCTAACCCTGACCCCAGTATAAAGCCTATCCTAACCCTGAACCCAGTATAAAGTCTATCCTAACCCTGACCCCAGTATAAAGCCTGTCCTAACCCTGACCCCAGTATAAAGCCTATCCTAACCCTGACCCCAGTATAAAGCCTATCCTAACCCTGACCCCAGTATAAAGCCTATTCTAACCCTGACCCCAGTATAAAGCCTATCCTAACCCTGACCCCAGTATAAAGCCTATCCTAACCCTGACCCCAGTATAAAGCCTATCCTAACCCTGACCCCAGTATAAAGCCTATCCTAACCCTGACCCCAGTATAAAGTCTATCCTAACCCTGACCCCAGTATAAAGCCTATCCTAACCCTGACCCCAGTATAAAGCCTATCCTAACCCTGACCCCAGTATAAAGCCTATCCTAACCCTGACCCCAGTATAAAGCCTATCCTAACCCTGACCCCAGTATAAAGCCTATCCTAACCCTGACCCCAGTATAAAGCCTATCCTAACCCTGACCCCAGTATAAAGCCTATCCTAACCCTGACCCCAGTATAAAGCCTATCCTAACCCTGACCCTAGAATAAAGCCTATCCTAACCCTGACCCCAGTATAAAGCCTATCCTAACCCTGACCCCAGTATAAAGCCTATCCTAACCCTGACCCCAGTATAAAGCCTAACCTAACCCTGACCCCAGTATAAAGCCTATCCTAACCCTGACCCCAGTATAAAGCTTATCCTAACCCTGACCCCAGTATAATGCCTATCCTAACCCTGACCCCAGTATAAAGCCTAACCTAACCCTGACCCCAGTATAAAGCCTATCCTAACCCTGACCCCAGTATAAAGCCTACCCTAACCCTGACCCCAGTATAAAGCCTATCCTAACCCTGACCCCAGTACAAAGCCTATCCTAACCCTGACCCCAGTATAAAGCCTATCCTAACCCTGACTCCAGTATAAAGCCTATCCTAACCCTGACCCCAGTATAAAGCCTAACCTAACCCTGACCCCAGTATAAAGCCTATCCTAACCCTGACCCCAGTATAAAGCCTATCCTAACCCTGACCCCAGTATAAAGCCTAACCTAACCCTGACTCCAGTATAAAGCCTGTCCTAACCCTGACCCCAGTATAAAGCCTAACCTAACCCTGACCCCAGTATAAAGCCTAACCTAACCCTGACCCCAGTATAAAGCCTAACCTAACCCTGACCCCAGTATAAAGCCTATCCTAACCCTGACCCTAGAATAAAGCCTATCCTAACCCTGACCCCAGTATAAAGCCTATCCTAACCCTGACCCCAGTATAAAGCCTAACCTAACCCTGACCCCAGTATAAAGCCTAACCTAACCCTGACCCCAGTATAAAGCCTAACCTAACCCTGACCCCAGTATAAAGCCTATCCTAACCCTGACCCTAGAATAAAGCCTATCCTAACCCTGACCCCAGTATAAAGCCTATCCTAACCCTGACCCCAGTATAAAGCCTATCCTAACCCTGACCCCAGTATAAAGCCTGTCCTAACCCTGACCCCAGTATAAAGCCTATCCTAACCCTGACCCCAGTATAAAGCCTATCCTAACCCTGACCCCAGTATAAAGCCTAACCTAACCCTGACCCCAGTATAAAGCCTAACCTAACCCTGACCCCAGTATAAAGCCTATCCTAACCCTGACCCCAGTATAAAGCTTATCCTAACCCTGACCCCAGTAAAATGCCTATCCTAACCCTGACCCCAGTATAAAGCCTAACCTAACCCTGACCCCAGTATAAAGCCTATCCTAACCCTGACCCCAGTATAAACCCTATCCTAACCCTGACTCCAGTATAAAGCCTATCCTAACCCTGACCCCAGTATAAAGCCTAACCTAACCCTGACCCCAGTATAAAGCCTATCCTAACCCTGACCCCAGTATAAAGCCTATCCTAACCCTGACCCCAGTATAAAGCCTAACCTAACCCTGACTCCAGTATAAAGCCTGTCCTAACCCTGACCCCAGTATAAAGCCTAACCTAACCCTGACCCCAGTATAAAGCCTAACCTAACCCTGACCCCAGTATAAAGCCTAACCTAACCCTGACTCCAGTATAAAGCCTGTCCTAACCCTGACCCCAGTATAAAGCCTATCCTAACCCTGACCCCAGTATAAAGCCTATCCTAACCCTGACCCCAGTATAAAGCCTGTCCTAACCCTGACCCCAGTATAAAGCCTAACCTAACCCTGACTCCAGTATAAAGCCTGTCCTAACCCTGACCCCAGTATAAAGCCTAACCTAACCCTGACCCCAGTATAAAGCCTAACCTAACCCTGACCCCAGTATAAAGCCTGTCCTAACCCTGACCCCAGTATAAAGCCTATCCTAACCCTGACCCCAGTATAAAGCCTATCCTAACCCTGACCCCAGTATAAAGCCTATCCTAACCCTGACCCCAGTATAAAGCCTATCCTAACCCTGACCCCAGTATAAAGCCTATCCTAACCCTGACCCCAGTATAAAGCCTGTCCTAACCCTGACCCCAGTATAAAGCCTATCCTAACCCTGACCCCAATATAATGCCTATCCTAACCCTGACCCCAGTATAAAGCCTATCCTAACCCTGACCCCAGTATAAAGCCTATCCTAACACTGACCCCAGTATAAAGCTTATCCTAACCCTGACCCCAGTATAAAGCCTATCCTAACCCTGACCCCGGTATAAAGCCTATCCTAACCCTGACCCCAGTATAAAACCTATCCTAACCCTGACCCCAGTATAAAGCCTATCCTAACCCTGACCCCAGTATAAAGCCTATCCTAACCCTGACCCCAGTATAAAGCCTGTCCTAACCCTGACCCCAGTATAAAGCCTGTCCTAACCCAGACCCCAGTATAAAGCCTGTCCTAACCCTGACCCCAGTATAAAGCCTATCCTAACCCTGACCCCAGTATAAAGCCTATCCTAACCCTGACCCCAGTATAAAGCCTATCCTAACCCTGACCCCAGTATAAAGCCTATCCTAACCCTGACCCCAGTATAAAGCCTATCCTAAACCTGACCCCAGTATAAAGACTATCCTAATCCTGACCCCAGTATAAAGCCTGTCCTAACCCTGACCCCAGTATAAAGCCTATCCTAACCCTGACCCCAGTATAATGCCTATTCTAACCCTGACCCCAGTATAAAGCCTATCCTAACCCTGACCCCAGTATAAAGCCTATCCTAAACCTGACCCCAGTATAAAGACTATCCTAATCCTGACCCCAGTATAAAGCCTGTCCTAACCCTGACCCCAGTATAAAGCCTATCCTAACCCTGACCCCAGTATAATGCCTATTCTAACCCTGACCCCAGTATAAAGCCTATCCTAATCCTGACCCCAGTATAAAGACTATCCTAATCCTGACCCCAGTATAAAGCCTGTCCTAACCCTGACCCCAGTATAAAGCCTATCCTAACCCTGACCCCAGTATAATGCCTATTCTAACCCTGACCCCAGTATAAAGCCTATCCTAATCCTGACCCCAGTATAAAGCCTATCCTAACCCTGACCCCAGTATAAAGCCTATCCTAACCCTGACCCCAGTATAAAGCCTATCCTAATCCTGACCCCAGTATAAAGCCTATCCTAACCCTGACCCCAGTATAAAGCCTATCCTAACCCTGACCCCAGTATAAAGCCTATCCTAACCCTGACCCCAGTATAAAACCTATCCTAACTCTGACCCCAGTATAAAGCCTAGCCTAACCCTGACCCCAGTATAAAGCCTATCCTAACCCTGACCCCAGTATAAAGCCTATCCTAACCCTGACCCCAGTATAAAGCCTATCCTAATCCTGACCCCAGTATAAAGCCTATCCTAACCCTGACCCCAGTATAAAGCCTATCCTAATCCTGACCCCAGTATAAAGCCTATCCTAACCCTGACCCCAGTATGAAGCCTATCCTAACCCTGACCCCAGTATAAAGCCTATCCTAACCCTGACCCCGGTATAAAGCCTATTCTAACCCTGACCCCGGTATAAAGCCTATCCTAACCCTGACCCCGGTATAAAGCCTATCATAACCCTGACCCCAGTATAAAGCCTATCCTAACCCTGACCCCAGTATAAAGCCTATTCTAACCTTGACCCCAGTATAAAGCCTATCCTAATCCTGACCCCAGTATAAAGCCTATCCTAACCCTGACCCCAGTATAAAGCCTATCCTAACCCTGACCCCAGTATAAAGCCTATCCTAACCCTGACCCCAGTATAAAGCCTATCCTAACCCTGACCCCAGTATAAAGCCTATCCTAACCCTGACCCCAGTATAAAGCCTATCCTAACCCTGACCCCAGTATAAAGCCTATCCTAACCCTGACCCCAGTATAAAGCCTATCCTAACCCTGACCCCAGTATAAAGCCTATCCTAACCCTGACCCCAGTATAAAGCCTATCCTAATCCTGACCCCAGTATAAAGCCTATCCTAACCCTGACCCCAGTATAAAGCCTATCCTAATCCTGACCCCAGTATAAAGCCTGTCCTAACCCTGACCCCAGTATAAAGCCTATCCTAACCCTGACCCCAGTATAAAGCCTATCCTAACCCTGACCCCAGTATAAAGCCTATCCTAACCCTGACTCCAGTAAAAAGCCTATCCTAACCCGGACCCCAGTATAAAGCCTATCCTAACCCTGACCCCAGTATAAAGCCTAACCTAACCCTGACCCCAGTATAATGCCTATTCTAACCCTGACCCCAGTATAAAGCCTATCCTAACCCTGACCCCAGTATAAAGCCTATCCTAATCCTGACCCCAGTATAAAGCCTATCCTAACCCTGACCCCAGTATAAAGCCTATCCTAACCCTGACCCCAGTATAAAGCCTATCCTAACCCTGACCCCAGTATAAAGCCTATCCTAACCCTGACCCCAGTATAATGCCTATTCTAACCCTGACCCCAGTATAAAGCCTATCCTAACCCTGACCCCAGTATAAAGCCTATCCTAACTCTGACCCCAGTATAAAGCATATCCTAACCCTGACCCCAGTATAAAGCCTATCCTAACCCTGACCCCAGTATAAAGCCTATCCTAACCCTGACCCCAGTATAAAGCCTATTCTAACCTTGACCCCAGTATAAAGCCTATCCTAATCCTGACCCCAGTATAAAGCCTATCCTAACCCTGACCCCAGTATAAAGCCTAACCTAACCCTGACCCCAGTATAAAGCCTATCCTAACCCTGACCCCAGTATAAAGCCTGTCCTAACCCTGACCCCAGTATAAAGCCTATCCTAACCCTGACCCCAGTATAATGCATATCCTAACCCTGACCCCAGTATAAAGCCTATTCTAACCCTGACCCCAGTATAAAGCCTATCCTAATCCTGACCCCAGTATAAAGCCTGTCCTAACCCTGACCCCAGTATAAAGCCTATCCTAACCCTGACCCCAGTATAATGCATATCCTAACCCTGACCCCAGTATAAAGCCTATCCTAACCCTGACCCCAGTATAAAGCCTATCCTAACCCTGACCCCAGTATAAAGCCTATCCTAACCCTGACCCCAGTATAAAGCCTATCCTAACCCTGACCCCAGTATAAAGCCTATCCTAACCCTGACCCCAGTATAATGCATATCCTAACCCTGACCCCAGTATAAAGCCTATCCTTACCCTGACCCCAGTATAAAGCCTATTCTAACCCTGACCCCAGTATAAAGCCTATCCTAATCCTGACCCCAGTATAAAGCCTGTCCTAACCCTGACCCCAGTATAAAGCCTGTCCTAACCCTGACCCCAGTATAAAGCCTGTCCTAACCCTGACCCCAGTATAAAGCCTGTCCTAACCCTGACCCCAGTATAAAGCTTATCCTAACCCTGACCCCAGTATAAAGCCTAACCTAACCCTGACCCCAGTATAATGCCTATCCTAACCCTGACCCCAGTATAAAGCCTATCCTAACCCTGACCCCAGTATAAAGCTTATCCTAACCCTGACCCCGGTATAAAGCCTATCCTAACCCTGAACCCAGTATAAAGCCTATCCTAACCCTGAACCCAGTATAAAGCCTATCCTAACCCTGACCCCAGTATAAAGCCTATCCTAACCCTGACCCCAGTATAAAGCCTATCCTAACCCTGACCCCAGTATAAAGCCTATCCTAACCCTGACCCCAGTATAAAGCCTATCCTAACCCTGACCCCAGTATAAAGCCTATCCTAACCCTGACCCCAGTATAAAGCCTATCCTAACCCTGACCCCAGTATAAAGCCTATCCTAACCCTGACCCCAGTATAATGCATATCCTAACCCTGACCCCAGTATAAAGCCTATCCTAACCCTGACCCCAGTATAAAGCCTATTCTAACCCTGACCCCAGTATAAAGCCTATCCTAATCCTGACCCCAGTATAAAGCCTGTCCTAACCCTGACCCCAGTATAAAGCCTGTCCTAACCCTGACCCCAGTATAAAGCCTGTCCTAACCCTGACCCCAGTATAAAGCCTGTCCTAACCCTGACCCCAGTATAAAGCTTATCCTAACCCTGACCCCAGTATAAAGCCTAACCTAACCCTGACCCCAGTATAATGCCTATCCTAACCCTGACCCCAGTATAAAGCCTATCCTAACCCTGACCCCAGTATAAAGCCTATCCTAACCCTGACCCCAGTATAAAGCCTATCCTAACCCTGACCCTAGAATAAAGCCTATCCTAACCCTGACCCCAGTATAAAGCCTATCCTAACCCTGACCCCAGTATAAAGCCTATCCTAACCCTGACCCCAGTATAAAGCCTATCCTAACCCTGACCCCAGTATAAAGCCTATCCTAACCCTGACCCCAGTATAAAGCCTATCCTAACCCTGACCCCAGTATAAAGCCTATCCTAACCCTGACCCCAGTATAAAGCCTATCCTAACCCTGACCCCAGTATAAAGCCTATCCTAACCCTGACCCCAGTATAAAGCCTATCCTAACCCTGACCCTAGAATAAAGCCTATCCTAACCCTGACCCCAGTATAAAGCCTATCCTAACCCTGACCCCAGTATAAAGCCTATCCTAACCCTGACCCCAGTATAAAGCCTAACCTAACCCTGACCCCAGTATAAAGCCTATCCTAACCCTGACCCCAGTATAAAGCTTATCCTAACCCTGACCCCAGTATAATGCCTATCCTAACCCTGACCCCAGTATAAAGCCTAACCTAACCCTGACCCCAGTATAAAGCCTATCCTAACCCTGACCCCAGTATAAAGCCTACCCTAACCCTGACCCCAGTATAAAGCCTATCCTAACCCTGACCCCAGTACAAAGCCTATCCTAACCCTGACCCCAGTATAAAGCCTATCCTAACCCTGACTCCAGTATAAAGCCTATCCTAACCCTGACCCCAGTATAAAGCCTAACCTAACCCTGACCCCAGTATAAAGCCTATCCTAACCCTGACCCCAGTATAAAGCCTATCCTAACCCTGACCCCAGTATAAAGCCTAACCTAACCCTGACTCCAGTATAAAGCCTGTCCTAACCCTGACCCCAGTATAAAGCCTAACCTAACCCTGACCCCAGTATAAAGCCTAACCTAACCCTGACCCCAGTATAAAGCCTAACCTAACCCTGACCCCAGTATAAAGCCTATCCTAACCCTGACCCTAGAATAAAGCCTATCCTAACCCTGACCCCAGTATAAAGCCTATCCTAACCCTGACCCCAGTATAAAGCCTAACCTAACCCTGACCCCAGTATAAAGCCTAACCTAACCCTGACCCCAGTATAAAGCCTAACCTAACCCTGACCCCAGTATAAAGCCTATCCTAACCCTGACCCTAGAATAAAGCCTATCCTAACCCTGACCCCAGTATAAAGCCTATCCTAACCCTGACCCCAGTATAAAGCCTATCCTAACCCTGACCCCAGTATAAAGCCTGTCCTAACCCTGACCCCAGTATAAAGCCTATCCTAACCCTGACCCCAGTATAAAGCCTATCCTAACCCTGACCCCAGTATAAAGCCTAACCTAACCCTGACCCCAGTATAAAGCCTAACCTAACCCTGACCCCAGTATAAAGCCTATCCTAACCCTGACCCCAGTATAAAGCTTATCCTAACCCTGACCCCAGTAAAATGCCTATCCTAACCCTGACCCCAGTATAAAGCCTAACCTAACCCTGACCCCAGTATAAAGCCTATCCTAACCCTGACCCCAGTATAAACCCTATCCTAACCCTGACTCCAGTATAAAGCCTATCCTAACCCTGACCCCAGTATAAAGCCTAACCTAACCCTGACCCCAGTATAATGCCTATCCTAACCCTGACCCCAGTATAAAGCCTATCCTAACCCTGACCCCAGTATAAAGCCTATCCTAACCCTGACCCCAGTATAAAGCTTATCCTAACCCTGACCCCAGTATAAAGCCTATCCTAACCCTGACCCCAGTATAAAGCCTATCCTAACCCTGACCCCAGTATAAAGCCTATCCTAACCCTGACCCCAGTATAAAGCTTATCCTAACCCTGACCCCAGTATAAAGCCTATCCTAACCCTGACCCCAGTATAAAGCCTATCCTAACCCTGACCCCAGTATAAAGCCTATCCTAATCCTGACCCCAGTATAAAGCCTATCCTAACCCTGACCCCAGTATAAAGCCTATCCTAACCCTGACCCCAGTATAAAGCCTATCCTAACCCTGACCCCAGTATAAAGCCTATCCTAACCCTGACCCCAGTATAAAGCCTATCCTAACCCTGACCCCAGTATAAAGCCTAACCTAACCCTGACCCCAGTATAAAGCCTATCCTAACCCTGACCCCAGTATAAAGCCTGTCCTAACCCTGACCCCAGTATAAAGCCTATCCTAACCCTGACCCCAGTATAAAGCCTATCCTAACCCTGACCCCAGTATAAAGCTTATCCTAACACTGACCCCAGTATAAAGCCTATCCTAACCCTGACCCCAGTATAAAGCCTATCCTAACCCTGACCCCAGTATAAAGCCTATCCTAACCCTGACCCCAGTATAAAGCTTATCCTAACACTGACCCCAGTATAAAGCCTATCCTAACCCTGACCCCAGTATAAAGCCTATCCTAACCCTGACCCCAGTATAAAGCCTATCCTAATCCTGACCCCAGTATAAAGCCTATCCTAACCCTGACCCCAGTATAAAGCCTATCCTAACCCTGACCCCAGTATAAAGCCTATCCTAACCCTGACCCCAGTATAAAACCTATCCTAACTCTGACCCCAGTATAAAGCCTAGCCTAACCCTGACCCCAGTATAAAGCCTATCCTAACCCTGACCCCAGTATAAAGCCTATCCTAACCCTGACCCCAGTATAAAGCCTATCCTAACCCTGACCCCAGTATAAAGACTATCCTAATCCTGACCCCAGTATAAAGCCTGTCCTAACCCTGACCCCAGTATAAAGCCTATCCTAACCCTGACCCCAGTATAATGCCTATTCTAACCCTGACCCCAGTATAAAGCCTATCCTAATCCTGACCCCAGTATAAAGCCTATCCTAACCCTGACCCCAGTATAAAGCCTATCCTAACCCTGACCCCAGTATAAAGCCTATCCTAATCCTGACCCCAGTATAAAGCCTATCCTAACCCTGACCCCAGTATAAAGCCTATCCTAACCCTGACCCCAGTATAAAGCCTATCCTAACCCTGACCCCAGTATAAAACCTATCCTAACTCTGACCCCAGTATAAAGCCTAGCCTAACCCTGACCCCAGTATAAAGCCTATCCTAACCCTGACCCCAGTATAAAGCCTATCCTAACCCTGACCCCAGTATAAAGCCTATCCTAATCCTGACCCCAGTATAAAGCCTATCCTAACCCTGACCCCAGTATAAAGCCTATCCTAATCCTGACCCCAGTATAAAGCCTATCCTAACCCTGACCCCAGTATGAAGCCTATCCTAACCCTGACCCCAGTATAAAGCCTATCCTAACCCTGACCCCAGTATAAAGCCTATTCTAACCCTGACCCCGGTATAAAGCCTATCCTAACCCTGACCCCGGTATAAAGCCTATCCTAACCCTGACCCCAGTATAAAGCCTATCCTAACCCTGACCCCAGTATAAAGCCTATTCTAACCTTGACCCCAGTATAAAGCCTATCCTAATCCTGACCCCAGTATAAAGCCTATCCTAACCCTGACCCCAGTATAAAGCCTATCCTAACCCTGACCCCAGTATAAAGCCTATCCTAACCCTGACCCCAGTATAAAGCCTATCCTAACCCTGACCCCAGTATAAAGCCTATCCTAACCCTGACCCCAGTATAAAGCCTATCCTAACCCTGACCCCAGTATAAAGCCTATCCTAACCCTGACCCCAGTATAAAGCCTATCCTAACCCTGACCCCAGTATAAAGCCTATCCTAACCCTGACCCCAGTATAAAGCCTATCCTAATCCTGACCCCAGTATAAAGCCTATCCTAACCCTGACCCCAGTATAAAGCCTATCCTAATCCTGACCCCAGTATAAAGCCTGTCCTAACCCTGACCCCAGTATAAAGCCTATCCTAACCCTGACCCCAGTATAAAGCCTATCCTAACCCTGACCCCAGTATAAAGCCTATCCTAACCCTGACTCCAGTAAAAAGCCTATCCTAACCCGGACCCCAGTATAAAGCCTATCCTAACCCTGACCCCAGTATAAAGCCTAACCTAACCCTGACCCCAGTATAATGCCTATTCTAACCCTGACCCCAGTATAAAGCCTATCCTAACCCTGACCCCAGTATAAAGCCTATCCTAATCCTGACCCCAGTATAAAGCCTATCCTAACCCTGACCCCAGTATAAAGCCTATCCTAACCCTGACCCCAGTATAAAGCCTATCCTAACCCTGACCCCAGTATAAAGCCTATCCTAACCCTGACCCCAGTATAAAGCCTATCCTAACCCTGACCCCAGTATAAAGCCTATCCTAACCCTGACCCCAGTATAATGCCTATTCTAACCCTGACCCCAGTATAAAGCCTATCCTAACCCTGACCCCAGTATAAAGCCTATCCTAATCCTGACCCCAGTATAAAGCCTATCCTAACCCTGACCCCAGTATAAAGCCTATCCTAACCCTGACCCCAGTATAAAGCCTATCCTAACCCTGACCCCAGTATAAAGCCTATCCTAACCCTGACCCCAGTATAAAGCCTATTCTAACCCTGACCCCAGTATAAAGCCTATCCTAACCCTGACCCCAGTATAAAGCCTATCCTAACTCTGACCCCAGTATAAAGCATATCCTAACCCTGACCCCAGTATAAAGCCTATCCTAACCCTGACCCCAGTATAAAGCCTATCCTAACCCTGACCCCAGTATAAAGCCTATTCTAACCTTGACCCCAGTATAAAGCCTATCCTAATCCTGACCCCAGTATAAAGCCTATCCTAACCCTGACCCCAGTATAAAGCCTAACCTAACCCTGACCCCAGTATAAAGCCTATCCTAACCCTGACCCCAGTATAAAGCCTGTCCTAACCCTGACCCCAGTATAAAGCCTGTCCTAACCCTGACCCCAGTATAATGCATATCCTAACCCTGACCCCAGTATAAAGCCTATTCTAACCCTGACCCCAGTATAAAGCCTATCCTAATCCTGACCCCAGTATAAAGCCTGTCCTAACCCTGACCCCAGTATAAAGCCTATCCTAACCCTGACCCCAGTATAATGCATATCCTAACCCTGACCCCAGTATAATGCCTATCCTAACCCTGACCCCAGTATAAAGCCTATTCTAACCCTGACCCCAGTATAAAGCCTATCCTAACCCTGACCCCAGTATAAAGCCTATTCTAACCCTGACCCCAGTATAAAGCCTATCCTAACCCTGACCCCAGTATAAAGCCTATCCTAACCCTGACCCCAGTATAAAGCCTATCCTAACCCTGACCCCAGTATAAAGCCTATCCTAACCCTGACCCCAGTATAAAGCCTGTCCTAACCCTGACCCCAGTATAAAGCCTATCCTAACCCTGACCCCAGTATAAAGCCTATTCTAACCCTGACCCCGGTATAAAGCCTATCCTAACCCTGACCCCGGTATAAAGCCTATCCTAACCCTGACCCCAGTATAAAGCCTATCCTAACCCTGACCCCAGTATAAAGCCTATTCTAACCTTGACCCCAGTATAAAGCCTATCCTAATCCTGACCCCAGTATAAAGCCTATCCTAACCCTGACCCCAGTATAAAGCCTATCCTAACCCTGACCCCAGTATAAAGCCTATCCTAACCCTGACCCCAGTATAAAGCCTATCCTAACCCTGACCCCAGTATAAAGCCTATCCTAACCCTGACCCCAGTATAAAGCCTATCCTAACCCTGACCCCAGTATAAAGCCTATCCTAACCCTGACCCCAGTATAAAGCCTATCCTAACCCTGACCCCAGTATAAAGCCTATCCTAACCCTGACCCCAGTATAAAGCCTATTCTAACCCTGACCCCAGTATAAAGCCTATCCTAACCCTGACCCCAGTATAAAGCCTATCCTAACCCTGACCCCAGTATAAAGCCTATCCTAACCCTGACCCCAGTATAAAGCCTATCCTAACCCTGACCCCAGTATAAAGCCTATCCTAACCCTGACCCCAGTATAAAGCCTATCCTAACCCTGACCCCAGTATAAAGCCTATCCTAACCCTGACCCCAGTATAATGCATATCCTAACCCTGACCCCAGTATAAAGCCTATCCTAACCCTGACCCCAGTATAAAGCCTATTCTAACCCTGACCCCAGTATAAAGCCTATCCTAATCCTGACCCCAGTATAAAGCCTGTCCTAACCCTGACCCCAGTATAAAGCCTGTCCTAACCCTGACCCCAGTATAAAGCCTGTCCTAACCCTGACCCCAGTATAAAGCCTGTCCTAACCCTGACCCCAGTATAAAGCTTATCCTAACCCTGACCCGAGTATAAAGCCTAACCTAACCCTGACCCCAGTATAATGCCTATCCTAACCCTGACCCCAGTATAAAGCCTATCCTAACCCTGACCCCAGTATAAAGCTTATCCTAACCCTGACCCCGGTATAAAGCCTATCCTAACCCTGAACCCAGTATAAAGCCTATCCTAACCCTGACCCCAGTATAAAGCCTATTCTAACCCTGACCCCAGTATAAAGCCTATCCTAACCCTGACCCCAGTATAAAGCCTATCCTAACCCTGACCCCAGTATAAAGCCTATCCTAACCCTGACCCCAGTATAAAGCCTATCCTAACCCTGACCCCAGTATAAAGCCTATCCTAACCCTGACCCCAGTATAAAGCCTATCCTAACCCTGACCCCAGTATAAAGCCTATCCTAACCCTGACCCCAGTATAAAGCCTATCCTAACCCTGACCCCAGTATAAAGCCTATCCTAACCCTGACCCCAGTATAAAGCCTATCCTAACCCTGACCCCAATATAAAGCCTATCCTAACCCTGACCCCAGTATAAAGCCTATCCTAACCCTGACCCCAGTATAATGCATATCCTAACCCTGACCCCAGTATAAAGCCTATCCTAACCCTGACCCCAGTATAAAGCCTATTCTAACCCTGACCCCAGTATAAAGCCTATCCTAATCCTGACCCCAGTATAAAGCCTGTCCTAACCCTGACCCCAGTATAAAGCCTGTCCTAACCCTGACCCCAGTATAAAGCCTGTCCTAACCCTGACCCCAGTATAAAGCCTGTCCTAACCCTGACCCCAGTATAAAGCTTATCCTAACCCTGACCCCAGTATAAAGCCTATTCTAACCCTGACCCCAGTATAAAGCCTATCCTAACCCTGACCCCAGTATAAAGCCTATCCTAACCCTGACCCCAGTATAAAGCCTATCCTAACCCTGACCCCAGTATAAAGCCTATCCTAACCCTGACCCCAGTATAAAGCCTATCCTAACCCTGACCCCAGTATAAAGCCTATCCTAACCCTGACCCCAGTATAAAGCTTATCCTAACCCTGACCCCAGTATAAAGCCTATCCTAACCCTGACCCCAGTATAAAGCCTATCCTAACCCTGACCCCAGTATAAAGCCTATCCTAACCCTGACCCCAGTATAAAGCTTATCCTAACCCTGACCCCAGTATAAAGCCTATCCTAACCCTGACCCCAGTATAAAGCCTATCCTAACCCTGACCCCAGTATAAAGCCTATCCTAATCCTGACCCCAGTATAAAGCCTATCCTAACCCTGACCCCAGTATAAAGCCTATCCTAACCCTGACCCCAGTATAAAGCCTATCCTAACCCTGACCCCAGTATAAAGCCTATCCTAACCCTGACCCCAGTATAAAGCCTATCCTAACCCTGACCCCAGTATAAAGCCTAACCTAACCCTGACCCCAGTATAAAGCCTATCCTAACCCTGACCCCAGTATAAAGCCTGTCCTAACCCTGACCCCAGTATAAAGCCTATCCTAACCCTGACCCCAGTATAAAGCCTATCCTAACCCTGACCCCAGTATAAAGCTTATCCTAACCCTGACCCCAGTATAAAGCCTATCCTAACCCTGACCCCAGTATAAAGCCTATCCTAACCCTGACCCCAGTATAAAGCTTATCCTAACACTGACCCCAGTATAAAGCCTATCCTAACCCTGACCCCAGTATAAAGCCTATCCTAACCCTGACCCCAGTATAAAGCCTATCCTAACCCTGACCCCAGTATAAAGTCTATCCTAACCCTGACCCCAGTATAAAGCCTATCCTAACCCTGACCCCAGTATAAAGCCTATCCTAACCCCGACCCCAGTATAAAGCCTATCCTAACCCTGACCCCAGTATAAAGCCTGTCCTAACCCTGACCCCAGTATAAAGCCTATCCTAACCCTGACCCCAGTATAAAGCCTATCCTAAACCTGACCCCAGTATAAAGCCTATCCTAACCCTGACCCCAGTATAAAGCCTGTCCTAACCCTGACCCCAGTATAAAGCCTATCCTAACCCTGACCCCAGTATAAAGCCTATCCTAAACCTGACCCCAGTATAAAGCCTATCCTAACCCTGACCCCAGTATAAAGCCTATCCTAACCCTGACCCCAGTATAAAGCTTATCCTAACCCTGACCCCAGTATAAAGCCTATCCTAACCCAGACCCCAGTATAAAGCTTATGCTGACCCTGACTCCAATATAAAGCCTATCCTAACCCAGACCCCAGTATAAAGCTTATCCTAACGCTGACCCCAGTATAAAGCCTATCCTAACCCTGACCCCAGTATAAAGCCTATCCCAACCCTGACCCCAGTATAAAGCTTATCCTAACTCTGACCCCAGTATAAAGCCTATCCTAACCCTGACCCCAGTATAAAGCCTATCCTAACCCTGACCCCAGTATAAAGCCTATCCTGACCCTGACTCCAATATAAAGCCTATCCTAACCCTGACCCCAGTATAAAGCTTATCTTAACCCTGACCCCAGTATAAAGCCTATCCTAACCCTGACCCCAGTATAAAGCCTATCCTAACCCTGACCCCAGTATAAAGCCTATCCTAACGCTGACCCCAGTATAAAGCCTATCCTAACCCTGACCCCAGTATAAAACTTATCCTAACCCTGACCCCAGTATAAAGCCTATCCTAACCCTGACCCCAGTATAAAGCCTATCCTAACCCAGACCCCAGTATAAAGCCTATCCTAACCCTGACCCCAGTATAAAGCCTATCCTAACCCTGACCCCAGTATAAAGCCTATCCTAACCCAGACCCCAGTATAAAGCCTATCCTAACCCTGACCCCAGTATAAAGCCTATCCTAACCCTGACCCCAGTATAAAGCCTATCCTAACCCTGACCCCAGTATAAAGCCTATCCTAACCCTGACCCCAGTATAAAGCTTATCCTAACCCTGACCCCAGTATAAAGCCTATCCTAACCCTGACCCCAGTATAAAGCTTATCCTGACCCTGACCCCAGTATAAAGTCTCTCCTAACCCTGACCCCAGTATAAAGCCTGTCCTAACCCTGACCCCAGTATAAAGCCTATCCTAACCCTGACCCCAGTATAAAGCCTATCCTAACCCTGACCCCAGTATAAAGCTTATCCTAACCCTGGCCCCAGTATAAAGCTTATCTTAACCCTGACCCCAGTATAAAGCCTATCCTAACCCTGACCCCAGTATAAAGCCTATCCTAACCCTGACCCCAGTATAAAGCTTACCCTGACCCCAGTAAAAAGCCTATCCTAACCCTGACCCCAGTATAAAGCCTATCCTAACCCTGACCCCAGTATAAAGCCTTTACTAACCCTGACCCCAGTATAAAGCCTATCCTAACCCTGACCCCAGTATAAAGCCTATCCTAACCCTGACCCCAGTATAAAGCCTTTACTAACCCTGACCCCAGTATAAAGCCTAACCTAACCCTGACCCCAGTATAAAGCCTTTACTAACCCTGACCCCAGTATAAAGCTTATCCTAACCCTGACCCCAGTATAAAGCCTATCCTAACCCTGACCGCAGTATAAAGCTTACCCTGACCCCAGTAAAAAGCCTATCCTAACCCTGACCCCAGTATAAAGCCTATCCTAATCCTGACCCCAGTATAAAGCCTATCCTAACCCTGACCCCAGTATAAAGCCTATCCTAACCCTGACCCCAGTATAAAGCCTAACCTAACCCTGACCCCAGTATAAAGCCTTTACTAACCCTGACCCCAGTATAAAGCCTATCCTGACCCTGACCCCAGTATAAAGCCTATCCTAACCCTGACCCCAGTATAAAGCCTAACCTAACCCTGACCCCAGTATAAAGCTTATCCTGACCCTGACCCCAGTATAAAGCCTATCCTAACCCTGACCCCAGTATAAAGCCTATCCTAACCCTGACCCTAGAATAAAGCCTATCCTAACCCTGGCCCCAGTATAAAGCCTATCCTAACCCTGACCCCAGTATGAAGCTTATCCTAACCCTGACCCCAGTATAAAGCCTGTCCTAACCCTGACCCCAGTATAAAGCCTAACCTAACCCTGACCCCAGTATAAAGCTTATCCTGACCCTGACCCCAGTATAAAGCCTATCCTAACCCTGACCCCAGTATAAAGCCTATCCTAACCCTGACCCTAGAATAAAGCCTATCCTAACCCTGGCCCCAGTATAATGCCTATCCTAACCCTGACCCCAGTATAAAGCCTATCCTAACCCTGACCCCAGTATAAAGCTTATCCTGACCCTGACCCCAGTATAAAGCCTATTCTAACCCTGACCCCAGTATAAAGCCTGTCCTAACCCTGACCCCAGTATAAAGCCTATCCTAACCCTGACCCTAGAATAAAGCCTATCCTAACCCTGACCCCAGTATAAAGCCTATCCTAACCCTGACCCCAGTATAAAGCCTGTCCTAACCCTGACCCCAGTATAAAGCCTATCTTAACCCTGACCCCAGTATAAAGCCTGTCCTAACCCTGACCCCAGTATAAGGCCTATCCTAACCCTGACCCCAGTATAAAGCCTATCCTAACCCTGACCCCAGTATAAAGCCTATCCTAACCCTGACCCCAGTATAAAGCCTAACCTAACCCTGACCCCAGTATAAAGCCTATCCTAACCCTGACCCCAGTATAAAGCCTATCCTAACCCTGACCCCAGTATAAAGCCTATCCTAACCCTGACCCCAGTATAAAGCCTATCCTAACCCTGACCCCAGTATAAAGCCTATCCTAACCCTGGCCCCAGTATAAAGCCTATCCTAACCCTGACCCCAGTATAAAGCCTATCCTAACCCTGACCCCAGTATAATGCATATCCTAACCCTGACCCCAGTATAAAGCCTATCCTAACCCTGACCCCAGTATAAAGCCTATCCTAACCCTGACCCCAGTATAAAGCCTATCCTAACCCTGACCCCAGTATAATGCATATCCTAACCCTGACCCCAGTATAAAGCCTAACCTAACCCTGACCCCAGTATAATGCATATCCTAACCCTGACCCCAGTATAAAGCCTATCCTAACCCTGACCCCAGTATAAAGCCTATCCTAACCCTGACCCCAGTATAAAGCCTATCCTAACCCTGACCCCAGTATAAAGCCTATCCTAGCCCTGACCCCAGTAGAAAGCCTATCCTAACCCTGACCCCAGTATAAAGCCTATCCTAACCCTGACCCCAGTAAAAAGCCTAACCTAACCCTGACCCCAGTATAAAGCCTATCCTAACCCTGACCCCAGTAGAAAGCCTATCCTAACCCTGACCCCAGTAAAAAGCCTAACCTAACCCTGACCCCAGTATAAAGCCTATCCTAACCCTGACCCCAGTATAAAGCGTATCCTAACCCTGACCCCAGTATAAAGCCTATCCTAACCCTGAGCCCAGTATAAAGCCTTTCCTAATCCTGACCCCAGTATAATGCCTATCCTAACCCTGACCCCAGTATAAAGCCTATCCTAACCCTGACCCCAGTATAAAGCTTATCCTAACCCTGACCCCAGTATAAAGCCTATCCTAACCCTGACCCCAGTATAAAGCCTATCCTAACCCTGACCCCAGTATAAAGCCTATCCTAACCCTGACCCCAGTATAAAGCCTATCCTAACCCTGACCCCAGTATAATGCCTATCCTAACCCTGACCCCAGTATAAAGCCTATCCTAACCCTGACCCCAGTATAAAGCCTATCCTAACCCTGACCCCAGTATAAAGCCTATCCTAACCCTGACCCCAGTATAATGCCTATCCTAACCCTGACCCCCAGTATAAAGCCTATCCTAACCCTGACCCCAGTATAAAGCCTATCCTAACCCTGACCCCAGTATAATGCCTATCCTAACCCTGACCCCCAGTATAAAGCCTATCCTAACCCTGACCCCAGTATAAAGCCTATCCTAACCCTGACCCCAGTATAATGCCTATCCTAACCCTGACCCCAGTATAAAGCCTATCCTAACCCTGACCCCAGTATAAAGCCTGTCCTAACCCTGACCCCCAGTATAAAGCCTATCCTAACGCTGACCCCAGTATAAAGCCTATCCTAACCCTGACCCCAGTATAAAGCTTATCCTAACCCTGACCCCAGTATAAAGCCTGTCCTAACCCTGACCCCCAGTATAAAGCCTATCCTAACGCTGACCCCAGTATAAAGCCTATCCTAACCCTGACCCCAGTATAAAGCCTATCCTAACCCTGACCCCAGTATAAAGCCTGTCCTAACCCTGACCCCCAGTATAAAGCCTATCCTAACGCTGACCCCAGTATAAAGCCTATCCTAACCCTGACCCCAGTATAAAGCCTATCCTAACCCTGACCCCAGTATAAAGCCTACCCTAACCCTGACCCCAGTATAAAGCCTATCCTAACGCTGACCCCAGTATAAAGCCTATCCTAACCCTGACCCCAGTATAAAGCCTATCCTAACCCTGACCCCAGTATAAAGCCTGTCCTAACCCTGACCCCCAGTATAAAGCCTATCCTAACGCTGACCCCAGTATAAAGCCTGTCCTAACCCTGACCCCCAGTATAAAGCCTATCCTAACGCTGACCCCAGTATAAAGCCTATCCTAACCCTGACCCCAGTATAAAGCCTATCCTAACCCTGACCCCAGTATAAAGCCTGTCCTAACCCTGACCCCCAGTATAAAGCCTATCCTAACGCTGACCCCAGTATAAAGCCTGTCCTAACCCTGACCCCCAGTATAAAGCCTATCCTAACCCTGACCCCAGTATAAAGCCTGTCCTAACCCTGACCCCAGTATAAAGCCTATCCTAACCCTGACCCCAGTATAAAGCCTATCCTAACCCTGACTCCAGTATAATGCCTTTCCTAACCCTGACCCCAGTATAAAGCTTATCCTGACCCTGACCCCAGTATAAAGCCTATCCTAACCCTGACCCCAGTATAAAGCTTATCCTAACCCTGACCCCAGTATAAAGCCTATCCTAACCCTGACCCCAGTATAATGCCTATCCTAACCCTGACCCCAGTATAAAGCCTATCCTAACCCTGACCCCAGTATAAAGCCTATCCTAATCCTGACCCCAGTATAAAGCCTATCCTAACCCTGACCCCAGTATAATGCCTATCCTAACCCTGATTCCAGTATAAAGCCTATCCTAACCCTGACCCCAGTATAAAGCCTATCCTAACCCTGACCCCAGTATAATGCCTATCCTAACCCTGATTCCAGTATAAAGCCTATCCTAACCCTGACCCCAGTATAAAGCCTATCCTAACCCTGACCCCAGTATAATGCCTATCATAACCCTGACCCCAGTATAAAGCCTATCATAACCCTGACCCCAGTATAAAGCTTATCCTAACCCTGACCCCATTATAAAGCCTATCCTAACCCTGACCCCAGTATAAAGCCTATCCTAACCCTGACCCCATTATAAAGCCTATCCTAACCCTGACCCCAGTATAAAGCCTATCCTAACCCTGACCCCATTATAAAGCCTATCCTAACCCTGACCCCAGTATAAAGCCTATCCTAACCCTGACCCCAGTATAAAGCCTATCCTAACCCTGACCCCTGTATAAAGCCTATCCTAACCCTTACCCCAGTATAAAGCCTATCCTAACCCTGACCCCATTATAAAGCCTATCCTAACCCTGACCCCAGTATAAAGCCTATCCTAACCCTGACCCCATTATAAAGCCTATCCTAACCCTGACCCCAGTATAAAGCCTATCCTAACCCTGACCCCAGTATAAAGCCTATCCTAACCCTGACCCCTGTATAAAGCCTATCCTAACCCTGACCCCAGTATAAAGCCTATCCTAACCCTGACCCCAGTATATAGCCTATCCTAACCCTGACTCCAGTATAAAGCCTATCCTAACCCTGACCCCAGTATAAAGCCTATCCTAACCCTGACCCCAGTATAAAGCCTATCCTAACCCTGACCCCAGTATAAAGCCTATCCTAACCCTGACCCCAGTATAAAGCCTATCCTAACCCTGACCCCAGTATAAAGCCTATCCTAACCCTGACCCCAGTATAAAGCCTATCCTAACCCTGATTCCAGTATAAAGCCTATCCTAACCCTGACCCCAGTATAAAGCCTATCCTAACCCTGACCCCAGTATAATGCCTATCCTAACCCTGACCCCAGTATAAAGCCTATCCTAACCCTGACCCCAGTATAATGCCTATCCTAACCCTGACCCCAGTATAAAGCCTATCCTAACCCTGACCCCAGTATAAAGCCTATCCTAACCCTGACCCCAGTATAAAGCCTATCCTAACCCTGACCCCAGTATAAAGCCTATCCTAACCCTGACCCCAGTATAAAGCCTATCCTAACCCTGACCCCAGTATAAAGCCTATCCTAACCCTGACCCCAGTATAAAGCCTATCCTAACCCTGACCCCAGTATAAAGCCTATCCTAACCCTGAGCCCAGTATGAAGCCTATCCTAACCCTGACCCCAGTATAAAGCCTATCATAACCCTGACCCCAGTATAAAGCTTATCCTAACCCTGACCCCATTATAAAGCCTATCCTAACCCTTACCCCAGTATAAAGCCTATCCTAACCCTGACCCCATTATAAAGCCTATCCTAACCCTGACCCCAGTATAAAGCCTATCCTAACCCTGACCCCATTATAAAGCCTATCCAACCCTGACCCCAGTATAAAGCCTATCCTAACCCTGACCCCAGTATAAAGCCTATCCTAACCCTGACCCCAGTATAAAGCCTATCCTAACCCTGACCCCAGTATAAATCCTATCCTAACCCTGACCCCAGTATAAAACCTATCCTAACCCTGACCCCAGTATAAAGCCTATCCTAACCCTGACCCCAGTATAAAGCCTGTCCTAACCCTGACCCCAGTATTAAGCCTATCCTAACCCTGACCCCAGTATAAAGCCTATCCTAACCCTGACCCCAGTATAAAGCCTGTCCTAACCCTGACCCCAGTATAAAGCCTATCCTAACCCTGACCCCAGTATAAAGCCTATCCTAACCCTGACCCCAGTATAAAGCCTATCCTAACCCTGACCCCAGTATTAAGCCTATCCTAACCCTGACCCCAGTATAAAGCCTATCCTAACCCTGACCCCAGTATAAAGCTTATCCTAACCCTGACCCCAGTATAAAGCTTATCCTAACCCTGACCCCAGTATAAAGCCTATCCTAACCCTGACCCCAGTATAAAGCCTATCCTAACCCTGACCCCAGTATAAAGCCTATCCTAACCCTGACCCCAGTATAAAGCCTGTCCTAACCCTGACCCCAGTATAAAGCCTATCCTAACCCTGACCCCAGTATAAAGCCTATCCTAACCCTGACCCCAGTATAAAGCCTATCCTAACCCTGACCCCAGTATAAAGCCTATCCTAACCCTGACCCCAGTATAAAGCCTATCCTAACCCTGACCCCAGTATAAAGCTTATCCTGACCCCAGTATAAAGCCTATCCTAACCCTGACCCCAGTATAAAGCCTATCCTAATCCTGACCCCAGTATAAAGCCTAACCTAACCCTGACCCCAGTATAAAGCCTTTACTAACCCTGACCCCAGTATAAAGCCTATCCTGACCCTGACCCCAGTATAAAGCCTATCCTAACCCTGACCCCAGTATAAAGCCTATCCTAACCCTGACCCCAGTATAAAGCTTATCCTGACCCCAGTATAAAGCCTATCCTAACCCTGACCCCAGTATAAAGCCTATCCTAACCCTGACCCCAGTATAAAGCCTATCCTAACCCTGACCCCAGTATAAAGCCTATCCTAACCCTGACCCCAGTATAAAGCCTATCCTAACCCTGACCCCAGTATAAAGCCTATCCTAACCTTGACCCCAGTATAAAGCTTATCCTGACCCCAGTATAAAGCCTATCCTAACCCTGACCCCAGTATAAAGCCTATCCTAATCCTGACCCCAGTATAAAGCCTAACCTAACCCTGACCCCAGTATAAAGCCTTTACTAACCCTGACCCCAGTATAAAGCCTATCCTGACCCTGACCCCAGTATAAAGCCTATCCTGACCCTGACCCCAGTATAAAGCCTATCCTAACCCTGACCCAAGTATAAAGCCTATCCTAACCCTGACCCCAGTATTAAGCCTATCCTAACCCTGACCCCAGTATAAAGCCTATCCTAACCCTGACCCCAGTATAAAGCTTATCCTGACCCCAGTATAAAGCCTATCCTAACCCTGACCCCAGTATAAAGCCTATCCTAACCCTGACCCCAGTATAAAGCTTATCCTGACCCCAGTATAAAGCCTATCCTAACCCTGACCCCAGTATAAAGCCTATCCTAACCCTGACCCCAGTATAAAGCCTATCCTAACCCTGACCCCAGTAAAAAGCCTATCCTAACCCTGACCCCAGTATAAAACCTATCCTAATCCTGACCCCAGTATAAAGCCTATCCTAACCCTGACCCCAGTATAAAGCCTATCCTAACCCTGACCCCAGTAAAAAGCCTATCCTAACCCTGACCCCAGTATAAAACCTATCCTAATCCTGACCCCAGTATAATGCCTATCCTAACCCTGACCCCAGTATAAAGCCTATCCTAACCCTGACCCCAGTATAAAACCTATCCTAATCCTGACCCCAGTATAAAGCCTATCCTAACCCTGACCCCAGTATAAAACCTATCCTAACCCTGACCCCAGTATAAAGCCTAACCTAACCCTGACCCCAGTATAAAGCCTTTACTAACCCTGACCCCAGTATAAAGCCTATCCTAACCCTGACCCCAGTATAAAGCCTATCCTAACCCTGACCCCAGTATAAAGCCTATCCTAACCCTGACCCCAGTATTAAGCCTATCCTAACCCTGACCCCAGTATAAAGCTTATCCTAACCCTGACCCCAGTATAAAGCCTATCCTAACCCTGACCCCAGTATAAAGCTTATCCTAACCCTGACCCCAGTATAAAGCCTATCCTAACCCTGACCCCAGTATAAAGCCTATCCTAACCCTGACCCCAGTATTAAGCCTATCCTAACCCTGACCCCAGTATAAAGCTTATCCTAACCCTGACCCCAGTATAAAGCCTATCCTAACCCTGACCCCAGTATAAAGCTTATCCTAACCCTGACCCCAGTATAAAGCCTATCCTAACCCTGACCCTAGTATAAAGCTTATCCTAACCCTGACCCCAGTATAAAGCCTATCCTAACCCTGACCCCAGTATAAAGCCTAACCTAACCCTGACCCCAGTATAAAGCCTTTACTAACCCTGACCCCAGTATAAAGCCTATCCTAACCCTGACCCCAGTATAAAGCCTATCCTAATCCAGACCCCAGTATAAAGCCTATCCTAACCCTGACCCCAGTATTAAGCCTATCCTAACCCTGACCCCAGTATAAAGCTTATCCTAACCCTGACCCCAGTATAAAGCCTATCCTAACCCTGACCCCAGTATAAAGCCTAACCTAACCCTGACCCCAGTATAAAGCTTATCCTAACCCTGACCCCAGTATAAAGCCTATCCTAACCCTGACCCCAGTATAAAGCCTAACCTAACCCTGACCCCAGTATAAAGCCTTTACTAACCCTGACCCCAGTATAAAGCCTATCCTAACCCTGACCCCAGTATAAAGCCTATCCTAACCCTGACCCCAGTATAAAGCCTATCCTAACCCTGACCCCAGTATAAAGCCTATCCTAATCCAGACCCCAGTATAAAGCCTATCCTAACCCTGACCCCAGTATTAAGCCTATCCTAACCCTGACCCCAGTATAAAGCCTATCCTAACCCTGACCCCAGTATAAAGCCTATCCTAACCCTGACCCCAGTATAAAGCCTATCCTAACCCTGACCCCAGTATAATGCCTATCCTAACCCTGACCCCAGTATAAAGCCTATCCTAACCCTGACCCCAGTATAAAGCCTATCCTAACCCTGACCCCAGTATAAAGCCTATCCTAACCCTGACCCCAGTATAAAGCCTATCCTAACCCTGACCCCAGTATAATGCCTATCCTAACCCTGACCCCAGTATAAAGCCTATCCTAACCCTGACCCCAGTATAAAGCCTAACCTAACCCTGACCCCAGTATAATGCCTATCCTAACCCTGACCCCAGTATAAAGCCTATCCTAACCCTGACCCCAGTATAAAGCCTATCCTAACCCTGACCCCAGTATAAAGCCTATCCTAACCCTGACCCCAGTATAATGCCTATCCTAACCCTGACCCCAGTATAAAGCCTATCCTAATCCTGACCCCAGTATAAAGCCTATCCTAACCCTGACCCCAGTATAAAGCCTATCCTAACCCTGACCCCAGTATAAAGCCTATCCTAACCCTGACCCCAGTATAAAGCCTATCCTAACCCTGACCCCAGTATAAAGCTTATCCTAACCCTGACCCCAGTATAAAGCCTATCCTAACCCTGACCCCAGTATAAAGCTTATCCTAACCCTGACCCCAGTATAAAGCTTATCCTAACCCTGACCCCAGTATAAAGCTTATCCTGACCCTGACCCCAGTATAAAGCCTATCCTAACCCTGACCCCAGTATAAAGCTTATCCTGACCCTGACTCCAGTATAAAGCCTATCCTAACCCTGACCCCAGTATAAAGCCTATCCTAACCCTGACCCCAGTATAAAGCCTATCCTAATCCTGACCCCAGTATAAAGCCTATCCTAACCCTGACCCCAGTATAAAGCCTATCCTAACCCTGACCCCAGTATAAAGCCTAACCTAACCCTGACCCCAGTATAAAGCCTTTACTAACCCTGACCCCAGTATAAAGCCTATCCTAACCCTGACCCCAGTATAAAGCCTATCCTAATCCTGACCCCAGTATAAAGCCTATCCTAATCCTGACCCCAGTATAAAGCCTATCCTAACCCTGACCCCAGTATAAAGCCTATCCTAACCCTGACCCCAGTATAAAGCCTATCCTAACCCTGACCCCAGTATAAAGCCTATCCTAACCCTGACCCCAGTATAAAGCCTATCCTAATCCTGACCCCAGTATAAAGCCTATCCTAACCCTGACCCCAGTATAAAGCTTATCCTAACCCTGACCCCAGTATAAAGCCTATCCTAACCCTGACCCCAGTATAAAGCCTATCCTAACCCTGACCCCAGTATAAAGCCTATCCTAACCCTGACCCCAGTATAAAGCTTATCCTAACCCTGACCCCAGTATAAAGCCTATCCTAATCCTGACCCCAGTATAAAGCCTATCCTAACCCTGACCCCAGTATAAAGCCTATCCTAACGCTGACCCCAGTATAAAGCCTATCCTAACCCTGACCCCAGTATAAAGCCTATCCTAACGCTGACCCCAGTATAAAGCCTTTCCTAACCCTGACCCCAGTATAAAGCTTATCCTAACCCTGACCCCAGTATAAAGCCTAACCTAACCCTGACCCCAGTATAAAGCCTATCCTAATCCTGACCCCAGTATAAAGCCTATCCTAACCCTGACCCCAGTATAAAGCTTATCCTAACCCTGACCCCAGTATAAAGCCTATCCTAACCCTGACCCCAGTATAAAGCCTATCCTAACCCTGACCCCAGTATTAAGCCTATCCTAACCCTGACCCCAGTATAAAGCTTATCCTAACCCTGACCCCAGTATAAAGCCTATCCTAACCCTGACCCCAGTATAAAGCTTATCCTAACCCTGACCCCAGTATAAAGCCTATCCTAACCCTGACCCCAGTATAAAGCCTAACCTAACCCTGACCCCAGTATAAAGCCTTTACTAACCCTGACCCCAGTATAAAGCCTATCCTAACCCTGACCCCAGTATAAAGCCTATCCTAATCCAGACCCCAGTATAAAGCCTATCCTAACCCTGACCCCAGTATTAAGCCTATCCTAACCCTGACCCCAGTATAAAGCCTATCCTAACCCTGACCCCAGTATAAAGCCTATCCTAACCCTGACCCCAGTATAAAGCCTATCCTAACCCTGACCCCAGTATAATGCCTATCCTAACCCTGACCCCAGTATAAAGCCTATCCTAACCCTGACCCCAGTATAAAGCCTATCCTAACCCTGACCCCAGTATAAAGCCTATCCTAACCCTGACCCCAGTATAATGCCTATCCTAACCCTGACCCCAGTATAAAGCCTATCCTAATCCTGACCCCAGTATAAAGCCTATCCTAACCCTGACCCCAGCATAAAGCCTATCCTAACCCTGACCCCAGTATAAAGCCTAACCTAACCCTGACCCCAGTATAATGCCTATCCTAACCCTGACCCCAGTATAAAGCCTATCCTAACCCTGACCCCAGTATAAAGCCTATCCTAACCCTGACCCCAGTATAAAGCCTATCCTAACCCTGACCCCAGTATAATGCCTATCCTAACCCTGACCCCAGTATAAAGCCTATCCTAATCCTGACCCCAGTATAAAGCCTATCCTAACCCTGACCCCAGTATAAAGCCTATCCTAACCCTGACCCCAGTATAAAGCCTATCCTAACCCTGACCCCAGTATAAAGCCTATCCTAACCCTGACCCCAGTATAAAGCTTATCCTAACCCTGACCCCAGTATAAAGCCTATCCTAACCCTGACCCCAGTATAAAGCTTATCCTAACCCTGACCCCAGTATAAAGCTTATCCTAACCCTGACCCCAGTATAAAGCTTATCCTGACCCTGACCCCAGTATAAAGCCTATCCTAACCCTGACCCCAGTATAAAGCTTATCCTGACCCTGACTCCAGTATAAAGCCTATCCTAACCCTGACCCCAGTATAAAGCCTATCCTAACCCTGACCCCAGTATAAAGCCTATCCTAACCCTGACCCCAGTATAAAGCCTATCCTAACCCTGACCCCAGTATAATGCCTATCCTAACCCTGACCCCAGTATAAAGCCTATCCTAATCCTGACCCCAGTATAAAGCCTTTACTAACCCTGACCCCAGTATAAAGCCTATCCTAACCCTGACCCCAGTATAAAGCCTATCCTAATCCTGACCCCAGTATAAAGCCTATCCTAATCCTGACCCCAGTATAAAGCCTATCCTAACCCTGACCCCAGTATAAAGCCTATCCTAACCCTGACCCCAGTATAAAGCCTATCCTAACCCTGACCCCAGTATAAAGCCTATCCTAATCCTGACCCCAGTATAAAGCCTATCCTAACCCTGACCCCAGTATAAAGCCTATCCTAACCCTGACCCCAGTATAAAGCCTATCCTAACCCTGACCCCAGTATAAAGCCTATCCTAACCCTGACCCCAGTATAAAGCTTATCCTAACCCTGACCCCAGTATAAAGCCTATCCTAACCCTGACCCCAGTATAAAGCTTATCCTAACCCTGACCCCAGTATAAAGCTTATCCTAACCCTGACCCCAGTATAAAGCTTATCCTGACCCTGACCCCAGTATAAAGCCTATCCTAACCCTGACCCCAGTATAAAGCTTATCCTGACCCTGACTCCAGTATAAAGCCTATCCTAACCCTGACCCCAGTATAAAGCCTATCCTAACCCTGACCCCAGTATAATGCCTATCCTAACCCTGACCCCAGTATAAAGCCTATCCTAATCCTGACCCCAGTATAAAGCCTATCCTAACCCTGACCCCAGTATAAAGCCTATCCTAACCCTGACCCCAGTATAAAGCCTATCCTAACCCTGACCCCAGTATAAAGCCTATCCTAACCCTGACCCCAGTATAAAGCTTATCCTAATCCTGACCCCAGTATAAAGCCTATCCTAATCCTGACCCCAGTATAAAGCCTATCCTAACCCTGACCCCAGTATAAAGCCTATCCTAATCCTGACCCCAGTATAAAGCCTATCCTAACCCTGACCCCAGTATAAAGCTTATCCTAACCCTGACCCCAGTATAAAGCCTATCCTAACCCTGACCCCAGTATAAAGCCTATCCTAACCCTGACCCCAGTATAAAGCCTATCCTAACCCTGACCCCAGTATAAAGCTTATCCTAACCCTGACCCCAGTATAAAGCCTATCCTAATCCTGACCCCAGTATAAAGCCTATCCTAACCCTGACCCCAGTATAAAGCCTATCCTAACGCTGACCCCAGTATAAAGCCTTTCCTAACCCTGACCCCAGTATAAAGCTTATCCTAACCCTGACCCCAGTATAAAGCCTAACCTAACCCTGACCCCAGTATAAAGCCTATCCTAATCCTGACCCCAGTATAAAGCCTATCCTAACCCTGACCCCAGTATAAAGCTTATCCTAACCCTGACCCCAGTATAAAGCCTATCCTAACCCTGACCCCAGTATAAAGCCTATCCTAACCCTGACCCCAGTATTAAGCCTATCCTAACCCTGACCCCAGTATAAAGCTTATCCTAACCCTGACCCCAGTATAAAGCCTATCCTAACCCTGACCCCAGTATAAAGCTTATCCTAACCCTGACCCCAGTATAAAGCCTATCCTAACCCTGACCCCAGTATAAAGCCTAACCTAACCCTGACCCCAGTATAAAGCCTTTACTAACCCTGACCCCAGTATAAAGCCTATCCTAACCCTGACCCCAGTATAAAGCCTATCCTAATCCAGACCCCAGTATAAAGCCTATCCTAACCCTGACCCCAGTATTAAGCCTATCCTAACCCTGACCCCAGTATAAAGCTTATCCTAACCCTGACCCCAGTATAAAGCCTATCCTAACCCTGACCCCAGTATAAAGCCTAACCTAACCCTGACCCCAGTATAAAGCTTATCCTAACCCTGACCCCAGTATAAAGCCTATCCTAACCCTGACCCCAGTATAAAGCCTAACCTAACCCTGACCCCAGTATAAAGCCTTTACTAACCCTGACCCCAGTATAAAGCCTATCCTAACCCTGACCCCAGTATAAAGCCTATCCTAACCCTGACCCCAGTATAAAGCCTATCCTAACCCTGACCCCAGTATAATGCCTATCCTAACCCTGACCCCAGTATAAAGCCTATCCTAACCCTGACCCCAGTATAAAGCCTATCCTAACCCTGACCCCAGTATAAAGCCTATCCTAACCCTGACCCCAGTATAAAGCCTATCCTAACCCTGACCCCAGTATAATGCCTATCCTAACCCTGACCCCAGTATAAAGCCTATCCTAATCCTGACCCCAGTATAAAGCCTATCCTAACCCTGACCCCAGCATAAAGCCTATCCTAACCCTGACCCCAGTATAAAGCCTAACCTAACCCTGACCCCAGTATAATGCCTATCCTAACCCTGACCCCAGTATAAAGCCTATCCTAACCCTGACCCCAGTATAAAGCCTATCCTAACCCTGACCCCAGTATAAAGCCTATCCTAACCCTGACCCCAGTATAATGCCTATCCTAACCCTGACCCCAGTATAAAGCCTATCCTAATCCTGACCCCAGTATAAAGCCTATCCTAACCCTGACCCCAGTATAAAGCCTATCCTAACCCTGACCCCAGTATAAAGCCTATCCTAACCCTGACCCCAGTATAAAGCCTATCCTAACCCTGACCCCAGTATAAAGCTTATCCTAACCCTGACCCCAGTATAAAGCCTATCCTAACCCTGACCCCAGTATAAAGCTTATCCTAACCCTGACCCCAGTATAAAGCTTATCCTAACCCTGACCCCAGTATAAAGCTTATCCTGACCCTGACCCCAGTATAAAGCCTATCCTAACCCTGACCCCAGTATAAAGCTTATCCTGACCCTGACTCCAGTATAAAGCCTATCCTAACCCTGACCCCAGTATAAAGCCTATCCTAACCCTGACCCCAGTATAATGCCTATCCTAACCCTGACCCCAGTATAAAGCCTATCCTAATCCTGACCCCAGTATAAAGCCTATCCTAACCCTGACCCCAGTATAAAGCCTATCCTAACCCTGACCCCAGTATAAAGCCTAACCTAACCCTGACCCCAGTATAAAGCCTTTACTAACCCTGACCCCAGTATAAAGCCTATCCTAACCCTGACCCCAGTATAAAGCCTATCCTAATCCTGACCCCAGTATAAAGCCTATCCTAATCCTGACCCCAGTATAAAGCCTATCCTAACCCTGACCCCAGTATAAAGCCTATCCTAACCCTGACCCCAGTATAAAGCCTATCCTAACCCTGACCCCAGTATAAAGCCTATCCTAACCCTGACCCCAGTATAAAGCATATCCTAATCCTGACCCCAGTATAAAGCCTATCCTAATCCTGACCCCAGTATAAAGCCTATCCTAACCCTGACCCCAGTATAAAGCCTATCCTAATCCTGACCCCAGTATAAAGCCTATCCTAACCCTGACCCCAGTATAAAGCTTATCCTAACCCTGACCCCAGTATAAAGCCTATCCTAACCCTGACCCCAGTATAAAGCCTATCCTAACCCTGACCCCAGTATAAAGCCTATCCTAACCCTGACCCCAGTATAAAGCTTATCCTAACCCTGACCCCAGTATAAAGCCTATCCTAATCCTGACCCCAGTATAAAGCCTATCCTAACCCTGACCCCAGTATAAAGCCTATCCTAACGCTGACCCCAGTATAAAGCCTTTCCTAACCCTGACCCCAGTATAAAGCTTATCCTAACCCTGACCCCAGTATAAAGCCTAACCTAACCCTGACCCCAGTATAAAGCCTATCCTAATCCTGACCCCAGTATAAAGCCTATCCTAACCCTGACCCCAGTATAAAGCCTATCCTAACCCTGACCCCAGTATAAAGCCTATCCTAACCCTGACCCCAGTATAAAGCCTATCCTAACCCTGACCCCAATATAAAGCCTATCCTAACCCTGACCCCAGTATAAAGCTTATCCTAACCCTGACCCCAGTATAATGCATATCCTAACCCTGACTCCAGTATAAAGCCTATCCTAACCCTGACTCCAGTATAAAGCCTATCCTAACCCTGACCCCAGTATAAAGCCTATCCTAACCCTGACCCCAGTATAAAGCCTATCCTAACCCTGACCCCAGTATAAAGCCTATCCTAACCCTGACCCCAGTATAAAGCTTATCCTAACCCTGACCCCAGTATAAAGCCTATCCTAACCCTGACCCCAGTATAAAGCCTATCCTAACCCTGACCCCAGCATAAAGCCTATCCTAACCCTGACCCCAGTATAAAGCCTATCCTAACCCTGACCCCAGTATAAAGCCTATCCTAACCCTGACCCCAGTATAAAGCCTATCCTAACCCCGACCCCAGTATAAAGCCTATCCTAACCCTGACCCCAGTATAAAGCCTATCCTAACCCTGACCCCAGTATAAAGCCTATCCTAACCCTGACCCCAGTATAAAGCCTATCCTAACCCTCACCCCAGTATAAAGCCTATCCTAACCCTGACCCCAGTATTAAGCCTATCCTAACCCTGACCCCAGTATTAAGCCTATCCTAACCCTGACCCCAGTATTAAGCCTATCCTAACCCTGACCCCAGTATAAAGCCTATCCTAACCCTGACCCCAGTATAAAGCTTATCCTAACCCTGACCCCAGTATAAAGCCTATCCTAACCCTGAGCCCAGTATAAAGCCTATCCTAACCCTGACCCCAGTATAAAGCCTATCCTAACCCTGACCCCAGTATAAAGCCTGTCCTAACCCTGACCCTAGTATAAAGCCTATCCTAACCCTGACCCCAGTATAAAGCCTATCCTAACCCTGACCCCAGTATAAAGCCTATCCTAACCCTGACCCCAGTATAAAGCCTATCCTAACCCTGACCCCAGCATAAAGCCTATCCTAACCCTGACCCCAGTATAAAGCCTATCCTAACCCTGACCCCAGTATTAAGCCTATCCTAACCCTGACCCCAGTATAAAGCCTATCCTAACCCTGACCCTAGTATAAAGCCTATCCTAACCCTGACCCCAGTATAAAGCCTATCCTAACCCTGACCCTAGTATAAAGCCTATCCTAACCCTGACCCCAGCATAAAGCCTATCCTAACCCTGACCCCAGTATAAAGCCTATCCTAACCCTGACCCCATTATAAAGCTTATCCTAACCCTGACCCCAGTATAAAGCCTATCCTAACCCTGACCCCAGCATAAAGCCTATCCTAACCCTGACCCCAGTATAAAGCCTATCCTAACCCTGACCCCAGTATAAAGCCTATCCTAACCCTGACCCTAGTATAAAGCCTATCCTAACCCTGACCCCAGTATAAAGCCTATCCTAACCCTGACCCTAGTATAAAGCCTGTCCTAACCCTGACCCCAGTATAAAGCCTATCCTAACCCTGACCCCAGTATAAAGCTTATCCTAACCCTGACCCCAGTATAAAGCTTATCCTAACCCTGACCCCAGTATAAAGCTTATCCTGACCCTGACCCCAGTATAAAGCCTATCCTAACCCTGACCCCAGTATAAAGCTTATCCTGACCCTGACCCCAGTATAAAGCCTATCCTAACCCTGACCCCAGTATAAAGCCTATCCTAACCCTGACCCCAGTATAATGCCTATCCTAACCCTGACCCCAGTATAAAGCCTATCCTAATCCTGACCCCAGTATAAAGCCTATCCTAACCCTGACCCCAGTATAAAGCCTATCCTAACCCTGACCCCAGTATAAAGCCTAACCTAACCCTGACCCCAGTATAAAGCCTTTACTAACCCTGACCCCAGTATAAAGCCTATCCTAACCCTGACCCCAGTATAAAGCCTATCCTAACCCTGACCCCAGTATAAAGCCTATCCTAATCCTGACCCCAGTATAAAGCCTATCCTAACCCTGACCCCAGTATAAAGCCTATCCTAATCCTGACCCCAGTATAAAGCCTATCCTAACCCTGACCCCAGTATAAAGCTTATCCTAACCCTGACCCCAGTATAAAGCCTATCCTAACCCTGACCCCAGTATAAAGCCTATCCTAACCCTGACCCCAGTATAAAGCCTATCCTAACCCTGACCCCAGTATAAAGCTTATCCTAACCCTGACCCCAGTATAAAGCCTATCCTAATCCTGACCCCAGTATAAAGCCTATCCTAACCCTGACCCCAGTATAAAGCCTATCCTAACGCTGACCCCAGTATAAAGCCTTTCCTAACCCTGACCCCAGTATAAAGCTTATCCTAACCCTGACCCCAGTATAAAGCCTAACCTAACCCTGACCCCAGTATAAAGCCTATCCTAACCCTGACCCCAGTATAAAGCCTATCCTAACCCTGACCCCAGTATAAAGCCTATCCTAACCCTGACCCCAGTATAAAGCCTATCCTAACCCTGACCCCAATATAAAGCCTATCCTAACCCTGACCCCAGTATAAAGCTTATCCTAACCCTGACCCCAGTATAATGCATATCCTAACCCTGACTCCAGTATAAAGCCTATCCTAACCCTGACCCCAGTATAAAGCCTATCCTAACCCTGACCCCAGTATAAAGCCTATCCTAACCCTGACCCCAGTATAAAGCCTATCCTAACCCTGACCCCAGTATAAAGCCTATCCTAACCCTGACCCCAGTATAAAGCTTATCCTAACCCTGACCCCAGTATAAAGCCTATCCTAACCCTGACCCCAGTATAAAGCCTATCCTAACCCTGACCCCAGCATAAAGCCTATCCTAACCCTGACCCCAGTATAAAGCCTATCCTAACCCTGACCCCAGTATAAAGCCTATCCTAACCCTGACCCCAGTATAAAGCCTATCCTAACCCCGACCCCAGTATAAAGCCTATCCTAACCCTGACCCCAGTATAAAGCCTATCCTAACCCTGACCCCAGTATAAAGCCTATCCTAACCCTGACCCCAGTATAAAGCCTATCCTAACCCTCACCCCAGTATAAAGCCTATCCTAACCCTGACCCCAGTATTAAGCCTATCCTAACCCTGACCCCAGTATTAAGCCTATCCTAACCCTGACCCCAGTATTAAGCCTATCCTAACCCTGACCCCAGTATTAAGCCTATCCTAACCCTGACCCCAGTATAAAGCCTATCCTAACCCTGACCCCAGTATAAAGCTTATCCTAACCCTGACCCCAGTATAAAGCCTATCCTAACCCTGAGCCCAGTATAAAGCCTATCCTAACCCTGACCCCAGCATAAAGCCTATCCTAACCCTGACCCCAGTATAAAGCCTATCCTAACCCTGACCCCAGTATAAAGCTTATCCTAACCCTGACCCCAGTATAAAGCCTGTCCTAACCCTGACCCCAGTATAAAGCCTATCCTAACCCTGACCCCAGTATAAAGCCTATCCTAACCCTGACCCTAGTATAAAGCCTATCCTAACCCTGACCCCAGTATAAAGCCTATCCTAACCCTGACCCCAGTATAAAGCCTATCCTAACCCTGACCCCAGTATAAAGCCTATCCTAACCCTGACCCCAGTATAAAGCCTATCCTAACCCTGACCCCAGTATAAAGCCTATCCTAACCCTGACCCTAGTATAAAGCCTATCCTAACCCTGACCCCAGTATAAAGCCTATCCTAACCCTGACCCTAGTATAAAGCCTATCCTAACCCTGACCCCAGCATAAAGCCTATCCTAACCCTGACCCCAGTATAAAGCCTATCCTAACCCTGACCCCATTATAAAGCTTATCCTAACCCTGACCCCAGTATAAAGCCTATCCTAACCCTGACCCCAGCATAAAGCCTATCCTAACCCTGACCCCAGTATAAAGCCTATCCTAACCCTGACCCCAGTATAAAGCCTATCCTAACCCTAACCCTAGTATAAAGCCTATCCTAACCCTGACCCCAGCATAAAGCCTATCCTAACCCTGACCCCAGTATAAAGCCTGTCCTAACCCTGACCCCAGTATAAAGCCTATCCTAACCCTGACCCCAGTATAAAGCCTATCCTAACCCTGACCCTAGTATAAAGCCTATCCTAACCCTGACCCCAGTATAAAGCCTATCCTAACCCTGACCCTAGTATAAAGCCTATCCTAACCCTGACCCTAGTATAAAGCCTATCCTAACCCTGACCCCAGTATAAAGCCTATCCTAACCCTGACCCCAGTATAAAGCCTATCCTAACCCTGACCCCAGCATAAAGCCTATCCTAACCCTGACCCCAGTATAAAGCCTATCCTAACCCTGACCCCAGTATAAAGCCTATCCTAACCCTGACCCTAGTATAAAGCCTATCCTAACCCTGACCCCAGCATAAAGCCTATCCTAACCCTGACCCCAGTATAAAGCCTATCCTAACCCTGACCCCAGTATAAAGCCTATCCTAACCCTGACCCCAGTATAAAGCCTATCCTAACCCTGACCCCAGTATAAAGCCTATCCTAACCCTGACCCCAGTATAAAGCCTATCCTAACCCTGACCCCAGTATAAAGCTTATCCTAACCCTGACCCCAGTATAAAGCCTATCCTAACCCTGACCCCAGTATAAAGCCTATCCTAACCCTGACCCCAGTATAAAGCCTATCCTAACCCTGACCTCAGTATAAAGCCTAACCTAACCCTGACCTCAGTATAAAGCCTATCCTAACCCTGACCCCAGTATAAAGCCTATCCTAACCCTGACCCCAGTATAAAGCCTATCCTAACCCTGAGCCCAGTATAAAGCCTATCCTAACCCTGACCCCAGTATAAAGCCTGTCCTAACCCTGACCCCAGTATAAAGCCTATCCTAACCCTGACCCCAGTATAAAGCCTATCCTAACCCTGACCCTAGTATAAAGCCTATCCTAACCCTGACCCCAGTATAAAGCCTATCCTAACCCTGACCCCAGTATAAAGCCTATCCTAACCCTGACCCCAGTATAAAGCCTATCCTAACCCTGACCCTAGTATAAAGCCTATCCTAACCCTGACCCTAGTATAAAGCCTATCCTAACCCTGACCCCAGTATAAAGCCTATCCTAACCCTGACCCCAGTATAAAGCCTATCCTAACCCTGACCCTAGTATAAAGCCTATCCTAACCCTGACCCCAGTATAAAGCCTATCCTAACCCTGACCCCAGTATAAAGCTTATCCTAACCCTGACCCCAGTATAAAGCTTATCCTAACCCTGACCCCAGTATAAAGCTTATCCTAACCCTGACCCCAGTATAAAGCCTATCCTAACCCTGACCCTAGTATAAAGCCTATCCTAACCCTGACCCCAGTATAAAGCCTATCCTAACCCTGACCCTAGTATAAAGCCTATCCTAACCCTGACCCCAGTATAAAGCCTATCCTAACCCTGACCCTAGAATAAAGCCTATCCTAACTCTGACCCCAGTATAAAGCTTATCCTAACCCTGACCCCAGTATAAAGCCTATCCTAACCCTGACCCTAGTATAAAGCCTATCCTAACCCTGACCCCAGTATAAAGCCTATCCTAACCCTGACCCTAGTATAAAGCCTATCCTAACCCTGACCCCAGTATAAAGCCTATCCTAACCCTGACCTTAGAATAAAGCCTATCCTAACCCTGATCCCAGTATAAAGCCTATCCTAACCCTGACCCTAGTATAAAGCCTATCCTAACCCTGACCCCAGCATAAAGCCTATCCTAACCCTGACCCCAGTATAAAGCCTATCCTAACCCTGACCCCATTATAAAGCTTATCCTAACCCTGACCCCAGTATAAAGCCTATCCTAACCCTGACCCCAGCATAAAGCCTATCCTAACCCTGACCCCAGTATAAAGCCTGTCCTAACCCTGACCCCAGTATAAAGCCTATCCTAACCCTGACCCCAGTATAAAGCCTATCCTAACCCTGACCCTAGTATAAAGCCTATCCTAACCCTGACCCCAGTATAAAGCCTATCCTAACCCTGACCCTAGTATAAAGCCTATCCTAACCCTGACCCTAGTATAAAGCCTATCCTAACCCTGACCCCAGTATAAAGCCTATCCTAACCCTGACCCCAGTATAAAGCCTATCCTAACCCTGACCCCAGCATAAAGCCTATCCTAACCCTGACCCCAGTATAAAGCCTATCCTAACCCTGACCCCAGTATAAAGCCTATCCTAACCCTGACCCTAGTATAAAGCCTATCCTAACCCTGACCCCAGCATAAAGCCTATCCTAACCCTGACCCCAGTATAAAGCCTATCCTAACCCTGACCCCAGTATAAAGCTTATCCTAACCCTGACCCCAGTATAAAGCCTATCCTAACCCTGACCCCAGTATAAAGCCTATCCTAACCCTGACCCCAGTATAAAGCCTATCCTAACCCTGACCTCAGTATAAAGCCTAACCTAACCCTGACCTCAGTATAAAGCCTATCCTAACCCTGACCCCAGTATAAAGCCTATCCTAACCCTGACCCCAGTATAAAGCCTATCCTAACCCTGACCCCAGTATAAAGCCTATCCTAACCCTGACCCCAGTATAAAGCCTATCCTAACCCTGACCCCAGCATAAAGCCTATCCTAACCCTGACCCCAGTATAAAGCCTATCCTAACCCTGACCCCATTATAAAGCTTATCCTAACCCTGACCCCAGTATAAAGCCTATCCTAACCCTGACCCCAGCATAAAGCCTATCCTAACCCTGACCCCAGTATAAAGCCTGTCCTAACCCTGACCCCAGTATAAAGCCTATCCTAACCCTGACCCCAGTATAAAGCCTATCCTAACCCTGACCCTAGTATAAAGCCTATCCTAACCCTGACCCCAGTATAAAGCCTATCCTAACCCTGACCCTAGTATAAAGCCTATCCTAACCCTGACCCTAGTATAAAGCCTATCCTAACCCTGACCCCAGTATAAAGCCTATCCTAACCCTGACCCCAGTATAAAGCCTATCCTAACCCTGACCCCAGCATAAAGCCTATCCTAACCCTGACCCCAGTATAAAGCCTATCCTAACCCTGACCCCAGTATAAAGCCTATCCTAACCCTGACCCTAGTATAAAGCCTATCCTAACCCTGACCCCAGCATAAAGCCTATCCTAACCCTGACCCCAGTATAAAGCCTATCCTAACCCTGACCCCAGTATAAAGCTTATCCTAACCCTGACCCCAGTATAAAGCCTATCCTAACCCTGACCCCAGTATAAAGCCTATCCTAACCCTGACCCCAGTATAAAGCCTATCCTAACCCTGACCTCAGTATAAAGCCTAACCTAACCCTGACCTCAGTATAAAGCCTATCCTAACCCTGACCCCAGTATAAAGCCTATCCTAACCCTGACCCCAGTATAAAGCCTATCCTAACCCTGACCCCAGTATAAAGCCTATCCTAACCCTGACCTCAGTATAAAGCCTAACCTAACCCTGACCTCAGTATAAAGCCTATCCTAACCCTGACCCCAGTATAAAGCCTATCCTAACCCTGACCCCAGTATAAAGCCTATCCTAACCCTGACCCCAGTATAAAGCCTATCCTAACCCTGACCCCAGTATAAAGCCTGTGCTAGTCCTGTGGGGGCAGTTACATGGGGCAGTTGTGTCTGGGCTGTGATGTGTCAGGCGCACCTCATAGTTATGGGGGAATTCCGCACATTCCCAGAGAGACGGAATTTCTGGATGGCGGCCACTAACTGCAGGAAATGTCGGCTGCAGGAGCAGTGGCGGGTTATTGAAGAGAACCTGTCATTAGAGAAGCATTGCAGTGACCCCTCTAATGTCTCCCCCACACTCACACAGTGTTATTATACATTATATAGCGCTGACATATACCACAGCGCTGTACATAGAAGCAGTCACATGACCTCCTGTCCCTCAGAGCTCACACTCTAATGTCTCCCCCACACTCACACACTGTTATTATACATTATATAGCGCTGACATATACCACAGTGCTGTACGTAGAATCAGTCACATGACCTCCTGTCCCTCAGAGCTCACACTCTAATGTCTCCCCCACACTCACACACTGTTATTATACATTATATAGCGCTGACATATACCACAGCGCTGTACATAGAAGCAGTCACATGACCTCCTGTCCCTCAGAGCTCACACTCTAATGTCTCCCCCACACTCACACACTGTTATTATACATTATATAGCGCTGACATATACCTTGGCACTGTACAGAGCACACAGGCTGTTTCCGGTTGGGGTGATCGGTCCCCTGAGGAGGGAGCACAATAGGTGGAAGCGCTGTAGTCAGGTCAGGGGTGGAGGGGTTAGAGGCCATATCAGGACAAGCTGCTGTATAAAGACACACTGACATGCAGTGGGTTCCGGTCCCCTTTGGGGGGGGGGTGTCTGGGGCCCAGCAGTAGAAGTGACTTATAGGGAATCCCATAGTTAGATGCCAGTATCCCTGGCTTATATTCAGGGCCCGGGCACAGAGGCATGACGCCAGGCTGTATTGTTGGTGCATGTGCTCGGGATGCCACAAATAATACGATACTGAAGCTGGTTTCTTATTGGCCAGTTTCTTATTCGGCTGAAGTTGGTTTCTTATTGGCCAGTTTCTTATTCGGCTGAAGTTGGTTTCTTATTGGCCAGTTTCTTATTCGGCTGAAGTTGGTTTCTTATTGGCCAGTTTCTTATTCGGCTGAAGTTGGTTTCTTATTGGCCAGTTTCTTATTGGGGCTGAAGCTGGTTTCTTATTGGCCAGTTTCTTATTGGGGCTGAAGCTGGTTTCTTATTGGCCAGTTTCTTATTGGGGCTGAAGCTGGTTTCTTATTGGCCAGTTTCTTATTGGGGCTGAAGCTGGTTTCTTATTGGCCAGTTTCTTATTGGGGCTGAAGTTGGTTTCTTATTGGCCAGTTTCTTATTCGGGCTGAAGTTGGTTTCTTATTGGCCAGTTTCTTATTCGGCTGAAGTTGGTTTCTTATTGGCCATTTTCTTATTGGGGCTGAAGCTGGTTTCTTATTGGCCAGTTTCTTATTGGGGCTGAAGCTGGTTTCTTATTGGCCAGTTTCTTATTCCGGCTGAAGTTGGTTTCTTATTGGCCAGTTTCTTATTCGGCTGAAGTTGGTTTCTTATTGGCCAGTTTCTTATTCGGCTGAAGTTGGTTTCTTATTGGCCAGTTTCTTATTCGGCTGAAGTTGGTTTCTTATTGGCCAGTTTCTTATTGGGGCTGAAGCTGGTTTCTTATTGGCCAGTTTCTTATTGGGGCTGAAGCTGGTTTCTTATTGGCCAGTTTCTTATTGGGGCTGAAGTTGGTTTCTTATTGGCCAGTTTCTTATTCGGGCTGAAGTTGGTTTCTTATTGGCCAGTTTCTTATTCGGCTGAAGTTGGTTTCTTATTGGCCATTTTCTTATTGGGGCTGAAGCTGGTTTCTTATTGGCCAGTTTCTTATTGGGGCTGAAGCTGGTTTCTTATTGGCCAGTTTCTTATTCCGGCTGAAGTTGGTTTCTTATTGGCCAGTTTCTTATTCGGCTGAAGTTGGTTTCTTATTGGCCAGTTTCTTATTCGGCTGAAGTTGGTTTCTTATTGGCCAGTTTCTTATTCGGCTGAAGTTGGTTTCTTATTGGCCAGTTTCTTATTGGGGCTGAAGCTGGTTTCTTATTGGCCAGTTTCTTATTGGGGCTGAAGCTGGTTTCTTATTGGCCAGTTTCTTATTGGGGCTGAAGTTGGTTTCTTATTGGCCAGTTTCTTATTCGGGCTGAAGTTGGTTTCTTATTGGCCAGTTTCTTATTGGGGCTGAAGCTGGTTTCTTATTGGCCAGTTTCTTATTGGGGCTGAAGCTGGTTTCTTATTGGCCAGTTTCTTATTGGGGCTGAAGCTGGTTTCTTATTGGCCAGTTTCTTATTGGGGCTGAAGTTGGTTTCTTATTGGCCAGTTTCTTATTCGGCTGAAGTTGGTTTCTTATTGGCCAGTTTCTTATTCGGCTGAAGTTGGTTTCTTATTGGCCAGTTTCTTATTCGGCTGAAGTTGGTTTCTTATTGGCCAGTTTCTTATTCGGCTGAAGTTGGTTTCTTATTGGCCAGTTTCTTATTGGGGCTGAAGCTGGTTTCTTATTGGCCAGTTTCTTATTGGGGCTGAAGCTGGTTTCTTATTGGCCAGTTTCTTATTGGGGCTGAAGTTGGTTTCTTATTGGCCAGTTTCTTATTCGGGCTGAAGTTGGTTTCTTATTGGCCAGTTTCTTATTCGGCTGAAGTTGGTTTCTTATTGGCCATTTTCTTATTGGGGCTGAAGCTGGTTTCTTATTGGCCAGTTTCTTATTGGGGCTGAAGCTGGTTTCTTATTGGCCAGTTTCTTATTCCGGCTGAAGTTGGTTTCTTATTGGCCAGTTTCTTATTGGGGCTGAAGCTGGTTTATTATTGGCCAGTTTCTTATTGGGGCTGAAGCTGGTTTATTATTGGCCAGTTTCTTATTGGGGCTGAAGCTGGTTTATTATTGGCCAGTTTCTTATTGGGGCTGAAGCTGGTTTCTTATTGGCCAGTTTCTTATTCCGGCTGAAGTTGGTTTCTTATTGGCCAGTTTCTTATTGGGGCTGAAGCTGGTTTATTATTGGCCAGTTTCTTATTGGGGCTGAAGCTGGTTTCTTATTGGCCAGTTTCTTATTCGGGCTGAAGTTGGTTTCTTATTGGCCAGTTTCTTATTCGGGCTGAAGTTGGTTTCTTATTGGCCAGTTTCTTATTCGGCTGAAGTTGGTTTCTTATTGGCCAGTTTCTTATTGGGGCTGAAGCTGGTTTCTTATTGGCCAGTTTCTTATTGGGGCTGAAGCTGGTTTCTTATTGGCCAGTTTCTTATTCCGGCTGAAGTTGGTTTCTTATTGGCCAGTTTCTTATTGGGGCTGAAGCTGGTTTCTTATTGGTCAGTTTCTTATTGGGGTTGAAGTTGGTTTCTTATTGGCCAGTTTCTTATTCCGGCTGAAGTTGGTTTCTTATTGGCCAGTTTCTTATTCGGGCTGAAGTTGGTTTCTTATTGGCCAGTTTCTTATTCGGGCTGAAGTTGGTTTCTTATTGGCCAGTTTCTTATTGGGGCTGAAGCTGGTTTCTTATTGGCCAGTTTCTTATTCCGGCTGAAGTTGGTTTCTTATTGGCCAGTTTCTTATTGGGGCTGAAGCTGGTTTCTTATTGGTCAGTTTCTTATTCCGGCTGAAGCTGGTTTATTATTGGCCAGTTTCTTATTCGGGCTGAAGTTGGTTTCTTATTGGCCAGTTTCTTATTGGGGCTGAAGTTGGTTTCTTATTGGTCAGTTTCTTATTCCGGCTGAAGCTGGTTTCTTATTGGCCAGTTTCTTATTGGGGCTGAAGCTGGTTTCTTATTGGCCATTTTCTTATTGGGGCTGAAGCTGGTTTATTATTGGCCAGTTTCTTATTGGGGCTGAAGCTGGTTTCTTATTGGCCAGTTTCTTATTCCGGCTGAAGTTGGTTTCTTATTGGCCAGTTTCTTATTCCGGCTGAAGTTGGTTTCTTATTGGCCAGTTTCTTATTCCGGCTGAAGTTGGTTTCTTATTGGCCAGTTTCTTATTGGGGCTGAAGTTGGTTTCTTATTGGCCAGTTTCTTATTCCGGCTGAAGTTGGTTTCTTATTGGCCAGTTTCTTATTCCGGCTGAAGTTGGTTTCTTATTGGCCAGTTTCTTATTCAGGCTGAAGTTGGTTTCTTATTGGCCAGTTTCTTATTCAGGCTGAAGTTGGTTTCTTATTGGCCAGTTTCTTATTCAGGCTGAAGTTGGTTTCTTATTGGCCAGTTTCTTATTCCGGCTGAAGTTGGTTTCTTATTGGCCAGTTTCTTATTCGGGCTGAAGTTGGTTTCTTATTGGCCAGTTTCTTATTGGGGCTGAAGTTGGTTTCTTATTGGCCAGTTTCTTATTCCGGCTGAAGTTGGTTTCTTATTGGCCAGTTTCTTATTCAGGCTGAAGTTGGTTTCTTATTGGCCAGTTTCTTATTCAGGCTGAAGTTGGTTTCTTATTGGCCAGTTTCTTATTCGGGCTGAAGTTGGTTTCTTATTGGCCATTTTCTTATTGGGGCTGAAGCTGGTTTATTATTGGCCAGTTTCTTATTGGGGCTGAAGCTGGTTTCTTATTGGCCAGTTTCTTATTCCGGCTGAAGTTGGTTTCTTATTGGCCAGTTTCTTATTCAGGCTGAAGTTGGTTTCTTATTGGCCAGTTTCTTATTCAGGCTGAAGTTGGTTTCTTATTGGCCAGTTTCTTATTCAGGCTGAAGTTGGTTTCTTATTGGCCATTTTCTTATTGGGGCTGAAGCTGGTTTATTATTGGCCAGTTTCTTATTGGGGCTGAAGTTGGTTTCTTATTGGCCAGTTTCTTATTGGGGCTGAAGCTGGTTTCTTATTGGCCAGTTTCTTATTGGGGCTGAAGTTGGTTTCTTATTGGCCAGTTTCTTATTCCGGCTGAAGTTGGTTTCTTATTGGCCAGTTTCTTATTGGGGCTGAAGTTGGTTTCTTATTGGCCAGTTTCTTATTCCGGCTGAAGTTGGTTTCTTATTGGCCAGTTTCTTATTGGGGCTGAAGTTGGTTTCTTATTGGCCAGTTTCTTATTGGGGCTGAAGCTGGTTTCTTATTGGCCAGTTTCTTATTGGGGCTGAAGCTGGTTTCTTATTGGCCAGTTTCTTATTGGGGCTGAAGTTGGTTTCTTATTGGCCAGTTTCTTATTCGGGCTGAAGTTGGTTTCTTATTGGCCAGTTTCTTATTCGGCTGAAGTTGGTTTCTTATTGGCCATTTTCTTATTGGGGCTGAAGCTGGTTTCTTATTGGCCAGTTTCTTATTGGGGCTGAAGCTGGTTTCTTATTGGCCAGTTTCTTATTCCGGCTGAAGTTGGTTTCTTATTGGCCAGTTTCTTATTGGGGCTGAAGCTGGTTTATTATTGGCCAGTTTCTTATTGGGGCTGAAGCTGGTTTATTATTGGCCAGTTTCTTATTGGGGCTGAAGCTGGTTTATTATTGGCCAGTTTCTTATTGGGGCTGAAGCTGGTTTCTTATTGGCCAGTTTCTTATTCCGGCTGAAGTTGGTTTCTTATTGGCCAGTTTCTTATTGGGGCTGAAGCTGGTTTATTATTGGCCAGTTTCTTATTGGGGCTGAAGCTGGTTTCTTATTGGCCAGTTTCTTATTCGGGCTGAAGTTGGTTTCTTATTGGCCAGTTTCTTATTCGGGCTGAAGTTGGTTTCTTATTGGCCAGTTTCTTATTCGGCTGAAGTTGGTTTCTTATTGGCCAGTTTCTTATTGGGGCTGAAGCTGGTTTCTTATTGGCCAGTTTCTTATTGGGGCTGAAGCTGGTTTCTTATTGGCCAGTTTCTTATTCCGGCTGAAGTTGGTTTCTTATTGGCCAGTTTCTTATTGGGGCTGAAGCTGGTTTCTTATTGGTCAGTTTCTTATTGGGGTTGAAGTTGGTTTCTTATTGGCCAGTTTCTTATTCCGGCTGAAGTTGGTTTCTTATTGGCCAGTTTCTTATTCGGGCTGAAGTTGGTTTCTTATTGGCCAGTTTCTTATTCGGGCTGAAGTTGGTTTCTTATTGGCCAGTTTCTTATTGGGGCTGAAGCTGGTTTCTTATTGGCCAGTTTCTTATTCCGGCTGAAGTTGGTTTCTTATTGGCCAGTTTCTTATTGGGGCTGAAGCTGGTTTCTTATTGGTCAGTTTCTTATTCCGGCTGAAGCTGGTTTATTATTGGCCAGTTTCTTATTCGGGCTGAAGTTGGTTTCTTATTGGCCAGTTTCTTATTGGGGCTGAAGTTGGTTTCTTATTGGTCAGTTTCTTATTCCGGCTGAAGCTGGTTTCTTATTGGCCAGTTTCTTATTGGGGCTGAAGCTGGTTTCTTATTGGCCATTTTCTTATTGGGGCTGAAGCTGGTTTATTATTGGCCAGTTTCTTATTGGGGCTGAAGCTGGTTTCTTATTGGCCAGTTTCTTATTCCGGCTGAAGTTGGTTTCTTATTGGCCAGTTTCTTATTCCGGCTGAAGTTGGTTTCTTATTGGCCAGTTTCTTATTCCGGCTGAAGTTGGTTTCTTATTGGCCAGTTTCTTATTGGGGCTGAAGTTGGTTTCTTATTGGCCAGTTTCTTATTCCGGCTGAAGTTGGTTTCTTATTGGCCAGTTTCTTATTCCGGCTGAAGTTGGTTTCTTATTGGCCAGTTTCTTATTCAGGCTGAAGTTGGTTTCTTATTGGCCAGTTTCTTATTCAGGCTGAAGTTGGTTTCTTATTGGCCAGTTTCTTATTCAGGCTGAAGTTGGTTTCTTATTGGCCAGTTTCTTATTCCGGCTGAAGTTGGTTTCTTATTGGCCAGTTTCTTATTGGGGCTGAAGTTGGTTTCTTATTGGCCAGTTTCTTATTCCGGCTGAAGTTGGTTTCTTATTGGCCAGTTTCTTATTCAGGCTGAAGTTGGTTTCTTATTGGCCAGTTTCTTATTGGGGCTGAAGTTGGTTTCTTATTGGCCAGTTTCTTATTCGGGCTGAAGTTGGTTTCTTATTGGCCATTTTCTTATTGGGGCTGAAGCTGGTTTATTATTGGCCAGTTTCTTATTGGGGCTGAAGCTGGTTTCTTATTGGCCAGTTTCTTATTCCGGCTGAAGTTGGTTTCTTATTGGCCAGTTTCTTATTCAGGCTGAAGTTGGTTTCTTATTGGCCAGTTTCTTATTCAGGCTGAAGTTGGTTTCTTATTGGCCAGTTTCTTATTCAGGCTGAAGTTGGTTTCTTATTGGCCATTTTCTTATTGGGGCTGAAGCTGGTTTATTATTGGCCAGTTTCTTATTGGGGCTGAAGTTGGTTTCTTATTGGCCAGTTTCTTATTGGGGCTGAAGCTGGTTTCTTATTGGCCAGTTTCTTATTGGGGCTGAAGTTGGTTTCTTATTGGCCAGTTTCTTATTCCGGCTGAAGTTGGTTTCTTATTGGCCAGTTTCTTATTGGGGCTGAAGTTGGTTTCTTATTGGCCAGTTTCTTATTCCGGCTGAAGTTGGTTTCTTATTGGCCAGTTTCTTATTGGGGCTGAAGTTGGTTTCTTATTGGCCAGTTTCTTATTGGGGCTGAAGCTGGTTTCTTATTGGCCAGTTTCTTATTGGGGCTGAAGTTGGTTTCTTATTGGCCAGTTTCTTATTGGGGCTGAAGTTGGTTTCTTATTGGCCAGTTTCTTATTGGGGCTGAAGCTGGTTTCTTATTGGCCAGTTTCTTATTGGGGCTGAAGTTGGTTTCTTATTGGCCAGTTTCTTATTCGTATTTATGCTAATTTCCTGCTTTCTTTAAAAGGACAATGTCCATTAATGATGCCAGTTATTCTATAGACACTCTGACCAATATCGCATTAAATCCTGAATTAGCCCCCACAAAACGGGCATCAAAATGGGCCAATGAGGAATGTGATTATAGGGGTTAAATGGCTTTGGGCCACTGATGTCACGGCGCCAGCTGACAGAGGGGGACCCCCTGCATGGCGACAGGTGAGTTCAGCCTGGCCCAAACTTGTTCTGGCTATAAATCTGGCATTAAATGGCTTTGGTCCATGCGAATAGGAAACCAACCTCAGTATCGTACAAATAATCAGACATTGTTCCGGTTTGGTGATGATGTCACACAATGGGGTCTCTGGGGCACATCGGGTTTTCTTCCAGTAACTTTGTGTGCCAGTCTGCGTCTAGTTACTTCTCAGGGCCCCCGGGGGAGGAGGGGGGGGGGCAGTAAATCTCAGGGTGGGGGTGGCGGCCATGACGCAGGGAATGGTGCAGGCGCAGGATCAGGGTATCCCGGGAATTCCTTATCGCTCCGTCAAGGTCCCGGTTGCCATGGTTGGGACCCATAGCAACCAATCCTGTACAGCGCCACAGAAGATGATGGTGCTTTATAGTGATGTCACTCTCCGCTGCCATGGCACATGTGCGGTCTCTCAGCATCACAAATTGGGATTCCCTGGGGGGGAGGGGCTTTAATCCAGCCCTGGAGTCTGGGGGCAGAATTTCTTGGTCACATGGAGGCCGGGTGCTGCAGCTCTACAGATGTAGGAGGGGCCATCTGAAGGGGTGGAGCTGTAAGCAGAAGAAGGAGGAGCCACATGAAGGGGCGGAGAGCTAAAAGGAGGACCCCTCCCCCAGTTTGCCCGGAGTCCCCCTTTACCCGTCATTGGCAAAGCTCACCACACAGCACCACATTGCTCCTCTGCCAGGAGCTTCCTGTCTCCACCAAGCCACGCCCCATTGGCAGCAATGCCCCTCCCCTGAGGAACTTTCCCTTCCAGCTCATTGCTCAGGAAGCCAGGTTCTAAAGTGGAGCTCTGCGTGGATGAAGGCCCAGCAAGCGGCTGATTGGTTGTGTGTGGAGATATGAGCAGCACGGGAGCTGCTGGCACCAATCCACGCGCAGTGGGCGGAGCCATCGCTCAGGTGCCGTGAGGTGGCCGCGGTGCAGATGATAACTGATATTGGCTGAGGGTGAGGCACCCCTGCTGTGTGCTTATGAGGTGTGTGAGCAAGTCCAGCGATAAGAGACGAAACGCGTCCAGGAGAACGCGGGCATCCCCAAGTGCAGGGGAGCAGCCATGACTGTATCCTGTAATCCTTAAAATGCTGAATAGGACTCTATCTTATATGTTTCCCCCATTTCCTATATGCAGATTGCCCACATTAAAAATCATCCTACCTGCACCTATTGTGTTTTTTTTTTTAACTTTTTAACATCCAAGATGGCGGCACATGGAGCTGCAGGCTGCCTGCAGACAGGAAGTGCCTTCTGACTATGTTGCTTTGCATGCTGGGATTGCTGTCCTTTCCCTGACCCCAGCTCTGCTCTGTCTGTGCAAAGCACAGCTATAACCGCTGCCCCCTGTACTTTCCACCCCTCCCCTCTCCTTAGTATTTGATGCTTCTGAAGCAAGATGGCGGCGCCCGTATCCTAGAGTCCTGAACAGAGTTGCAGCCCAGTGGGGGAAACAATAATTAAGTAAGTGGCTAAAAACTTTAAATATATTAATTTTAGATGCTATGATGATATTTTTTTAAGGGTTTGGGCTTTTCATTAAATGATGATGAAGGTCCGGTTTAAAGTGGAACAAAACTTTCCTGGGTCTTGTTTTTTTCCGAATTGGGATGCCCCCAGATTGCTGGTATTCACTTACCTTTAGCTGCTCCAACGGTGCATGTGCGGGCTCTTGTCCAATCAGAGCGTGCAGGGCAGGAGCGTGCGCACAGCTCGGGGGTGGGACCGCTTGTGCTCTCCATTGCAAACAATAAGAGCTGGTTACTGAAAAACATACAAATTATAAATTACATAGGCACAAAAAACAATAAAAAAAATAAATAAATAAATAATAATAAAAAAAACAATAAAAAAGAAACAATGCAAAAATAATAATAAACAATAAAAAGCAAAAATAAACAATAAAAAATAAATCAATCAATCAAATATAAACATATCAATCAAATATAAACATATCAATCAAATATAAACATATCAATCAAATATAAACAAATCAATCAGAAATAAACAATAAATAAATAAAATAAATACAATAATAAAACAATTTAAAAAAAAAACAGCCGGTTACCGAAAAACGTACGAATTATAAATTACATAGGCACAAAAAACAATAAAAAAATAAATAAATAAATAAAATAAAAAAACAATAAAAAAGAAACAATGCAAAAATAATAATAAACAATAAAAAGCAAAAATAAACAATAAAAAATAAATAAACAAATCAATCAAATATAAACATATCAATCAAAGAAACATATCAATCAAATATAAACATATATATATATATATATATATATATATATATATATATATATATATATATATATATAAATATAAACATATCAATCAAATAAAAACAAATCAATCAGAAATAAATAATAAAAAATAAATAAATAAAATAATAAAACAATAAAAAAAAACACCAAAAACAATAAGAGCCGGTTACTGAAAAACGTACAAATTATAAATTACATAGGCACAAAAAACAATAAAATAAATAAATAAATAAAATAAAAAAACAATAAAAAAGAAACAATGCAAAAATAATAATAAACAATAAAAAGCAAAAATAAACAATAAAAAATAAACAAATCAATCAAATATAAACATATCAATCAAAGAAACATATCAATCAAATATAATTATATATATATATATATATATATATATATATATATATATATATATATATATATATATATATATAAACATATCAATCAAATAAAAACAAATCAATCAGAAATAAATAATAATAAATAAATAAATAAATAAAATAATAAAACAATAAAAAAAAACACCAAAAACAATAAGAGCCGGTTACTGAAAAACGTACAAATTATAAATTACATAAGCACAAAAAACAATAAAAAAAATTCATAAAATAAATAATTAAAATAAAAAAACAAAAAAAACCAATGCAAAAATAATAATAAAACGCAAAAATAAACAATAAAAATAAATAAACAAATCAATCAAATATAAACAAATCAATCAATCAAATAAACATATCAATCAAATATAAACAAATCAATCAAAAATAAACAATAAAAAATAAAAAAATAAAATAAATAAAATAAAAAAACAATAAAAAAAAAACAACATAAACAATAAGAACCGGTTACCGAAAAACGTACAAATTATAAATAACATAGGCACAAAAAAACTACTCTGATTGGACGAGAGCCCGCACATGCACCTGGGAAAGGTGAGTGAATATTAGCAAGCTGGGGGGTCTCACACACTGATCTGGGATGGGCCAGGCCCAGGAGCTTTGAGATTCCAGGGCCAGCCACTCTGGGTTATGTTCCGCTTGAAAGCTCCTTTGCCCCGGGGACGTCCCCATTTGGGATGCCCCACTGTCGGAAACCCCCAGAACCAATCAGATCTGTGCGCTGCGCATATTAACGCTCAGCAAATCGGCAATCGGGAACGAAACACGTTGCTCCCCCAAAAGCGGGCGCGCTCCTGCCCCCAGTGTTCCCCGAATCTACCCGAATGGCTGGGCACGGGGGCGTGGCACAGCTCAGCTCGCTCCCGATTGTTAACATACCCGAGGGAGCCGCTGGAGAAGGTGAGTATTACGGCATCCCGGGGGGTTCACACAGTGGATCATCACGATTTGGGATGCCCCAGGGGAAGGCCAGCGGACAGCCCTGGAATCTTCCAGATTGGGTTTTGTTCCGCTTTAATTAAACTCTTTCCTCGCTTCTACTTTGATGTTTCATTCGTTCGAACAATTTCATGACGTTGAATATCCGATCAGACGCGTGGCGCGCCCTCGCTGACCCCGACGCGTCTCGCTCGCATTCCGTCGTGAGAAACGTCCCAGATGGCGGAGGAGCCGGTTGCCGGAATATTATGTTTGGCCGTCTGAGCCGGGCGCGACCCCTCCGGGTTGGTTTCCTCCGTTTATTTTGTTCTGCGCGGAAGCCGGACGCATCCTTAAAATTCTATTATTAAATCGTCCCTGAAACGATTGGACCCCGGTGAGCCACTGGAAAATCTCCAGAATAATCAAAGGTTTATCCACAGGGACACCAGAGATGTGTGTGAGTCCGATCGGCAAAGCGATCGCTCGGCTAGATCCGAATAAAATTGATAAAATTTTTAATTATTATTATTTATATTATATTTATTTATTTTATATTTATATTATATTAAAATATTATTAAAATAAATAAAATAAATCCGAGTAAAATTCTATTATTAAATCATCCCTTAAAACGATCGGACCCTGGTGACCCACTTGAAAATCTCCAGAACGATCGAAGGTTTATTCACAGAGGCACCGGAGATGTGTGTGTGTCTGATCAGCAAAGCAATCGCTCGACTAGATACGAATACAATTATTAAATTATTATTATTTATATTATATTTATTTATTTTATATTTATATTATTATTATTATAAAATATTATTAATTATTGTTAAAAATAAATAAAATAAATCCGAATAAAATTCTATTATTAAATCATCCCTTAAAATGATCGGACCCCGGTGAGCCACTGGAAAATCTCCAGAACGATCAAGGATTTATTCACAGAGACACTGGAGATGTTTGTGAGTCCGATCAGCAAAGCGATCACTCGGCTAGATCCAAATAAAATTGATAAATTATTATTATTTATATTTATATTATATTAAAATATTATTAAAAATAAATAAAATAAATCCAAATAAAATTCTATTATTAAATCGTCCCTTAAAACGATCGGACCAAGCTGACTGCTGCGGGAAAATCTCCAGAACGATCGAAGGTTTATCCACAGAGACACTGGAGATGTGTGTGAGTCTGATCAGCAAAGCGATCGCTCAGCTAGATCTGAATAAAATTGATAAATTATTCAATTTACTATTTATATTATATTTATTTATTTTATATTTATATTATATTAAAATATTATTAATTATTATTGAAAACAAATAAATCCGAATAAAATTCTATTATTAAATCGTCCCTGAAACGATCGGACCCAGCTGTCAGAACGATCGAAGGTTTATCCAAAGAGACACTGGAAATGTGTGTGAGTCTGATCAGCAAAGCAATTGCTCGACTAGATCCGGATAAAATTCTATTATTAAATCGTCCCTGAAAGGATCAGACCCCGGTGATCTGCTGGAAAGTCTCCAGGAGAACGATCGAAGGTTTATCCACAGAAACACCAGAGCTCTGCCTGTGTCTGATCAGCAAATCGATCGCTTGAATAGATTCGGATAAAATTCTATTATTAAATCGTCCCTGAAATGATTGGACCCCACTGACAGAACGATTGAAGGTTAATTCACAGGGACACCAGAGATCTGCCTGTGTCTGATCAGCAAAGTGATCGCTCGACTATATCCGAATAAAATTGAAAAAATATTAAATTATTATTATTTATATTATATTTATTTATTTTATATTTATATTATATTAAAATATTATTAAAAATAAATAAAATAAATCCGAATAAATTTCTATTATTAAATCATCAATCCTTAAAACGATCGGACCCTGGTGACCCACTAGAAAGTCTCCAGAACGATCGAAAATGTATTCACAGTGACACCGGAGATGTGTGTGTGTGTCTGATCAGCAAAGCAATCGCTCGACTAGATACGAATACAATTATTAAATTATTATTATTTATATTATATTTATTTATTTTATATTTATAATATATTAAAATATTATTAATTATTATTAAAAAGAAATAAAATAAATACGAATAAAATTCTATTATTAAATCGTCCCTGAAATGATCAGACCCCGGTGATCTGCTGGAAAAGCTCCAGGAGAACGATCGAAGGTTTATCCACAGAAACACCAGAGCTCTGCCTGTGTCTGATCAGCAAATCGATCGCTTGAATAGATTCGGATAAAATTCTGGTCCAATGCAGATCATCCAATGCAGATGACACGATTGTCTGCCTGTGATGCAATCGTGACACGGTGTGACATCACAGACTGAGCGCGCTCACACGTCACAGACACAAAAAAGCGATCCCGGATCAGCTGCTCCCGTTCCCAGAATTCCCCAATGCTGACCCTGAGCCTATCAGAGGCTCTGCAGGTGAAACAAACAAGACTCGCTGCCACGCTCCCGCAAGATAACGCACGGACAATGAACTGCCGCGCCCAGCTTCTCCAGCCTCCTCCATATTGTGCCATCTGAGAGGGGGCAGGACACTCCCCGCCTCTCCTGCCCCTCTAGTATGGGAACTGGCATGATAATAGGACACAGCCAATGAACAGACCACCCTGTGATGTCATAGGACAGGACACTCCCCACCTCTCCTGCCCCTCTGGTATGGGAACCGCCATGATAATAGGACACAGCCAATGAACAGACCATCCTGTGATGAGTGGGGACAGGACACTCCCCGCCTCTCCTGCCCCTCTGGTATGGGAACCGCCCTGATAATAGGAACCAGCCAATGAACAGACCACCCTGTGATGAGTGGGGACAGGACACTCCCCGCCTCTCCTGCCCCTCTAGTATGGGAACCGCCCTGATAATAGGAACCAACCAATGAACAGACCACCCTGTGATGTCATAGGACAGGACACTCCTGCCTCTCCTGCCCCTCTAGTATGGGAACCGCCCTGATAATAGGACACAGCCAATGAAAAGACCACCCTGTGATGAGTGAGGACAGGACACTCCCCGCCTCTCCTGCCCCTCTAGTATGGGAATTGCCCTGATAATAGGAACCAGCCAATGAACAGACCACCCTGTGATGTCATAGGACAGGACACTCCCGCCTCTCCTGCCCCTCTAGTATGGGAACCGCCCTGATAATAGGACACAGCCAATGAACAGACCACCCTGTGATGTCATAGGACAGGACACTCCCGCCTCTCCTGCCCCTCTAGTATGGGAACCGCCCTGATAATAGGACACAGCCAATGAACAGACCACCCTGTGATGTCATAGGACAGGACACTCCCCGCCTCTCCTGCCCCTCTAGTATGGGAACCGCCCTGATAATAGGACACAGCCAATGAACAGACCACCCTGTGATGAGTGGGGACAGGACACTCCCCGCCTCTCCTGCCCCTCTAGTATGGGAACTGGCCTGATAATAGGAACCAGCCAATGAACAGACCACCCTGTGATGTCATAGGACAGGACACTCCCGCCTCTCCTGCCCCTCTACTATGGGAACCGCCCTGATAATAGGACACAGCCAATGAACAGACCACCCTGTGATGAGTGGGGACAGGACACTCCCCGCCTCTCCTGCCCCTCTAGTATGGGAACCTGACTCAGCCAATGAACAGACCACCCTGTGAGTTACATTGCCAACTCCCTGCTGTGTAAGAGGATGACTCATCCCTGCTTGTTACATTGGTGTCACTCAGGCTCAGCCTGAATGTTTCAGTGTGTTACATTGCCGGCTCCTTGCTGTGTAAGAGGATGGCGAATCTCTGCTTGTTACATTGGTAACACTCAGCCTTAGCCTGGATGTTTCAGTGTGTTACATTGCCGGCTCCCTGCTGTGTAGGAGGATGACTCATCTCTGCTTGTTACATCAGTAACACTCAGCCTTAGCCTGGATGTTTCAATGTGTTACATTGCCGGCTCCCTGCTGTGTAAGAGGATGACTCATCCCTGCTTGTTACATTGGTAACACTCAGGCTCAGCCTGAATGTTTCAGTGTGTTATATTGCCGGCTCCCTGCTGTGTAAGAGGATGGTGGATCTCTGCTTGTTATATCGGTAACACTCAGCCTTAGCCTGGATGTTTCAGTGTGTTACATTGCTAGCTTCCTGCTGTGTAAGAGGATGGCAGATCTATGCTTGTTACATTGGTAACACTCAGCCGTAGCCTGGATGTTTCAATGTGTTACATTGCCGGCTCCCTGCTGTGTAAGAGGATGACTTGTCTCTGCTTGTTACATTGGTACCACTCAGCCTTAGCCTGGATGTTTCAATGTGTTACATTGCAGGCTCCCTGCTGTGTAGGAGGATGACTCATCCCTGCTTGTTACATTGGTAACACTCAGCCTCAGCCTGGATGTTTCAATGCGTTACATTGCCGGCTCACTGCTGTGTAAGAGGATTACTCATCACTGCTTGCTACATTGGTAACACTCAACCTCAGCCTGGATGTTTCAATGTGTTACATTGCCAACAACCTGCTGTGTAAGAGGATGACTCATCCCTGCCTGTTACATTGGTAACACTCAGCCTTAGCCTGGATGTTACAATGTGTTTCAATGTGTTATATTGCCAACAACCTGCTGTTTAAGAGGATGACTCATTTCTGCTTGTTACATTGGTAACACTCAGCCTTAGCCTGGATGTTTCAGTGTGTTACATTGCCGGCTCCCTGCTGTGTAAGAGGATGACTCATCCCTGCCTGTTACATTGGTAACACTCAGCCTTAGCCTGGATGTTTCAATGTGTTACATTGCCAACAACCTGCTGTGTAAGAGGATGACTCATCCCTGCCTGTTACATTGGTAACACTCAGCCTTAGCCTGGATGTTACAATGTGTTACATTGCCAACAACCTGCTGTGTAAGAAGATGACTCATCCCTGCCTGTTACATCGGTAACGCTTAGCCTCAGCCTGAATGTTTCAGTGTGTTACACTGCCGGCTCCCTGCTGTGTAAGAGGATGACTCATCCCTGCTTGTTACATTGGTAACACTCAGGCTCAGCCTGAATGTTTCAGTGTGTTACATTGCCGGCTCCCTGCTGTGTAAGAGGATGACTCATCCCTGCTTGTTACATTGGTAACACTCAGCCTTAGCCTGGATGTTACAATGTGTTACATTGCCAACAACCTGCTGTGTAAGAAGATGACTCATCCCTGCCTGTTACATCGGTAACGCTTAGCCTCAGCCTGGATGTTTCAGTGTGTTACATTGCCGGCTCCCTGCTGTGTAAGAGGATGATGCATCTCTGCTTGTTACATCTGTAACACTCAGCCTTAGCCTGGATGTTTCAATGTGTTACATTGCCGGCTCCCTGCTGTGTAAGAAGATGACTCATCCCTGCCTGTTACATCGGTAACGCTTAGCCTCAGCCTGGATGTTTCAATGTGTTACATTGCCGGCTCCCTGCTGTGTAAGAAGATGACTCATCCCTGCCTGTTACATCGGTAACGCTTAGCCTCAGCCTGGATGTTTCAATGTGTTACATTGCCGGCTCCCTGCTGCGTAAGAGGATGACTCATCTCTGCTTGTTACATTGCACAGCAGGAGGGAGAGATGGTGCAGCACGATGTATAAACCTCTCACCTCCATATTCGGTGTAAGCACTGCTGCCGCCCCTGCGCATAGAGTGATAAATCAAGGCAACTGGAGCCGCTGTATATTTCCTGAGGCTTTGTGGTGGCGTGGCATAATTGTGGCTCAATACAGCAGAAATGTTTACCGCCCCGCGAGTTGTGCAGGCGCTACAGGCGTCTGTTGAGTGTCAGGAAGGCAGTGCTAGGCGTCAGGAATTTTAATACGCAGTGGTGCTGCGGCGGCGGGGGCGAGGGACATTACACAGCGCATGGCGCGCGGCCCCATTAATCAGTCAGGTATCAGCGCTGTTTACAGAAGCGGCCCACAGACAATCGGCAGAGGTCCGATCTGGCCGGAAGCTGCTATTTATCATTAAATCCTCATCCAGCTGCAGCTGTTTCATGAGGGGACGCGAGACCAGAGCTGGACGCCGGCCACAAGTGGCGACATACAACACAACACGCCGAGGCGGACCAAAACCCAGAACCACCGCCGGCGGCTGCTGTGATGGGAGGCTCCTCTTCGCTGGAATCCTGGGTTTGTTCGGGGAGGCCCCCAAATAAAGTTATTTACACTCCTGCCAGGGTGAAAGGGTTTGGATCCACTTTAAAGCAGATGTAAAGTAGACAATTTGATTTAGGTACATAACCCCCCCCCCCCCCCCGGGGCATCCCGATGCAGATGAATCACCTCAATGTAGAAACAGTCAATATAGGAGCTGCCCCATCAACTTCCCCCCCACCCCTGATTACTTACCTGTCCCAGTTCCCTCTTCTATCTAGGGCTTACCTTACACGCTGCTCCCTCCATCCTCTCCCATATTTACCATGCAAACATGCAGCAATACTGTAACTCCAATACTTCAAATTTATACCTCCAGAGTGTCCCTGATTTGAAGGGACTGTCCCTCTTTGGAGTTCATGTCTCCCTGTCCCTCGTTGTTCTCGTTTGTCCCTCTTTGAGGTGTAACATGCAGATCTGCAGCAATAAATGATTCATTTGCCTATTCAAAGTGTTTCTATTGTTGTAACTGTTACAATGTATCTCCTATCCATCCCTCAATGAGGGGGCGTGGCTTCATCCATCCCTCAATGAGGGGCGTGGCTTCATCCATCCCTCAATGAGGGAGCGTGCCTTCATCCATTCCTCAATGAGGGGGCGTGGCTTCATCTATCCCTCAATGAGGGGGCGTGTCTTCATCCATCCCTCAATGAGGGGCGTGGCTTCATCTATCCCTCAATGGGGGGCGTGGCTTCATCTATCCCTCAATGGGGGGGGGCGTGGCTTCATCTATCCCTCAATGAGGGGGCATGGCCCCTCATTAAGGGAATGATGAAGCCACACCCCCTCATTTATTGATGGATAGGAGATAGGATGTAACAGTTACAACAATAGAAACACTTTGAATAGGCAAATGAATCATTTATTGCTGCAGATCTGCATGTTACACCTCAAAGATAGACAGTATGTAAATGAAGCCACGCCTCCTCATTGAGGGATGTATGAAGACACGCCCCTCATTGAGGGATGGATGAAGCCATGCCCCCTCATTGATGGATTGATGAAGCCACGCCCCTCATTGAGGGATGGATGAAGACACGCCCCCTCATTGAGGGATGGATGAAGACATGCCCCCTCATTGAGGGATGGATGAAGCCACGCCCCTCATTGAGGGATGGATGAAGCCACGCCCCCTCATTGAGGGATCAATGAAGCCACGCCCCCTCAGTGAGGGATGAATAGGAGATACATTGTAACAGTTACAACAATAGAAACACATTGAATAGGCAAATGAATCATTTATTGCTGCAGATCTGCATGTTACACCTCAAAGAGGGACAAATGGGAACAACGAGGGACAGGGGGACATGGACTCAAAAGAGGGACAGTCCCTCCAAATCAGGGACACTTGGGGGTATGATTACACCTCCCACAGGACAATACATATCACTGCTCAGGTACTGCTCCATCCAGTACCAAGGGGGATGGAAGGGGCCCCTGGCTCCTATATAGCCCCTCCCTCGATCTTCCCTCACCTCCTATTGGCCAACTGGTCCAGCTCCCACCTTTTATCTTTCTATTAATGATAGAACAAGGAGCCCAACCTGAAGCTGGTTGAAGGGGAGATCAGGAGCAATGTTAGAAAATATTATGTTACAGAAAGAGTAGAAGATGCCAGGAAAAAGTGACTGAGCACATGTCTGGAATAAGCCTCCATCTATCCCAAGATAAAGAGACCATAGACAGAGGAGACAGAAATAGGAGCTCAGGACAGTCATGTGGTGCCTCCCTGCGCCATGTGTTACACGTGATGTGCTGCGCCACGCCCTCGCCAGACCTTTTTCTTCCCATCGTTCTGGTAGAGGTTGGTCTTGGTTTCATCTGTCCAAAGAAAGTTCCCCCAGATCTGCGCTGGTTTTATATTATTCTGGAGGCTTATGAGAGGCTTGCAGCGAGCACTCACCCCTCTGTACTTACCCTCAGGCAGCCGCCTCTTTATGGTGGATTTGTGAAATTATTCTGTCATCATCCAACACTGTTGTCTTCCATTGGCATCCAGGGCTTCCGGCATTGATGAGATTACCAGTGACTTCTTCCTTCCTTCCATTCTTTCCTCCTTCCTTTCCTTCCATTCTTTCTTCCTTATCTCCTTCCTTCTATTCTTTCTTCCTTCCCTCCTTCCATTCTTTTTTCTTTCTTCCCTCCATCCATTATCCCGTCCTTCCTTCCATTCTTTCTTTCTTCCTTCCATTCTTTCTTCCTCCCCTTCCTTCCATTCTTTCTTCCTTCCCTTCCTTCCATTCTTCTTTATCTCCTTCCTTCCATTCTTTTTTCTTTCTTCACTCCTTCCTTCCATCCATTATCCCGTCCTTCCTTCCATTCTTTTTTTCTTCCCTCCTTCCATTCTTTCCCTCCTCCCATTCTTTCTTTCTTCCCTCCTTCCATTCTTTCTTTCTTCCTTCCCTTCTTCTTTATCCCCTTCCTTCCATTCATTCTTCCTTCCCTCCCTCCTTTCTTTCTTCCCTCCTTCCTTTCATTTTCTTTCTTCCCTCCATCATTTCTTCCCTCCTTCCATTCTTTCTTCTTTTCTTCCTTCCATTCTTTCTTCCTTCCATTCTTTCTTTATTCTCTTCCTTCCTTCCATTCTTTCTTTATTCTCTTCCTTCCTTCCAATCTTTCTTTATTCCCTTCCTTCCATTCTTTCTTCCTTCCTTCCATTTTTTCTTTCTTCCTTCCTTCCCTCCCTCCTTCCATTCTTTCTTTCTTTGCTCCTTCCATTGTTTCTTCCTTTATTCCTTCCATTCTTTCTTCCTTCCCTTCCTTCCATTCTTTCTTCCTCCCCTCCTTCCTTCCTTCCATTCTTTCTTCCTCCCCTCCTTCCTTCCTTCCATTCTTTCTTTCTTCCTTCCTATCATTATTTCTTTCTTTCTTTTTTATCCCCTCCTAATATTGTAAGTACGCCTCGCCCCCACCCCTGGTCCAGGTCTCCCCCCCCCCTCGCTCCTCACATCCTCCCCCAATAACCTCGCAGAGTGAAGGGACCTAACACATTACATAATATATTATATGTCAGATCACAAAGGCACAGAGAGGCTGTGTGTATCAGTGACATCACACCTCCTGGAATCCATAACATTGATGCTTCATTCCCTCCCTTTGGCCAGAATCGGGGATGCCCCGCTGTGTGAGACCCCAGGTCCCCCGAAACTCACCTTCTTCCCCATCCCTTTAGTAGGGTGTGTACCTGTGCCAGACATTTGTGAATGGCCGGCAGATGGATGGGAGATACATTGTAACAGTTACAGCAATAGATGCAAACAAATCATTTATTGCTGCCAATCTGCAAGTTACACCTCAAAGAGGGACAATATGTAAATTAAGCCACACCCGTTATTGCGGGATGTGTGAAGCCACGCCCCCTCATTGAGGGATGGGTAAACCCACGCCCCCTCATTGAATGTTGGCTGAAGCCACGCCCCCTCATTGAATGTTGGCTGAAGCCACGCCCCCCATTGAATGTTGGCTGAAGCCACGCCCCCTCATTGGGGGACGGATAGGAGATACAATGTAACTGTTAAAACAATAGAAACACTTTGAATAGACAAATGAATCATTTCAGATCTGCATGTTACACCTCAAAGAGGGACAAATGGGAACAACGAGGGACAGGGGGACATGGACTCCAAAGAGGGACAGTCCTTCCAAATCAGGGACACTTGGGAGGTATGAATCAGCAGGAGGCCTTTGAACGGGGAGACACCTCGTGTTTACTGATCTCCCGCAGGCTCAATCCCCCCCTCTCCTGGTTCCTCTTAAAGGGCTTTTGCTGCAAGGGACAATTGCTAAGGACATTTCCTTTGGATGAAAAGGGGGGTTTGGGGGGCAGAAATACAATCTGTATGTAACTGTAATTATCTGTTGCACTGTGTATAAGTCAAACAGAATTCCTTATCCATTGAAATATTGAATTAATAATTATTAATCTCTAAGTATTAATAAGTATTATTCATCTCTGATGTACTTGTCGAACAATAAATTGATCCATTGAATCCATTATTTCTCCCGTCCCTCTCAGCATCTATGGGCCCAGCACGTGTGCGAAACGTACGCAGGCAGTGACCCGGTCAGCTGATCGTCTTGGCTGGGTGACCTGTCATTCAATAGTAATGCTCGGATTCATACCACTCACACAGTGTTGCCCCCCACTGCTTAATACAGACCCCCCCCCAACCCTCCCTGAACCCTTGAACCCAACCAGATAGTGACGGCAGTTGTCATCCTGTTGGTGCCTCTGAACAAAGCGCTAATTTGTATCTGGTAACTAAAAAATCTGTATTGTGTCATGTAGACGGCGATTGGCTGGAACTAGATGAGAGAACGTTTCCATCACGCGATTGAGGCAATTTGCCGAGAAATTCATAGAAACAGGGGGACGGCAGAAGGAGACCATATGGACCATCTAGTCTCTGCCCCTGTCTGTCTATGGTCTCTTTATCCTAGGATAGATGGAGGCTTATCCCAGGTAGGTGCACATATCTCCTATCCATCTCTCAGTGAGGGGGCGTGACTTCATCCATCAATCAATGAGGGGGCGTGGCTTCATCCATCCCTCAATGAGGGGGCGTGACTTCACCCACCCCTCAATGAGGGGGCGTGGCTTCATCCACGCCTCAATGAGGGGGCGTGGCTTAATTTACCAATTGTCCCTCTTTCCCATCCTGAAAAGTTGGAAGGTATGTCATTAGCGAACCTTAAACCGGACCAACAACTGCTTTTTTCTGTAACGGGTCTTGGTCCCGCTGACAGCGCATAATTACAAGCTCAGGGGGCATCCCCTAGAATGCCCTGACCCCCTGTTCCTCAGAGCTCACACTCTAATGTCTCCTCCAGTGCCCCCCCCCCCGCGCTTGTTGTTATGCGCTGTCAGCGGGAGAGATTCGGGCGTAACCCTGATCATAAATGACATTCAGCACTTCCTCACACTCACCAAGAAGCAGCAACTACACCACAACTTCCTACTGCACGCCCCATCAATGTGTTCTGTTATATCTGCCTCATTATACCCAGTGTATTATAAGCATGTTACAGGTTTCTCTTCCTTGTACAGCATCGCAGAATATGGCGGCCCTATATAATGTATAATAACAGTGTGTGAGTGCGGAGGAGACATTAGAGTGTGAGCTCTGAGGGACAGGAGGTCATGTGACTGCTTCTATGTACAGCACTGTGGTATATGTCAGCGCTATATAATGTATAATAACAGTGTGTGTGTGGGGGAGACATTAGAGTGTGAGCTCTGAGGGACAGGAGGTCATGTGACTGCTTCTATGTACAGCGCTGTGGTATATGTCAGCGCTATATGATGTATAATAACAGTGTGTGAGTGTGGGGGAGACATTAGAGTGTGAGCTCTGAGGGACAGGAGGTCATGTGACTGCTTCTATGTACAGCGCTGTGGTATATGTCAGCCCTATATAATGTATAATAAGTGTGCGAGTGTGGGGGAGAGATTAGAGTGTGAGCTCTGAGGGACAGGAGGTCAGGTGGCTGCTTCTATGTACAGCGCTGTGGTATATGTCAGCGCTATATAATGTATAATAGTGTGTGAGTGCGGGGGAGGGGTAGCAGTGTTTGTTGGCAGTGTGCGGAGCCTCGGTCAGGACCGTGTTGGCAGGATCGTGGCTGTGGCGTCTTTCTCTAAACAGCGGCGTCTGCTCCTCATCTCTGCCGCGAACACGCGTCACCGCTCCCGTATCTGCGCAGCGTAACAGGGACACTTTATCCCCCGCCGCCGCCTCATTCTATCACTGTCACAAAGCTCCTCACATAGCTGATCCCACCTTGTGTGTTCACAGGAGAAGTGCAATGCTCATCACTGCCTCCCCCCGCCATGCTGCCGGCCACCATGACACTGCCCACCGAGCTCCCCTTTCTGGTGGTAGGTATAGTGGTTGGCTACTGACAGCTTTCTCTTCCAGCCTGTGCGGAAACCCCTCCCTCGTGGTCCCGCAAAAACGCGCAGTATGTTTTCGTCGATACAGGTCCAATCGACCCATCCCAGCTGCAGGACCCCTTCACGCCCACCAGTGATCAGAGCCCTGCCAGCCCCGGACTTACCTTATGACTTCCAGAATATGAAGACATCTTTGTTTTATGGCTGATGCGCGTCGCAGCCTTGTTATTCTGTAAAAAGTCCTGGCACCGGGGTGTCTGGGATTCTGCTTTGAAATCTGCCCGCCAGCCACCATCCTCCTGGCAGAGGCTTTCCTGCCTGCTAGGTTGTGGAAGTCTCCTGAGGTGAAGACCCCACCCCTTGTGATGCAGCGTGTTTGCCATGTGGTCGGGTTATGGTGAAGAAAATTCTTGGCAAACTGCATCCACGCCCCCTCACTTGTACAAAGCATTCATCAAGACCATCCATACAGGCCAGCACACGAGGTCGTCCGGAGTCCGCCCCTTGGGAGGGGTGGAAGTGTCATGATAGGAGACCTGGTCCTACTCTCGTGCGCCAGCGGGTGCTTGCTCTGTCACCGTCCTTCGGGTGTCTCTGTTCAGGGGCATGCTTGGTCATGTAGGTGACCGGTACGCTGGTCTGAGCTATGTACACTCTGAAGGCACTTCCTGGGTGCCTAAGGCCTTTTAAAAGGGGTGCTGTGAAGTTGCCTGCAGGTCTTGGAGTGAAGATCACCTCTGTTCCTGGCTTGACTTTTGACTCTGATCAGATCTGTCAGCAGACTCTTCACACTGAAACCAGTGCACCCTGTAGCACTTCAATTACTTCCCGCTGGCTCCCCTCAGTTACAGTCAACTTTAGTTTACTACTGCCTTCCAGATCCTCCCGTTCCCATCTGAGGTTCCTGATTCGGCATCATCCTCACACTTGACACTCCGGCCCTCCCCTCTGCTGAGTTTCCCCACTCTACACTCTCTGGCGAGGCCACAGGCAGTATTTACTATTTCCTTCGATATCTTCCCTGTTCCTGTCTGGTGTTCCTGATTTGGCATCATCCTCACATGTAACACTCTGGCCCTCCCCTCTGCTGGGTTTCCCCAGTCTCCACTCTCTGGGGAGGCTTCCAGTGTGTGCTGTAGCACTCTACCAATTACTCCCCGCTGGCTCCCCTCAGTTACAGTCAGCTTTAATTTACTATTGTCTTCCAGATCTTCCCTGTTCCTGCCTGGTGTTTCTGATTCGGCATCATCCTCACACTTTACACTCTGGTCCTCCCCTCTGCTGAGTTTCCCCAGTTTCCAACCTCTGGGGAGGCTGCAGGCTGTATTGCCGCCAATTGTCTATATATACATCCAGTGTGTGGTGTAGCACTGTACCAATTACTCCCTGCTGGCTCCCCTCAGTTACAGTCAGCTTTAATTTACTATTCTCTTCCAGATCTTCCCTGTTCCTGCCTGGTGTTCCTTATTCAGCATTATCCTTAGAGTTGACACTCCGACCCTCCCCTCTGCTGAGTTTCCCCACTCTCCACTCTCTGGCGAGGCCACTGTCAGTATTGCTGGCAGTTGTCTGTATCTACATCCAGTGCGTGGTGTAGCACTTACTCCTTGCTGGCTCCCCTCAGTTATAGTCAGCTTTAAATATTATTGCCCTCCAGATCTTCCCCCCTTTCTGCCTGGTGTTCCTGATTTGGCACCATCCTCACATGTGACACTCCGGCCCTCCCCTCTGCTGAGTTTCCCCAGTCTCCACTCTCTGGGGAGGCTTCCAGTGTGTGGTGTAGCACTCTACCAATTACTCCCCACTGACTCCCCTGAGTTACAGTCATCTTTAATTTACTACTTCCTTTGAGATTTTCCCTGTTACTGTTTCCCCAGTCTCCACCCTCTGGCGAGGCCACAGGTGGTATTGCTGGCAGTTGTCTGTATCTACATCCAGTGTGTGGTGTAGCACTCTACTAATTACTCCTCGCTGACTCCCCTCTGTATATACATTCAGTGCGTTGTGTAGCACGCTTCCCTGCATTGGCTTACCCGAAAACCCAGACTGGACTTTTCCCATATTTGGACTCATTACCCATTGTAAACAATAGTGGGACCCCGACATTTCTACAGCCTGCCACCACTTGCCGAACTGGTGAAAACCAGTTCTGTTGGCATACTCCCCACGCTGAAACCAGTGCATTGTGTAGCACTCTACTAAACTTCCCACTGGCCCACCTCAGTTACAGTCAGCTTTAATTTAATATTGCCCGTTCCTGCCTGGTGTTCCTGATTCTGCATTATCCTCACAATTGACACTCCGGCCCTCCCCAACTCTATGGGGAGGCTTCCAGTGTGTGCTGTAGCACTCTACCAATTACTCCTTGCTGGCTCCCCTCAGTTACAGTCAGCTCTAATTTACTATTGCCTTCCAGATCTTCCCCCGTTCCTGCCTGGTTTTCCGGATTCTGCATCATCCTCACATTTTACACTTTGGCCCTCCCTTCTAATGAGTTTTCCCACTCTCCACTCTCTAGCGAAGCCACGGACTGTTTGTATCTACATCCATTGCATGGTGTAGCACTCTATCCGTTACTCCCTGCTGGCTCCCCTCAGTTACAGTGAGCTTTAATTTACTATTGCCTTCCAGATCTTCCCCCCCCCCGTTCCTATCTGGTTTTCCAGATTCATCATCATTCTCACACTTGACACTCCGGTGCTCCCCTCTGCTGAGTTTCCCCACTCTCCGCTCTCTGGCGAGGCCACAGGCTGTATTGCTAGCAGCTTTCTGTATCTACATCCATTGCATGGTGTAGCACTCCGTTCCTGTCTGGTGTTCCTGATTCGGCATCAACCTCACACTTGACACTCTGGCCCTCCCTTCTACTGAGATTCTCCAGTTCCCACCCTCTGGGGAGGCCACAGGCGGTATTAATGGCCGCTTTCTGTATCTACATCCAGTAAGTGGTGTAGCACACTTCCCTGCATCGGCTTCCCCGAAAACCCGGACTGGACTTTTCCCATATTTGGTCATTGGCAACAGTAGTGGGACCCCAACTTTTCTGCAGCGCAGTCTGACTCTCCTTGCGGAATGCTCCAGTGAAAACCAGATCTGTCGGCAGACTTCCCACGCTGAACCCAGTGTGTGGTGTAGCACCCTACCAGTTACTCCCTGCTGGCTCCCCTCAATGACAGTCAGCTTTAATTTACTATTGCCTTCCAAATCTTCCCTGTTCCTGTCTGGTGCTCCTGATTGTGCATCATCCTCACACTTGACACTTCTGCCCTCTCCTCTGCTGAGTTTCCCCAGTCTCCACCCTCTGGGGAGGCCGCAGGCAGTATTGCTGGCAGCTGTCTGTATCTATATCCAGGTGCGTGGTGTAGCACTCTACCACTTACTCCTCGCTGGCTCCCCTCAGTTACAGTCAGCTTTAGTTTACTATTGCCTTCCAGATCTTCCCCCACGTTCCCGTCTGAGGTTCCCAATTCAGCATTATCCTCACACTTGACACTCTGGCCCTCCCCTCTGCTGAGATTCCCCACCCTCTGAGGAGGCCACAGACAGTATTGCTGGCAGCTTTCTGTATCTACATGCAGCACATGGTGTAGCACTCTACCAATTACTCCTCGCTGGCTCCCCTCAGTTACAGTCAGCTTTAGTTTACTATTGCCTTCCAGATCTTCCCCCACGTTCCCGTCTGAGGTTCCCAATTCAGCATTATCCTCACACTTGACACTCTGGCCCTCCCCTCTGCTGAGATTCCCCAGTCCCCACCCTCTGAGGAGGCCACAGACAGTATTGCTGGCAGCTTTCTGTATCTACATCCAGCACATGGTGTAGCACTCTACCAATTACTCCTCGCTGGCTCCCCTCAGTTACAGTCAGCTTTAGTTTACTATTGCCTTCCAGATCTTCCCCCACGTTCCTGTCTGAGGTTCCCAATTCAGCATTATCCTCACACTTGACACTCTGGCCCTCCCCTCTGCTGAGATTCCCCAGTCCCCACCCTCTGAGGAGGCCACAGACAGTATTGCTGGCAGCTTTCTGTATCTACATCCAGTACATGGTGTAGCACTCTACCAATTACTCCTCGCTGGCTCCCCTCAGTTACAGTCAGCTTTAGTTTACTATTGCCTTCCAGATCTTCCCCCACGTTCCCGTCTGAGGTTCCCAATTCAGCATTATCCTCACACTTGACACTCTGGCCCTCCCCTCTGCTGAGATTCCCCACCCTCTGAGGAGGCCACAGACAGTATTGCTGGCAGCTTTCTGTATCTACATGCAGCACATGGTGTAGCACTCTACCAATTACTCCTCGCTGGCTCCCCTCAGTTACAGTCAGCTTTAGTTTACTATTGCCTTCCAGATCTTCCCCCACGTTCCCGTCTGAGGTTCCCAATTCAGCATTATCCTCACACTTGACACTCTGGCCCTCCCCTCTGCTGAGATTCCCCAGTCCCCACCCTCTGAGGAGGCCACAGACAGTATTGCTGGCAGCTTTCTGTATCTACATCCAGCACATGGTGTAGCACTCTACCAATTACTCCTCGCTGGCTCCCCTCAGTTACAGTCAGCTTTAGTTTACTATTGCCTTCCAGATCTTCCCCCACGTTCCTGTCTGAGGTTCCCAATTCAGCATTATCCTCACACTTGACACTCTGGCCCTCCCCTCTGCTGAGATTCCCCAGTCCCCACCCTCTGAGGAGGCCACAGACAGTATTGCTGGCAGCTTTCTGTATCTACATCCAGTACATGGTGTAGCACTCTACCAATTACTCCTCGCTGGCTCCCCTCAGTTACAGTCAGCTTTAGTTTACTATTGCCTTCCAGATCTTCCCCCCCATTCCTGTTTGAGGTTCCTGATTCAGCATTATCCTCACACTTGACACTTGGCCCTCCCCTCTGCTGAGACCGCAGGGGGTATTACTGTCAGCTGTCTGTATCTACATCCAGTGCGTGGTGTAGCACTCTACCAATTACTCCCTGCTGGCTCCCCTCATTTACACTCAGCTTTAATTTACTACAGCCTTCCAGATCTTCCTCCGTACCTGCCTGGTGTTTCTGATTGGGACAACAATCAGGCGCTCGCCCTTTAGTATCACCAGTTCCCAGCGACCTTCTATTAGATGCGCTACGTCTGTGTTGGATTTCATTTGAAATATATGTGGCTTTGTACAGTACCACAGAACATGGTCGTGCCATGGTGAATCGATATAAGCAGATCCCCCTCTCGCAAACGGGAGGCCACCATGGGGGAGCGCCGATCTGAAACTCACCAGAGAGACAGAGTTATTAGATTGTTTAACGTAAGAGCTGTATGAAGCGTGCGCGACCCCTCATGACAACATACCCACGCCACCTGATAAAGCGCACTCACCTCACTCATCAGCTCAGTCTCCCATTCCCCCCAGTTGGCATCTGTCACTTGACCCTTGCCTTCTCTTCCCTCCTCCAGCGATTGTTCTCTTGATCCCTACTGGTCACTGGCAAGCCCAAGCTTTCAGCGGGAGTCCTGCAAAATCATGCCAGCCCCACAATGCATTGCTGACAGCTTCCTCTCCAAGCCCAACATCTATCCCCAACATAAACCGCTGACAGCTTCCTCTCCGAACCCGGCATCTATCTCGAGCAAGAACCGCTGACAGCTTCCTCTCCCAGCCCGACGTCTATCTCCAGCCACCCTCAGCTGCTGCATTCAGCGACACAGTGAATGTGAACATGTCTGTTAAGAAAATTGCATTAAAATATATCCTGGAACTTGTGCTGCTCTGTTTGCCTTGATCTAAAGTCTGTGTCTGTCAGTTACATCACAGGCTGCTGGGCTGGTTTGGGGCCCGATACTTCCTTCCGACAGATCGGGATTAGGAAAGTGTATTGCACCTGATTCCGGAAGCTGTGGCTTCACCTTTCCTCACAGTGCCACTGGATTATTGCGGCACCGATGAGGTCACATATATGCCCATGACATCACAGAAATAGGTCCTGCACCCAGCGACCTTGTAACTGGTGTCTGCTTAGCTCGTCATTGGAAGTATTTTTGTGGACAATCCGTCTCTCTACAGAAAACTATCCAGCTCTGACATTCAGACAAGAGGCCGCCATGGGGGCGCGCCGACCAGAAATATACAAAGGAGACAGATTTATTAGACTGTTTAATGTAAGTGCTATATGAAGCATGCAAGAGCCTCCGTGACATCATATCCGCGCCACCCGATAACGTGCACTCAGCTCACTCATCAGAGCAGTCTCCATCGGGCGCCATCTGTCACTAAACCTCGGCCCAGTGCCGTTTCTCAAGCGTTCTCTCACATTCGCTCACTCTCTTCTCTCTCTCATACTCACACTCGATCACACTCGTTCTTTCTCTCGCTCTCCCATATTCACTTGCTCTCTTCTCTCTCTCATATTTGCTCTTCTCTCTCTCTCATATTCACTCTCTGAAACAGGTTCTTTCACTCTCTCTCTTACTCGTGCTCTCTCATTTACTTTCAGACACTCACTTGTACTTTTCTCTCTTCCTCAGTCTCTCTCTTCTCTCTCATTTGCTTGCTCTTTTCTCTCTCTCATAGTCTCTCTTCTCTCTCTAATTTGCTCTCTCACACTTGTTCTCTCTCTCACTCTCTCAGACACTTGCTTGTACTCTTCTTTCACTTGTTCGCTCTCTCCAACACTTGCACTCTTGCTCAGTCTCTCTCGTCTTCTCTCTTTCTCACCCTCGCTCACTTTTTCACACTCAGTCTCTCTCGTCTTCTCTCTTTCTCACCCTCGCTCACTTTTTCACACTTGTGCTCTCTAATTTACTCGCTCATTCGCTTCTCTCTCCTGCACTTGCTCTCTCTCGCGCTCCTCTCTCCCTCAGTCCTTGCACTCTCTGTCACTCTCGCTCTAATTAATTACTCTCCCTTTTGCTCGCTCATTTTCTTTTCTCTCTGGCTTGCTTCTCTCTCTCTCTTCCTCTCTCACTTGTTTGCTCGCCCTCCCTCCCTCGCTCTCTCTCTCCCCCTCGCTCTCACTTGCCCTCCCTCGCTCTCTCTCCCTCCTTTGCTCTCTCTTTCCCTCCCTATCTCTCTCTACCTCGCTCTATTTTTCTTTCTCTCTCCCTCCCTCTCTATCGTTCTCTCCCTCACTCTCTCTCACCCTCTTTCTTTCTTTCGCTCTCTCTCCCTCCCCATCTCTCTTACTCTCTCCCTCGCTCTCTCTTCCTTCTTCCCTCCCTTGCTATCTCTCCATTGCTCTCTCTTCCTTCCTCTCTTGCTCTCCTTCCCTCCTTCGCTCTCTCTCTCCCTCCTTCGCTCTCTCTTTCCCTCCCTATCTCTCTCTACCTCGCTCTATTTTTCTTTCTCTCTCCCTCGCTCTCTCTCTCCCTATCGTTCTCTCCCTCCCTCCCTCTTTCTCTCTCCTTTCTTTCTTTCGCTCTCTCTCTCCCTCCCTATCTCTTACTCTCTCCCTCGCTCTCTCTTTCCCTCCCTCTCTCTCTTGCTATCTCTCCATCGCTCTCTCTTCCTTCCTCTCTTGCTCTCCCTCGCTCTCTCCTTCCCTCCCTCGCTTGCTCTCTCTCACTCGCTCTCTCTCTCTCCCCCTCGCTCTCTCTCTCCCTCCTTCGCTCTCTTTCCCTCCCTATCTCTCTCTCCCTATCGTTCTCTCCCTCCCTCACTCTCCCTCCCTCTCCTTTCTTTCGCTCTCTCTCTCTCCCTCCCTATCTCTTACTCTCTCCCTCGCTCTCTCTTCCTTCTTCCCTCGCTCTTTCTTTCCCTCCCTCTCTCTCTTGCTATCTCTCCATCGCTCTCTCTTCCTTCCTCTCTTGCTCTCCCTCGCTCTCTCCTTCCCTCCCTCGCTTGCTCTCTCTCACTCGCTCTCTCCCTCCATCTCTCTCTCCCCCTCGCTCAGTTGCCCTCCCTCGCTCTCTCTCTCTCCCTCCTTCGCTCTCTCTTTCCCTCCCTATCTCTCTATCTCGCTCTATTTTTCTTTCTCTCTCCCTCGCTCTCTCTCTCCCTATCGTTCTCTCCCTCACCCTCACTCTTTCTTTCGCTCTCTCTCTCCCTCCCTATCTCTTACTCTCTCCCTCGCTCTCTCTTCCTTCTTCCCTCGCTCTTTCTTTCCCTCCCTCTCTCTCTTGCTATCTCTCCATCGCTCTCTCTTCCTTCCTCTCTTGCTCTCCCTCGCTCTCTCCTTCCCTCACTCGCTCTCTCTCTCTCCCTCCCTCGCTCTCTCACTCCCTCCCTCCCTCCCTCCCTCACTCTCTCTCTCGCTGACAGTTCACAGGACAGGGAAGTTGCAGAGCAGAAGCGTCTCGGTATCGGACGCTCGCCCGTCACTGGAGACAGTCCAGATGTAGCGGAGGATTTGGGGCGAGGTCCAGATGTAGCGGAGGATTTGGGGCGAGGTCCAGATGTAGCAGAGGATTTGGGGCGAGACAGGTGCAGGATGTCGGTGACCCCTGAGCCGTCGCTGCAGCCACCGCCGCCGCTCTTCTGCGAGAACTCGACCCACGTGGCGGAGAGCGGTCACCCGGCCACCAGCACCCTGATGTTCGCCCTGGGCGTGCTGGGTAACCTGTTGGCGCTGGGCATTCTGGGGGTTCACCGGCGGGAGAGACGAGCCCGGGCCACCCCGTTCTGCATCCTGGTGACGGGATTGGCCAGCACCGACCTCCTGGGCACCTGCGTCCTGAGCCCGGTGGTCTTCGTGTCTTACGCCAGGAAGGAGTCGCTGCTGGAGCTCGGCGGTGCGCCCCTGTGCAAGCTCTTTGCGTTCGCCATGACTTTCTTCAACCTGTCGTCCATGATGATCCTGTTGTTCATGTCACTGGAGCGATGCCTGGCTGTCAGTCACCCATACGCCTACGCGCAGCACAACTGGGGGCGTCGCCTGGCCCGGGCCTCGCTGCCCTCCTCCTACGCCCTGCCCGCTGCCCTCTGCGCCCTGCCCCTGCTGGGGGTGGGAGAGCACAAGCAGTTCTGCCCCGGCACCTGGTGCTTCGTGCGCATGGCGGTGGCGGCCCGCGGGGCGGCGCTGCTCTTCTCGCTCCTCTACGCCACCCTAACGGGGCTGCTGATCCTCGCCATCCTGTTGTGCAACGCCTCTGCCACTGTCAGCCTCTGTCACATGAGGAAGGGCCAGCGGGCGCGAAGGGAGTCGCTGCGCAGGTGCGGGGCCAGGGGATGGTTCCTCGGGGCCGGGGAGGAGGAGCTGGAACATCTCATTCTGCTGGTGCTGATGACCATCATCTTCATGGTGTGCTCCGTACCCATGACGGTAAGTGCCCCCCCTGCCCCACCAACCAACAGGGGAGCGGGGACGTGAAGCATCATGGGAGCTCACCCACCAATCAGTTGTGCTCAATATTCTCTGCTCAGTATCCTGCCCCTCTGCTCAGTATTCTGCCCCATCTGCTCAGTATTCTCAATATTCTGCCCCTCTGCTCAGTATTTTGCCCCCTCTGCTCAATATTCTGCCCCTCTGCTCAGTATTCTCAATATTCTGCCCCTCTGCTCAGTATTCTGCCCCATCTGCTCAGTATTCTGCTGGTGCTGATAACCATCATCTTCATGGTGTGCTCTGTGCCCATGACGATAAGTACCCCCTGCCCCACCACCAACAGGGGTGCGGGGAGGAGGGGGGCAGCTGGGCTACTGACATGAAGCATCATTCTGTCCGTCTACTCAGTATTCTGCCTCCTCTGCTCACTATTCTGCCCCTACTCAGTACTCTGCCCCATCTGCTCAGTATTCTACCCCATCTGCTCAGTATTCTGCCCCTCTGATCATGGTGTGCTCCGTGCCCATGACGGTAAGTGCCCCTTGCCCCCACCAACCAACAGGGGCGCCAGGAGGAGGTGGTAAAATCTGAGAGGGGTAGAATACTGAGCAGGGAGGCAGAATACTGAGCAGAAAGGGCAGAAACCTGAACAGAGGGGGCAGAATCCTGAGCAGAGGGGCAGAATCCTGAGCAGAAAGGGAAGAATACTGAGTAGAGGGGGCAGAATACTGAACAGAGGGGCAGAATCCTGAGCAGAGGGGCAGAATACTGAGCAGAAGGGGAAGAATACTAAGGAGAGGGGGCAAAATACTTAGCAGAAGGGGCAGAATACTGAGCAGAGGGGCAGAATACTGAGCAGAGGGGAAAATACTGGGCAGAATACTGAGCAGAGGGGGCAGAATACTGAGCAGAGGGGGTAGAATACTGAGCACACCTGATTTGTGGGTGAGCTCTCATGATGCATCACGTTAGTAGCCCAGCTGCCCACTTTGCTCAGTATTCTGCCCTTTTATTCAGTATTCTGCTCCTCTGTTCAGTATTCTGCCCCTGCGCTCAGTATTCTCAAAATTCTGTCCCTCTGCTCAGTATTCTGCCCCCTCTGCTCAGTATTCTGCCCCTCTGCTCAGTATTCTGCCCCCTCTGCTCAGTATTCTTAATATTCTGTCGCTCTGCTCAGTATTCTGCTCCTCTGCTCAGTATTCTGCCCCTCTGCTCAGTATTCTGCCCCTCTGCTCAGTATCCTGCCCCTCTGCTCATTATTCTGCCATTCTGCTCAGGATTCCGCACCTATGCTTTGTATTCTGCCACCTCTGCTCAGTATTCTCCCCCTCTACTCAGTATTCTGCCCCCTCTGCTCAGTATTCTGCCGCCTTTGCTAAGTATTCTGCCCCCTCTACTCAGTATTCTGCCCCTGCGCTCAGTATTCTGCTCCATCTGCTTAGAATTTTGTCCCTGCGCTCAATATTCTCAATATTCTGCCGCTCTGCTCAGTATTCTGCCCCTCTGTGCAGTATTCTGCCCCTGCACACAGTATTCTCAATATTCTGCCCCTCTGCTCAGTATTTTGCCCCTCTGTTCAGTATTCTGCCCCTCTGCTCAGTATTTTGCCACTCTCTTCAGTATTCTGCCCCTCTGCTCAGTATTTTGCCTCTTTGTTCAGTATTCTTCCGCCCTCTGCTCAGTATTCTCAATATTGTGACCCTCTGTTCAGTATTCTGCTCCATCTGTTCAGTATTCTGCCCCCTCTACTCAGTATTCTGCATCCTCTGCTCAGTATTCTGCCGCCTCTTGTTAGTATTCTGCCCCCTCTGCTTAGTATTCTGCCCCATTGCTCAGTATTTTGGCCCTCTGCTCAGTATTCTGTCCCCTCTGCTCAGAATTCTGCCCCCTCTGCTCCGTATTTTCTCAGCTCAGTATTCTGCCCCTCTGCTCTGTATTCTGCCTTGGCTGTTCAATATTCTGCCCCTCTGCTCTGTATTCTGCCATGTCTGCTCAATATTCTGCACCTTTGCTCAGTATTCTGCCCCCTCTGCTCAGTATTCTGCCCCCTGCTCAGTATTTTGCCCCTCTGCACAGTATTCTGCTCCTTTGCTTGGTATTCTGCTCCTCTGCTCAGTATTCTGCCCTCTCTGTTCAGTATTCTGCCCCATTGCTCAGTATTCTGCGCCACTACTCAATATTCTGCCCCAATTCCTCAATATTCTTCCCCTTCTGCTCAGTATTCTGCCCTATTTCTCAAAATTCTGTCCTCTCTGCTCAGTATTCTACCCCCTCTGCTCAGTATTCTGCCCCCTCTGCTCAGTATTCTGCCCCTCTGTTTAGTATTTTGTCCCATCTGCTCAGTATTCTGCCCCTCTGCTCAGTATTATGCCCCCTCTGCACAGGATTCTGCTCCTTTGCTCGGAATTCTTCTCCTCTGCTCAGTATTCTGCCCCCTCTGCTCAGTATTCTGCCCCACTACTCAATATTCTGCCCCACTACTCAATATTCTGCCCCAATTCCTCAATATTCTTCCCCCTCTGCTCAGTATTCTGCCCTATTGCTAAAAATTCTGTCCTCTCTGCTCAGTATCCTACCCCCCTCTGCTCAGTATTCTGACCCCTCTGCTCAGTATTCTGCCCCCTCTGCTCATTATTCTGCCCCCTCTGCTCATTATTCTGCCCCTCTGTTCAATATTTTGCCCCCTCTGGTCAGTATTCTGCCCCCTCTACTCACTATTCTGCCCGCTGTGCTCAGTATTCTGCCCCCTCTGCTAAGTATTCCGTCCCCTCTGCTCAGTATTCTGCTCCTCTGCTCAGTATTCTGCCCCCTCTACTCACTATTCTGCCCGCTGTGCTCAGTATTCTGCCCCCTCTGCTAAGTATTCTGTCCCCTCTGCTCAGTATTCCGTCCCCTCTGCTCAGTATTCTGCCCTCTGCTCAGTATTCTACCCCTCTGCTCAGTATTCTGCCCCCTCTGCTCAGTATTCTGCCCCCATTAGTTAATATTCTGCTCCTCTGCTCAGTATTCTGCCCCCTCTGCTCAGTATTCTATCCCCTCTGCTCAGAATTCTGCCCCTCTGCTCAGGATTCTGCCTCCTTTGCTCAGTATTCTGCCCCTCTGCTCAGTATCCTGACCCCTCTGCTCAGAATTCTGCCCCCTCTGCTCAGTATTCTGCCCCCTCTGCTCAGTATTCTGCCCCTCTGTTCAGTATTCTGCCCCCTCTGCTCATTATTCTGCCCCTCTGTTCAGTATTCTGCCCCCTCTGCTCAGTATTCTGCCCGCTGTGCTCAGTATTCTGTCCCCTCTGCTCAGTATTCTGCTCGCTCTGCTCAGTATTCTGCCCCCTCTGCTCAGTATTCTGCCCCCTCTGCTCAGTATTTTGCCCCCATTAGTTAATATTCTGCTCCTCTGCTCAGTATTCTGCCCCCTCTGCTCAGGATTCTATCCCCTCTGCTCAGAATTCTGCCCCTCTGCTCAGTATTCTGCCCCCTCTGCTCAGAATTCTGCGCCTCTGCTCAGGATTCTGCCTCCTTTGCTCAGTATTCTGCCCCATTGCTCAGTATTCTGCCCATTTGTTCAGTATTCTGCCCCTCTGCTCAATATTCTTCCCCTCTGATCAGTATTTTGCCCCATCTGCTCTGTATTCTGCCCCCTCTGCTCATTATTCTGCCCCTCTGTTCAGTATTCTGCCCCCTCTGCTCAGTATTCTGCCCGCTGTGCTCAGTATTCTGCCCCCTCTGCTCAGTATTCTGTCCCCTCTGCTCAGTATTCCGTCCCCTCTGCTCAGTATTCTGCCCCCTCTGCTCAGTATTCTGCCCCCTCTGCTCAGTATTCTGCCCCCATTAGTTAATATTCTGCTCCTCTGCTCAGTATTCTGCCCCCTCTGCTCAGGATTCTATCCCCTCTGCTCAGAATTCTGCCCCTCTGCTCAGTATTCTGCCCCCTCTGCTCAGGATTCTGCCTCCTTTGCTCAGTATTCTGCCCTTCTGCTCAGCATTCTGCCCCATTGCTCAGTATTCTGCCCATTTGTTCAGTATTCTGCCCCTCTGCTCAATATTCTTTCCCTCTGCTCAATATTCTTCCCTTCTGATCAGTAATCTGCCCCATCTGCTCTGTATTCTGTCCCTCTGCTCAGTATTCTGCCCCTCTGCTCAGTATTATGCCCCCTCTGCACAGTATTCTGCTCCTTTGCTCGGAATTCTGCTCCTCTGCTAAGTATTCTGCCCCCTCTGCTCAGTATTCTGCCCCACTACTCAATATTCTGCCCCAATTCCTCAATATTCTTCCCCCTCTGCTCAGTATTCTGCCCTATTGCTAAAAATTCTGTCCTCTCTGCTCAGTATTCTGACCCCTCTGCTCAGTATTCTGCCCCTCTGCTCTGTATTCTGTCCCCTCTGTTCAATATTCTGCACCTCTGCTCAGGATTATGCCTCCTCTGCTCAGTATTCTGCCCCCTCTGCTCAGTATTCTGCCCCTTTGTTCGGTATTCTGCCCCTCTGTTCGGTATTCTGCCCCATTGCTCAGTATTCTGACCCCTCTGCTGAATATTCTGCCCCTCTGTTCAATATTCTGCACCTCTGCTCAGTATTCTGCCCCATTGCTCAGCATTATGCCCCCTCTACTCAGTATTCTGCCCCTCTGCTCAGTATTCTGCCTTATCTGCTCAGTATTCTGTTCCTCTGCTCAGCATTCTGCTCCTCTGCTCAGTATTCTACCCCCTGCTCAGTATTCTGCCCCTCTGCTCATTATTCTGTCCCTGCGCTCAGTATTCTGCTCCATCTGCTTAGTATTCAGTCCCTGCGCTCAGTATTCTCCATATTCTGCCCCTCTGTTCAGTATTCTGCCCTTGCGCTCAGTATTCTCAATATTCTGCCCCTCTGCTCAGTATTTTGCACCTTTGTTCAGTATTCTTCCGCCCTCTGCTCAGTATTCTGCCCCTGCGCTCAGTATTCTCAATATTGTGACCCTCTGTTCAGTATTCTGCCCCCTCTACTCTGTATTCTGCCCCTCTGCTCGGTATTTTGCCCCCTCTACTCAGTATTCTGCCACCTCTTGTTAGTATTCTGCCCCCTCTGCTCAGCATGTTGCCCTCTGCTCAGCATTCTGTCCCCTCTGCTCAGCAGTCTGCCCCTTCTGCTCAGTATTTTCCCCTCAGCTCAGTATTTATCCCCTCTGCTCAGTATTCTGCCCCCTCTGCTCAGTGTTCTGTCTCGTCTGTTCAATATTCTGCCCCTCTGCTCAGTATTCTGCCCCCTCTGCTCAGTGTTCTGTCTCGTCTGTTCAATATTCTGCCCCTCTGCTCTGTATTCTGCCTTGTCTGCTCTGTATTCTGCCTTGTCTGCTCAATATTCTGCACCTCTGCTCAGTATCCCGCCCCTCTGTTCAGTATTCTGCTCCCTCTGCTAGGTATTCTGTTCTCTCTGCTGAGTATTCTGCCCCCCTGCTCAGTATTTTGCCCCATCTGCTCTGTATTCTGTCCCTCTGCTCAGTATTTTGCCCCCTCTGCACAGTATTCAGCTCCTTTGCCCAGTATCCTCTGCTCAGTATTCTGTCCCATTGCTCAGTATTCTGCCCCAATTCCTCAAAATTCTTCCCCCTCTGCTCAGTATTCTGCCACTCTGTTCAGTATTCTGCCCTATTGCTCAAAATTCTGTCCTCTCTGCTTAGTATTCTACCCCCTCTGCTCAGTATTCTGCTCCCCCTGCTCAGTATTTTGCCCCATCTGCTCAGTATTCTGACCCCTCTGCTCAGTATTCTCCCCCTCTGCTCAGTATTCTGCCCCTCTGTTCAGTATTCTGCCCCCTCTGCTCAGTATTCTGCCCCTCTGCTCAGTATTCTTTCCCTTCTGCTCAGTATACTGCCCCTCTGCTCAGTATTCTTCCCCACTGCTCAGTATTCTGCTCCCATTAGTTAATATTCTGCTCCTCTTCTCAGTATTCTTTCCCTTCTGCTCAGTATACTGCCCCTCTGCTCAGTATTCTTCCCCACTGCTCAGTATTCTGCTCCCATTAGTTAATATTCTGCTCCTCTTCTCAGTATTCTGCCACTCAGCTCAGTATTCTGCCCCCTTTGCTCAGTATTCTGCCCCTCTGCTCAGTATACTGCTCCCATTAGTTGATATTCTGCTCCTCTGCTCAGTATTCTGCCCCTCTGCTCAGTATTCTGCCACTCAGCTCAGTATTCTGCCCCCTTTGCTCAATATTCTGCCCCTCTGCTCTGTATTCTGCCATGTCTGCTCAATAATCTGCACCTTTGCTCAGTATTCTGCCCCCCTGCTCAGAATTTTGCCCCTCTGCACAGTATTCTGCTCCTTTGCTTGGTATTCTGCTCCTCTGCTCAGTATTCTGCCCCATTGTTCAGTATTCTGCCCCAATTCCTCAATATTCTTCCCCTTCTGCTCAGTATTCTGCCCCATTGCTCAAAATTCTGTCCTCTGTGCTCAGTATTCTACCCCCTCTGCTCAGTATTCTGCCCGCTTTGCTCTGTATTGTGCCCCATCTGCTCAGTATTCTGCCCCCTCTGCTCAGTATTCTGCTCCCTCTGCTCAGTATTCTGCCCCACTACTCAATATTCTGCCCCAATTCCTCAATATTCTTCTCCCTCTGCTCAGTATTCTGCCCTATTGCTAAACATTCTGTCCTCTCTGCTCAGTATCCTACCCCCTCTGCTCAGTATTCTGCCCCCTCTGCTCATTATTCTGCCCCTCTGTTCAGTATTCTGCCCCCTCTGCTCAGTATTTTGCCCCCTCTACTCACTATTCTGCCCGCTGGGCTCAGTATTCTGCCCCCTCTGCTAAGTATTCTGTCCCCTCTGCTCAGTATTCTGCCCCACTACTCAATATTCTGCCCCAATTCCTCAATATTCTTCCCCCTCTGCTCAGTATTCTGCCCTATTGCTAAACATTCTGTCCTCTCTGCTCAGTATCCTACCCCCTCTGCTCAGTATTCTGCCCCCTCTGCTCATTATTCTGCCCCTCTGTTCAGTATTCTGCCCCCTCTACTCACTATTCTGCCCGCTGGGCTCAGTATTCTGTCCCCTCTGCTAAGTATTCTGTCCCCTCTGCTCAGTATTCCTTCCTCTCTGCTCAGTATTCTACCCCTCTGCTCAGTATTCTGCCCCCATTAGTTAATATTCTGCTCCTCTGCTCAGTATTCTGCCCCCTCTGCTCAGGATTCTATCCCCTCTGCTCAGAATTCTGCCCCCTCTGCTCAGAAATCTGCCCCTCTTCTCAGGATTCTGTCTCCTTTGCTCATTATTCTGCCCCTCTGCTCAGTATTCTGCCCCATTGCTCAGTATTCTGCCCGTTTGTTTAGTATTCTGCCCCTCTGATCAATATTCTTCCCCTCTGATCAGTAATCTGCCCATCTGCTCAGTATTCTGCCGCCTTTGCTAAGTATTCTGCCCCCTCTACTCAGTATTCTGCCCCTGCGCTCAGTATTCTGCTCCATCTGCTTAGTATTTTGTCCCTGCGCTGTGTTCTCAATATTCTGCCGCTCTGCTCAGTATTCTGCCCCTCTGTGCAGTATTCTGCCCCTGCACACAGTATTCTCAATATTCTGCCCCTCTGCTCAGTATTTTGCCCCTCTGTTCAGTATTCTGCCCCTCTGCTCAGTATTTTGCCCCTCTGTTCAGTATTCTGCCCCTCTGCTCAGTATTTTGCCTCTTTGTTCAGTATTCTTCCGCCCTCTGCTCAGTATTCTCAATATTGTGACCCTCTGTTCAGTATTCTGCTCCATCTGCTCAGTATTCTGCCCCCTCTACTCAGTATTCTGCATCCTCTGCTCAGTATTCTGCCGCCTCTTGTTAGTATTCTGCCCCCTCTGCTTAGTATTCTGCCCCCTCTGCTCAGTATTCTGCCCCATTGCTCAGTATTTTGGCCCTCTGCTCAGCATTCTGTCCCCTCTGCTCAGAATTCTGCCCCCTCTGCTCCGTATTTTCTCAGCTCAGTATTCTGCCCCTCTGCTCTGTATTCTGCCTCGGCTGTTCAATATTCTGCCCCTCTGCTCTGTATTCTGCCATGTCTGCTCAATATTCTGCACCTTTGCTCAGTATTCTGCCCCCTCTGCTCAGTATTCTGCCCCCTGCTCCGTATTTTGCCCCTCTGCACAGTATTCTGCTCCTTTGCTTGGTATTCTGCTCCTCTGCTCAGTATTCTGCCCCCTCTGTTCAGTATTCTGCCCCATTGCTCAGTATTCTGCGCCACTACTCAATATTCTGCCCCAATTCCTCAATATTCTTCCCCTTCTGCTCAGTATTCTGCCCTATTGCTCAAAATTCTGTCCTCTCTGCTCAGTATTCTACCCCCTCTGCTCAGGATTCTGCCCCTCTGTTCAGTATTTTGCCCCATCTGCTCTGTATTCTGTCCCTCTGCTCAGTATTCTGCTCCTCTGCTCAGTATTCTGCCCCCTCTACTCAGTATTCTGCCCCACTACTCAATATTCTGCCCCAATTCCTCAATATCCCCCCCCCCCCTCTGCTCAGTATTCTGCCCTGTTGCTAAAAATTCTGTCCTCTCTGCTCAGTATCCTACCCCCCTCTGCTCAGTATTCTGACCCCTCTGTTCAGTATTCTGCCCCCTCTGCTCAGTATTCTGCCCGCTGTGCTCAGTATTCTGTCCCCTCTGCTCAGTATTCTACCCCTCTGCTCAGTATTCTACCCCTCTGCTCAGTATTCTGCCCCCTCTGCTCATTATTCTGCCCCTCTGTTCAGTATTCTGCCCCCTCTGCTCAGTATTCTGCCCCCTCTGCTCATTATTCTGCCCCTCTGTTCAGTATTCTGCCCCCTCTGCTCAGTATTCTGCCCGCTGTGCTCAGTATTCTGTCCCCTCTGCTCAGTATTCTGCTCGCTCTGCTCAGTATTCTACCCCTCTGCTCAGTATTCTGCCCCCTCTGCTCAGTATTCTGCCCCCATTAGTTAATATTCTGCTCCTCTGCTCAGTATTCTGCCCCCTCTGCTCAGGATTCTATCCCCTCTGCTCAGAATTCTGCCCCTCTGCTCAGTATTCTGCCCCCTCTGCTCAGAATTCTGCCCCTCTGCTCAGGATTCTGCCTCCTTTGCTCAGTATTCTGCCCCTCTGCTCAGTATTCTGCCCCATTGCTCAGTATTCTGCCCATTTGTTCAGTATTCTGCCCCTCTGCTCAATATTCTTACCCTCTGATCAGTATTTTGCCCCATCTGCTCTGTATTCTGCCCCCTCTGCTCATTATTCTGCCCCTCTGTTCAGTATTCTGCCCCCTCTGCTCAGTATTCTGCCCGCTGTGCTCAGTATTCTGCCCGCTGTGCTCAGTATTCTGTCCCCTCTGCTCAGTATTCCGTCCCCTCTGCTCAGTATTCCGTCCCCTCTGCTCAGTATTCTGCCCCCTCTGCTCAGTATTCTGCCCCCATTAGTTAATATTCTGCTCCTCTGCTCAGGATTTTGCCTCCTTTGCTCAGGATTCTATCCCCTCTGCTCAGAATTCTGCCCCTCTGCTCAGTATTCTGCCCCCTCTGCTCAGGATTCTGCCTCCTTTGCTCAGTATTCTGCCCCTCTGCTCAGCATTCTGCCCCACTGCTCAGTATTCTGCCCATTTGTTCAGTATTCTGCCCCTCTGCTCAATATTCTTTCCCTCTGCTCAATATTCTTCCCCTCTGATCAGTAATCTGCCCCCTCTGCTCAGTATTCTGCCCCTCTGTTCAGTATTCTGCCCCTCTGCTCAGTATTCTGCCCCTCTGCTCAGTATTATGCCCCCTCTGCACAGTATTCTGCTCCTTTGCTCGGAATTCTGCTCCTCTGCTAAGTATTCTGCCCCCTCTGCTCAGTATTCTGCCCCACTACTCAATATTCTTCCCCGTCTGCTCAGTATTCTGCCCTATTGCTAAAAATTCTGTCCTCTCTGCTCAGTATTCTGCCCCTCTGCTCTGTATTCTGTTCCCTCTGTTCAATATTCTGCACCTCTGCTCAGGATTCTGCCTCCTCTGCTCAGTATTCTGCCCCCTCTGCTCAGTATTCTGCCCCTCTGTTTGGTATTCTGCCCCTCTGTTCGGTATTCTGCCCCCTCTGTTCGGTATTCTGCCCCCTCTGCTGAATATTCTGCCCCTCTGCTCAGTATTCTGCCCCATTGCTCAGCATTATGCCCCCTCTACTCAGTATTCTGCCCCTCTGCTCAGTATTCTGCCCTATCTGCTCAGTATTCTGTCCCCTCTGCTCAGCATTCTGCTCCTCTGCTAAGTATTCTGCCCCTCTGCTCAGTATTCTGTCCCTGCGCTCAGTATTCTGCTCCATCTGCTTAGTATTCTGCCCCTGCGCTCAGTATTCTCAATATTGTGACCCTCTGTTCAGTATTCTGCCCCCTCTACTCAGTATTCTGCCCCTCTGCTCAGTATTTTGCCCCCTCTGCTCAGTATTCTGCCGCCTCTTGTTAGTATTCTGCCCCCTCTGCTCAGCATTCTGCCCCTTCTGCTCTGTATTTTCCCCTCAGTTCAGTATTTATCCCCTCTGCTCAGTGTTCTGTCTCGTCTGTTCAATATTCTGCCCCTCTGCTCTGTATTCTGCCTTGTCTGCTCAATATTCTGCACCTCTGCTCAGGATTCTGCCCCCTCTGCTCAGTATCCCGCCCCTCTGTTCAGTATTCTGCCCCCTCTGCTAGGTATTCTGTTCTCTCTGTTGAGTATTCTGCCCCCCTGCTCAGTATTTTGCCCCATCTGCTCAGTATTATGCCCCCTCTGCACAGTATTCAGCTCCTTTGCTCATTATCCTATGCTCAGTATTCTGTCCCATTGTTCAGTATTCTGCCCCACTACTCAATATTCTGCCCCAATTCCTCAGAATTCTTCCCCTTCTGCTCAGTATTCTGCCCCTCTGTTCAGCATTCTGCCATATTGCTCAAAATTCTGTCCTCTCTGCTTAGTATTCTACCCCCTCTGCTCAGTATTCTGCTCCCTCTGCTCAGTATTTTGCCCCATCTGCTCAGTATTCTGACCCCTCTGCTCAGTATTCTGACCCATCTGCTCAGTATTCTGCCCCTCTGTTCAGTATTCTGCCCCCTCTGCTCAGTATTCTGCCCCCTCTGCTCAGTATTCTGTCCCCTCTGCTCAGTATTCTGCTCCTCTGCTCAGTATTCTGCCCCTCTGCCTGCTCTGCTCAGTATTCTGCCCCTCTGCTCAGTATTCTGTCCCCTCTGCTCAGTATTCTGCCCCTCTGCCTGCTCTGCTCAGTATTCTGTCCCCTCTGCTCAGTATTCTGCTCCTCTGCTCAGTATTCTGCTCCTCTGCTCAGTATTCTGCCCCTCTGCTCAGTATTCTGCCCCCTCTGCTCAGTATACTGCCCCTCTGCTCAGTATTCTTCCCCACTGCTCAGTATTCTGCTCCCATTAGTTAATATTCTGCTCCTCTGCTCAGTATTCTGCCCCTCTGCTCAGTATTCTGCCCCATTTGCTCAGTATTCTGCCCCTCTGCTCAGTATTCTGCCCAATTGCTCAGTATTCTGCCCCATTGCTCAGTATTCTGCCCCGTCTGCTCAGTATTCTGCCCCATGATGCTCAGTAATCTGCCCCCTCTGCCACATGATGCTCAGTAATCTTCCCCCTCTGCCACATGATGCTCAGTAATCTGCCCTCTTTGCCCCATGATGCTCAGTAATCTGCCCCCTCTGTTTTGCACGACCCCGCCCATCTTTGCAGTTCTAGTACTGAGCACCTTTGATGTTCCGGATGATAATTTTTAGATTTTTCAGGAAGAAAGTCAGAGCGGGCGGATGTCTGCTACACAGGGGGGGGGGTAGGGGCTAGTGCGCAATCCCACAGGGGGCATTAGATTGTGGTTAGATTACCCAACAAGCTGCTCACTGATTTACTCTGGAAAGAGGAAGAGAAAGTGCTGCACACTTCCTGCCCCCACCCGGGTAATCCCCATCACCTTAGTAATCTGTGCCCCAGTACTTCATGCTCCTCAGTAATATGTGTCCCACCACCTCTGCTCAGTATTCTGTCCCTCTACTCAGTATTCTGTCCCCTCTGCTAAGTATTCTGCCCCCTCTGCTTAGTATTCTGCCCATTGCTCAGTATTCTGCTCCACTGCTCAATATTGTGCCCCACTGCTCAATATTCTGCCCCAATTCCTCAATATTCTTCCCCTTCTGCTCAGTATTCTGCCCCCTCTGCTCAGTATTCTGCCCGTTTGTTCAGCATTCTGACCCCTCTACTCAGTATTCTGCCCCTCTGCTTAGTTTTCTGTCCCCTCTGTTCAGTATACTGCCCCATCTGCTCAGTATTTTGCCCCTCTGTTCAGTATTCTGCCCCTCTGCTCAGTATTCTGCCCCTCTGCTCAGTATTCTGCCCCATTGCTCAGTATTTTGCATCTCTGCTCAGAATTTTGCCCCTCTTCTCAGTATTCATTCCCTCTACTCAGTATTCTACCCCTCTGCTCAGTATTCCGTCCCCTCTGCTCAGTATTTTGCTTCGACTGTTCAATATTCTGCCCTTCTGCTAAGTATTCTGCCTCGTCTGCTCAATATTCTGCACCTCTGCTCAAGATTCTGCCCCCTCTGCTCACTATTCTGCCCCATTGCTCAGTATTCTGCCCCCTCTGCTCAGTATTCTGCCTCTCTGCTCAGTATAATGCCCCTTCTGCTCAGTATTCTGCCCCATTGCTCAGTATTTTGCCCCTCTGCTCAGTATTCTGCCCCTCTGCTCAGTATTCTGCCCCCTGCTCAGTATTTTGCCCCCTCTGCTCTGTATTTTGTCCCTCTGCTCAGTATTATGCCCCCTCTGCTCAGTATTCTGCCACACCGCTCAATATTCTGCCCCAATTCCTCAATATTCTTCCCCTTCTGCTCAGTATTCTGCCCCTCTGCTCAGTATTCTGTCCCCTCTGCTCAGTATACTGCCTCTTCTGTTCAGTATTCTGCCCCTCTGTTCAGTATTCTGCCCCTCTGTTCAGTATTCTGCCCCTGTTCAGTATTCTGCCCCCCTCTGCTCAGTATTCTGTCCACTCTGCTAAGTATTCTGCTTCTCTGCTCAGTATTCCGCCCCCCCCTGCCCTGTATTTTGCCTCGTCTGTTCAATATTCTGCCCTTCTGCTCTGTATTCTGCCTCATCTGCTCAAGATTCTGCCCCCTCTTCTCACTATTCTGCCCCATTGCTAAGCATTCTGCCCCACTGCTTAGTATTCTGCCCCCTCTGCTCAGTATTCTGTCCCCTCTGCTAAGTTTTCTGCCCCCTGCTCAGTATTTTGCCCCCTCTGCTCTATATTCTGTCCCTCTGCTCAGTCTTCTGCTCCCCTGCTAAATATTCTGCCCCTCTGCTCAGTATTCTGCCCCCTCTGCTCAGTATTCTGCCCCACTGCTCAATATTCTGCCCCAATTCCTCAATATTTTTCCCCTTCTGCTCAGTATTCTGCCCCTCTGCTCAGTATTCTGCCCCCTCTGCTCAGTGTTCTGCCCATTTATTCAGTATTATGACCCCTCTGCTCAGTATTCTGCCCCTCTGTTCAGTATTCTGCCCCCTCTGTTCAGTATTCTGCCCCCTCTGTTCAGTATTCTGCCCCCTCTGCTCAGTATTCTGCCTCCTCTGCTCAGCATTCTGCCCCTCTGTTCAGTATTCTGCCCCCTCTGTTCAGTATTCTACCCCCTCTGCTCCGTATTCTGTCCCCTCTGCTAAGTATTCTGCTCCTCTGCTCAGTATTCTGCCCCATTGCTCAGTATTTTGCCCCTCTACTCAGAATTTTGCCCCTCTGCTCAGTATTTTGTCCCTCTACTCAGTATTTTGTCCCTCTGCTAAGTATTCCGCCCCTTCTGCTCAGTATTTTGCCTCGTCTTTTCAATATTCTGCCATTCTGCTCTGTATTCTGCCTCGTCTGCTCAATATTCTGCACCTCTGCTTAAGATTCTGCCCCCTCTGTTCACTATTCTGCCCCATTGCTCAGTATTATTCCCCCTCTGCTCAGTATTCTGCCCCTCTGCTAAGTATTCTACTCCTCTGCTCAGTATTCTGCCCCCTCTGCTCAGCATTCTGCCCCTCTGTTCAGTATTCTGCCCCCCCTGCTCAGTATTCTGCCCACTCTGCTCAGTATTCTGTCCCCTCTGCTAAGTATTCTGCTCCTCTGCTCGGTATTCTGCCCCATTGCTCATTATTTTGCCCCTCTACTCAGAATTTTGTCCCTCTACTCAGTATTCTGCCCCTCTGCTAAGTATTCCGCCCCTTCTGCTCAGTATTCTGCCTCGTCTTTTCAATATTCTGCCATTCTGCTCTGTATTCTGCTTCGTCTGCTTAAGATTCTGCCCCCTCTGTTCACTATTCTGCCCCATTCCTCAGTATTCTTCCCCCTCTGCTCAGTATTCTGCCCCTCTGCTCAGTATTCTGTTCCTCAGCTCAGTATTATGCCCCCTCTGCTTAGTATTCTGCCCCTAAGTATTCTACTCCTCTGCTCAGTATTCTGTCCCCTCTTCTCAGTATTCTGCCCCTCTGCACAATATTCTGCTGGTGCTGATGACCGTCATCTTCATGGTGTGCTCCATGCCCATGACAGTAAGTGCCCCCCCCCCTGCCCCACCAACAAACAGGGGCGCCGGGAGGAGAGGTAAAATTGGAGAGGGGCAGAATACTGAGCAGAGGGGCAGAATACTGAGCAGAAGGGAAAGAATACCGAGGAGAGGGGGCAGAATACTGAACAGAGGGGCAGAATACTGAGCAATGGGGCAGAATCCTGAGCAGAAGGGCAGAATACCGAGCAGAAGGGGAAAAGTACTGAGCAGAAGGGGCAGAATGCTGAGCACAGGGGGCAGAATACTGAACAGAGGGGGCAGAATACTGAGCAGAGGGGGAGAATACTGAGCAGAGGGGTCAGAATACTGAGCAGAGGGGGAGAATACTGAGTAGAGGGGCAGAATATTGAGCAGAGGGGCAGAATACTGAGCACACCTGATTTGTGGGTGAGCTCTCATGATGCATCACGTTAGTAGCCCAGCTGTCCCCCTCTGCTCAGTATTTTGCCCCTCTGCTCAGTATTCTGCCCCCTACTCAGCATTTTGCCCCCCCCCTGCTCTGTATTCTGTCCCTCTGCTCAGTATTCTGCCCCTCTACTCAGTATTTTGCCCCCTCTGCTCTGTATTCTGTCCCATCTGCTCATTATTCTGTCCCTGCGCTCAGTATTCTGCTCCATCTGCTCAATATTCTACCCCTCTGTTCAGTATTCTGACCCTGCACTTAGTATTCTCAAAATTGTGCCCCTCTGCTCAGTATTCTGCCCCTCTGTTCAGTATTCTGCCCCTCTGCTCAGTATTCTGCCCCCTCTGCTCAGTATTCTGCCCCTGCGCTCAGTATTCTGCTCCATCTGCTCAGTATTATCAATATTCTGCCCCCCTGCTCAGTATTCTGCCCCTCTGTTCAATATTCTGTCCCTGCGCTCAGTGTTCTCAATATTCTGCCCCTCTGCTCAGTATTTAGCCCCCCTGCTCAGTATTCTGCCCCTCTGTTCAATATTCTGTCCCTGCGCTCAGTATTCTCAATATTCTGCCCCTCTGTCCAGTATTCTGCTGCCTCTGCTCAGTATTCTGCCCCTCTGCTCAGTATTTTGGCCCCTCTGTTCAGTATTCTGCCCCCTCTGTTCAGTATTCTGCCCCCTCTGCTCAGTATTATGCCCCATCTGCTCAGTATTCTCAATATTCTGCCCCTCTGCTCAGTATTCTGCTCCTCTGCTCAGTATTCTGCCGCATTGCTCAGTATTTTGCCCCTCTGCTCAGTATTCTGTCCCCTCTGCTAAGAATTCTGCCCCCTCTGCTCAGTATTCCGCCCCTCTGTTCAGTATTCTGCCCCCTCTGCTCAGTATTCTGCCCCATGATGCTCAGTAATCTGCCCCCTCTGCTCCATAATCCGTTTGCACGCCACGCCCATCTTATAAGTTGTAATACTGAGCCCCCTTTGATGTTCCAGATGATAATTTTTAGAATTTTCATGAAGAGGATCAGAGGGGGCAGATGTCTGCCACACAGGGGGCATTAGATTGTGGTGAGATTACCCAACAAGCTGCTCACTGATTTACTCTGGAAAGAGGAAGAGAAATTGCTGCACACTTCCTGCCCCCACCCGGGTAATCTGTGTCCCACCCGGGTAATCTGTGTCCCAGCGCCTCATGCTCCTCAGTAATCTGTGTAATCTGTGTCAGTAATCTGTGTCCCAGCATCTCATGCTCCTCAATAATCTGTGTCCCAGCATCTCATGCTCCTCAGTAATCTGTGTCCCAGCATCTCATGCTCCTCAGTAATCTGTGTCCCAGCACCTCATGTTCCTCAGTAATCTGTGTCCCAGCATCTCATGCTCCTCAGTAATCTGTGCCCCAGCATCTCATGCTCCTCAGTAATCTGTGTCCCAGCATCTCATGCTCCTCAGTAATCTGTGCCCCAGCATATCATGCTGCTCAGTAATCTGTGTCCCAGCATCTCATGTTCCTCAGTAATCTGTGCCCCAGCATCTCATGCTCCTCAGTAATCTGTGTCCCAGCATCTCATGCTCCTCAGTAATCTGTGTCCCAGCACCTCATGTTCCTCAGTAATCTGTGTCCCAGCATCTCATGCTCCTCAGTAATCTGTGCCCCAGCATCTCATGCTCCTCAGTAATCTGTGTCCCAGCACCTCATGTTCCTCAGTAATCTGTGTCCCAGCATCTCATGCTCCTCAGTAATCTGTGCCCCAGCATCTCATGCTCCTCAGTAATCTGTGTCCCAGCATCTCATGCTCCTCAGTAATCTGTGCCCCAGCATATCATGCTGCTCAGTAATCTGTGTCCCAGCATCTCATGTTCCTCAGTAATCTGTGCCCCAGCATCTCATGCTCCTCAGTAATCTGTGTCCCAGCATCTCATGCTCCTCAGTAATCTGTGCCCCAGCATATCATGCTGCTCAGTAATCTGTGTCCCAGCACCTCATGCTCCTCAGTAATCTGTGTCCCAGCATCTCATGCTCCTCAGTAATCTGTGCCCCAGCATATCATGCTGCTCAGTAATCTGTGTCCCAGCATCTCATGCTCCTCAGTAATCTGTGCCCCAGCATATCATGCTGCTCAGTAATCTGTGTCCCAGCACCTCATGCTCCTCAGTAATCTGTGTCCCAGCGCCTCATGCTCCTCAGTAATCTGTGCCCCAGCATATCATGCTGCTCAGTAATCTGTGTCCCAGCACCTCATGCTCCTCAGTAATCTGTGTCCCAGCATCTCATGCTCCTCAGTAATCTGTGTCCCAGCATCTCATACTCCTCAGTAATCTGTGTCCCAGCGCCTCATGCTCCTCAGTAATCTGTGTCCCAGCACCTCATGCTCCTCAGTAATCTGTGTCCCAGCACCTCATGCTCCTCAGTAATCTGTGTCCCAGCATCTCATGCTCCTCGGTAATCTGTGCCCCAGCATATCATGCTGCTCAGTAATCTGTGTCCCAGCATCTCATGCTCCTCAGTAATCTGTGTCCCAGCATCTCATGCTCCTCAGTAATCTGTGTCCCAGCATCTCATGCTCCTCAGTAATCTGTGTCCCAGCATCTCATGCTCGTCAGTAATCTGTGTCCCAGCACCTCATGCGCCTCAGTAATCTGTGTCCCAGCACCTCATGCTCCTCAGTAATCTCTGTCCCAGCACCTCATGCTCCTCAGTAATCTCTGTCCCAGCACCTCATGTTCCTCAGTAATCTGTGTCCCAGCATCTCATGCTCCTCAGTAATCTGTGTCCCAGCATCTCATGCTCCTCAATAATCTGTGTCCCAGCATCTCATGCTCCTCAATAATCTGTGTCCCAGCACCTCATGCTCCTCAGTAATCTGTGTCCCAGCATCTCATGCTCCTCAGTAATCTGTGTCCCAGCGCCTCACGCTCCTCAGTAATCTGTGTCCCAGCATCTCATGCTCCTCAATAATCTGTGTCCCAGCATCTCATGCTCCTCAGTAATCTGTGTCCCAGCATCTCATGCTCCTCAGTAATCTGTGTCCCAGCACCTCATGCTCCTCAGTAATCTGTGTCCCAGCGCCTCACGCTCCTCAGTAATCTGTGTCCCAGCATCTCATGCTCCTCAGTAATCTGTGTCCCAGCATCTCATGCTCCTCAGTAATCTGTGTCCCAGCATCTCATGCTCCTCAGTAATCTGTGTCCCAGCATCTCATGCTCCTCAGTAATCTGTGTCCCAGCGCCTCATGCTCCTCAGTAATCTGTGTCCCAGCATCTCATGCTCCTCAGTAATCTGTGTCCCAGCATCTCATGCTCCTCAGTAATCTGTGTCCCAGCATCTCATGCTCCTCAGTAATCTGTGTCCCAGCGCCTCATGCTCCTCAGTAATCTGTGTCCCAGCATCTCATGCTCCTCAGTAATCTGTGTCCCAGCACCTCATGCTCCTCAGTAATCTGTGTAATCTGTGTCAGTAATCTGTGTCCCACCATCTCATGCTCCTCAATAATCTGTGTCCCAGCATCTCATGCTCCTCAGTAATCTGTGTCCCAGCATCTCATGCTCCTCAGTAATCTGTGTCCCAGCACCTCATGCTCCTCAGTAATCTGTGTCCCAGCATCCCATGCTCCTCAGTAATCTGTGTCCCAGCATCTCATGCTCCTCAGTAATCTGCGTCCCAGGATCTCATGCTCCTCAGTAATCTGTGTCCCAGCATCTCATGCTCCTCAGTAATCTGCGTCCCAGCACCTCATGCTCCTCAGTAATCTGTGTCCCAGCACCTCATGCTCCTCAGTAATCTGTGTCCCAGGATCTCATGCTCCTCAGTAATCTGTGTCCCAGCATCTCATGCCCCTCAGTAATCTGTGTCCCAGCACCTCATGCTCCTCAGTAATCTGTGTCCCAGAATCTCATGCTCCTCAGTAAACTGTGTCCCAGCATATCATGCTCCTCAGTAATCTGTGTCCCAGAATCTCATTCTCCTCAGTAATCTGTGTCCCAGCGCCTCATGCTCCTCAGTAATCTGTGTCCCAGCATATCATGCTCCTCAGTAATCTGTGTCCCAGAATCTCATTCTCCTCAGTAATCTGTGTCCCAGCGCCTCATGCTCCTCAGTAATCTGTGTCCCAGCATCTCATGCTCCTCAGTAATCTGTGTCCCAGCACCTCATGCTCCTCAGTAATCTGTGTCCCAGCGCCTCATGTTCCTCAGTAATCTGTGTCCCAGCGCCTCATGCTCCTCAGTAATCTGTGTCCCAGCGCCTCATGCTCCTCAGTAATCTGTGTCCCAGCGCCTCATGCTCCTCAGTAATCTGTGTCCCAGCGCCTCATGCTCCTCAGTAATCTGTGTCCCAGCGCCTCATGCTCCTCAGTAATCTGTGTCCCAGCGCCTCATGTTCCTCAGTAATCTGTGTCCCAGCGCCTCATGCTCCTCAGTAATCTGTGTCCCAGCGCCTCATGCTCCTCAGTAATCTGTGTCCCAGCATCTCATGCTCCTCAGTAATCTGTGTCCCAGCGCCTCATGCTCCTCAGTAATCTGTGTCCCAGCACCTCATGCTCCTCAGTAATCTGTGTCCCAGCGCCTCATGCTCCTCAGTAATCTGTGTCTCAGCACCTCATGCTCCTCAGTAATCTGTGTCCCAGCACCTCATGCTCCTCAGTAATCTGTGTCCCAGCATCTCATGCTCCTCCGTAATCTGTGTCCCAGCATCTCATGCTCCTCAGTAATCTGTGTCCCAGCATCTCATGCTCCTCAGTAATCTGTGTCCCAGCATCTCATGCTCCTCAGTAATCTGTGTCCCAGCGCCTCATGCTCCTCAGTAATCTGTGTCCCAGCATCTCATGCTCCTCAGTAATCTGTGTCCCAGCATCTCATGCTCCTCGGTAATCTGTGTCCCAGCATCTCATGCTCCTCAGTAATCTGTGTCCCAGCGCCTCATGCTCCTCAGTAATCTGTGTCCCAGCACCTCATGCTCCTCAGTAATCTGTGTCCCAGCATCTCATGCTCCTCAGTAATCTGTGTCCCAGCATCTCATGCTCCTCAGTAATCTGTGTCCCAGCATCTCATGCTCCTCAATAATCTGTGTCCCAGCACCTCATGCTCCTCAGTAATCTGTGTCCCAGCATCTCATGCTCCTCAGTAATCTGTGTCCCAGCATCTCATGCTCCTCAGTAATCTGTGTCCCAGCGCCTCATGCTCCTCAGTAATCTGTGTCCCAGCATCTCATGCTCCTCGGTAATCTGTGTCCCAGCATCTCATGCTCCTCAGTAATCTGTGTCCCAGCGCCTCATGCTCCTCAGTAATCTGTGCCCCAGCATCTCATGCTCCTCAGTAATCTGTGTCTCAGCGCCTCATGCTCCTCAGTAATCTGTGTCCCAGCATCTCATGCTCCTCAGTAATCTGTGTCCCAGCATCTCATGCTCCTCAGTAATCTGTGTCCCAGCATCTCATGCTCCTCAGTAATCTGTGTCCCAGCATCTCATGCTCCTCAGTAATCTGCGTCCCAGGATCTCATGCTCCTCAGTAATCTGTGTCCCAGCATCTCATGCTCCTCAGTAATCTGTGTCCCAGCATCTCATGCTCCTCAGTAATCTGTGTCCCAGCACCTCATGCTCCTCAGTAATCTGTGTCCCAGCACCTCATGCTCCTCAGTAATCTGTGTCCCAGCACCTCATGCTCCTCAGTAAACTGTGTCCCAGCACCTCATGCTCCTCAGTAATCTGTGTCCCAGCACCTCATGCTCCTCAGTAATCTGTGTCCCAGCACCTCATGCTCCTCAGTAAACTGTGTCCCAGCACCTCATGCTCCTCAGTAATCTGTGTCCCAGCGTCTCATGCTCCTCAGTAATCTGTGTCCCAGCACCTCATGCTCCTCAGTAATCTGTGTCCCAGCGCCTCATGCTCCTCAGTAATCTGTGTCCCAGCGCCTCATACTCCTCAGTAATCTGTGTCCCAGCACCTCATGCTCCTCAGTAATCTGTGTCCCAGCACCTCATGCTCCTCAGTAATCTGTGTCCCAGCGCCTCATGCTCCTCAGTAATCTGTGTCCCAGCGCCTCATGCTCCTCAGTAATCTGTGTCCCAGCGCCTCATGCTCCTCAGTAATCTGTGTCCCAGCGCCTCATGCTCCTCAGTAATCTGTGTCCCAGCGCCTCATGCTCCTCAGTAATCTGTGTCCCAGCGCCTCATGCTCCTCAGTAATCTGTGTCCCAGCGCCTCATGCTCCTCAGTAATCTGTGTCCCAGCGCCTCATGCTCCTCAGTAATCTGTGTCCCAGCGCCTCATGCTCCTCAGTAATCTGTGTCCCAGCGCCTCATGCTCCTCAGTAATCTGTGTCCCAGCGCCTCATGCTCCTCAGTAATCTGTGTCCCAGAATCTCATGCTCCTCAGTAATCTGTGTCCCAGCGCCTCCTGCTCCTCAGTAATCTGTGTCCCAGCGCCTCACGCTCCTCAGTAATCTGTGTCCCAGCGCCTCATGCTCCTCAGTAATCTGTGTCCCAGAATCTCATGCTCCTCAGTAATCTGTGTCCCAGCACCTCATGCTCCTCAGTAATCTGTGTCCCAGCGCCTCATGCTCCTCAGTAATCTGTGTCCCAGCGCCTCATGCTCCTCAGTAATCTGTGTCCCAGCATCTCATGCTCCTCAGTAATCTGTGTCCCAGAATCTCATGCTCCTCAGTAATCTGTGTCCCAGCATCTCATGCCCCTCAGTAATCTGTGTCCCAGAATCTCATGCTCCTCAGTAAACTGTGTCCCAGCATATCATGCTCCTCAGTAATCTGTGTCCCAGAATCTCATTCTCCTCAGTAATCTGTGTCCCAGCGCCTCATGCTCCTCAGTAATCTGTGTCCCAGCATATCATGCTCCTCAGTAATCTGTGTCCCAGAATCTCATTCTCCTCAGTAATCTGTGTCCCAGCGCCTCATGCTCCTCAGTAATCTGTGTCCCAGCATCTCATGCTCCTCAGTAATCTGTGTCCCAGCACCTCATGCTCCTCAGTAATCTGTGTCCCAGCGCCTCATGTTCCTCAGTAATCTGTGTCCCAGCGCCTCATGCTCCTCAGTAATCTGTGTCCCAGCGCCTCATGCTCCTCAGTAATCTGTGTCCCAGCGCCTCATGCTCCTCAGTAATCTGTGTCCCAGCGCCTCATGCTCCTCAGTAATCTGTGTCCCAGCGCCTCATGCTCCTCAGTAATCTGTGTCCCAGCGCCTCATGTTCCTCAGTAATCTGTGTCCCAGCGCCTCATGCTCCTCAGTAATCTGTGTCCCAGCGCCTCATGCTCCTCAGTAATCTGTGTCCCAGCATCTCATGCTCCTCAGTAATCTGTGTCCCAGCGCCTCATGCTCCTCAGTAATCTGTGTCCCAGCATCTCATGCTCCTCAGTAATCTGTGTCCCAGCACCTCATGCTCCTCAGTAATCTGTGTCCCAGCATCTCATGCTCCTCCGTAATCTGTGTCCCAGCATCTCATGCTCCTCAGTAATCTGTGTCCCAGCATCTCATGCTCCTCAGTAATCTGTGTCCCAGCATCTCATGCTCCTCAGTAATCTGTGTCCCAGCATCTCATGCTCCTCAGTAATCTGTGTCCCAGCACCTCCTGCCCCTCAGTAATCTGTGTCCCAGCATCTCATGATCCTCAGTAATCTGTGCCCCAGCACCTCATGCTCCTCAGTAATCTGTGTCCCAGCATCTCATGCTCCTCAGTAATCTGTGTCCCAGCATCTCATGCTCCTCGGTAATCTGTGTCCCAGCATCTCATGCTCCTCAGTAATCTGTGTCCCAGCGCCTCATGCTCCTCAGTAATCTGTGTCCCAGCACCTCATGCTCCTCAGTAATCTGTGTCCCAGCATCTCATGCTCCTCAGTAATCTGTGTCCCAGCATCTCATGCTCCTCAGTAATCTGTGTCCCAGCATCTCATGCTCCTCAATAATCTGTGTCCCAGCACCTCATGCTCCTCAGTAATCTGTGTCCCAGCATCTCATGCTCCTCAGTAATCTGTGTCCCAGCATCTCATGCTCCTCAGTAATCTGTGTCCCAGCGCCTCATGCTCCTCAGTAATCTGTGTCCCAGCATCTCATGCTCCTCGGTAATCTGTGTCCCAGCATCTCATGCTCCTCAGTAATCTGTGTCCCAGCGCCTCATGCTCCTCAGTAATCTGTGCCCCAGCATCTCATGCTCCTCAGTAATCTGTGTCTCAGCGCCTCATGCTCCTCAGTAATCTGTGTCCCAGCATCTCATGCTCCTCAGTAATCTGTGTCCCAGCACCTCATGCTCCTCAGTAATCTGTGTCCCAGCGCCTCATGCTCCTCAGTAATCTGTGTCCCAGCACCTCATGCTCCTCAGTAATCTGTGCCCCAGCACCTCATGCTCCTCAGTAATCTGTGTCTCAGCGCCTCATGCTCCTCAGTAATCTGTGTCCCAGCGTCTCATGCTCCTCAGTAATCTGTGTCCCAGCATCTCATGCTCCTCAGTAATCTGTGTCCCAGCATCTCATGCTCCTCAGTAATCTGTGTCCCAGCACCTTGAGATTAGGAACCAAGGTGAAATTACAGGTGATCCCAGGGGAATAGGGATTGTGGCTCCACCCCCCCCGTAGGGTATCCCCCACTCACCTGACTCCGCCTCTTTTTTTTCTCTTCCCCCCGCAGCTCCGCGCCTTCCTCGGCGCCTTCTCCCGGAGAGCTCCGCAGGACGAGCTGGGCGAGCTGCTGGCGTTCCGTCTGAGCGCCCTCAACCCCATCCTGGACCCCTGGATCTTCATCATCTTCCGCGGCTCGGTCTTCAGGAAGCTGCGCTCGCTGCTATGCCCCGCCCACCGCGCCGCTAAGCCCGTCCCAGTCGAGAGCCGGACCATCAGCCCTATAACCTCTATAGCCGGGACCTGAGACCCGCCCCTGCGCAGGGCGCAGTTACCCAGCATGCACAGAGACTGCGCGGGATGCCCCGGCTACCGACCGCTCGCGTGAGACGCTGCCTCCCACTGGACGGCCCTGTCCCAGCAGCGGCCAATCGGCTTTCTCACCCTTATTTTTGCAACGGATTTAGTGGGCGGGGCCTGCTGCTATGGGCAACACCTACATTTTGGCCACATTCTACTATGTGTCGTCACCCTGCATTGGACGTAGTGGGCGGAGCTTGTTGCTATGGGCAACACCTCCATTTTCTGCAATATTCCTATTTGTATCGTCACACTGCACTGGACGTAGTGGGCGGAGCCTGTTGCTATGGGCAACACCTACATTTTCTGCCACAGTCCTACATTTATCGTCACCCTGCACTGGACGTAGTGGGCGGGGCTTGTTGCTAAGGGCAACGCCTACATTTTAAGCCACTTTCTACTATGTATGTCATCCTGCACTGGACGTAGTGGGCGGAGCTTGTTGCTACGGGCAACACCTACATTTTCTGCAATATTCCTATTTGTATCGTCACGCTGCACTGGACATAGTGGGCGGAGCTTGTTGCTATGGGCAACGTCTACATTTTTTGCCACATTCTACTATGTATCGTCACTCTGCACTGGACGTAGTGGGCGGAGCTTGTTGCTATGGACAACGCCTACATTTTCTGCCACATTCCTATATGTATTGCCATGCTGCACTGGACGTAGTGGGCGGAGCCTGTTGCTACGGGCAACACCTCCACTTTCTGAAGCATTGTTTTACATACGGTCACCCTGCACCTACCTGATACGCCGTGGCATCATCCCAAAGCCACGCCCACATCTGCCGCATCGCCACACCTGGGAGAGAAGAGACAATTAGTAAACGACACCATGACGTCATTCCAAAGCCACACCCACATCTGTGACATCATCACAACACCTGGTAGAGAAAGTTAGTGAGCAACACCATGTCATCATTTCAAAGCCACGCCCACATCTGTGACATCATCCCAAATCCACGCCCACATCTGCCACACCTGGGAGAGAAGAGACAATCAGTGAGCGACACCATGACGTCATTCTAAAGCCACGCCCACATCTATGACATCACAACACCTGGCAGAGACAATTAGTGAGCAACCCCATGAAGTCATTCCAAAGCCACGCCCACATCTGTGACATCATCCCAAATCCACGCCCACATCTGCCGCATCAGTGAGCAGCGTGCGGGGAGCTTGGCCCCTACCAGGACTTCTGGGGCCCCTCAACGCACACAGCGTCATCTAGACCCCGCCACCATTGTAGGTTGCCCTTGAAGGTGACAGTTAGTAACTGCGGCCATCTTGGGACAGGAGGCGGCTCCTCCTCCTCCAGACCCCGCCCCCTTCAGGGTTTCGCAGGGCATTACTAGGGACTGGGCGGAGTCTCAGGCACTCCCATTCATTCAGCGTTCTATACTGCTCATTAATATGCACAGCACTGAATGCTGATTGGAGGAGAGGCCGCACATGCTCCATGGGATTAGGGAAAAAGTAAGTCACAAATCGGGATGCCCCGGGGCTAAGGATTTGTCTTTATTGTGAAGAGGAGCCGGACAGCGAGCGGAAGTCTCTGGAATGACAGCACGGCCAGTGACCCGGCGACTGGTGATGTCATCACTTGACACACCGGCTTCCGCCATCCACCAATCAGAGGCCGGCTTGCACTGCATGTGACATACTTTGGTCCGCTTTAAAGGGGCATCCCGTGTGTTCGCCCAGATCTGCGCTCCCATGGCGCATGAGCAGCTCTCCTCTGAATGAATGGATTGCTGGGCGTCTCCCATTGGTCGACTGCGCACACCCTCCTCCAGCCATAAAGATGAGCCGAACCGCATGACTGTGGATCGAAGCGGGCAAACTGGACAGAGGGGCTTCACACAATGGGGCATCCCGAATCAGCGATCCTCCACAAACCAGGTTACATGAAACCCCCATATCAGCCATAATAACTCACCTTTCCGCAGTCCTACGAGGCAATCAGACGAGATACTTACTCAGGCCTGCTCAGCAACGGTGATCCCTGAATTCCTCGGGGGCGGGGTCACACAGGAGGGGGTGGGGCTGGCACAGCACTACTCAGGGGAGGGCTTATACAGGAAGTGACATCATCAGAAGGAATAAAGGCAATATGGGGAGCGCAGCTTGTGTGTGTGCATCTGATTCCGTGTCCTCCAATGGCCGCCCAGGTGAGAGAACAGGTCTGCGCGCTCCCGTCAGCCCCGTACCTGGAAAAGGTGAGGCGAATCCCCCGGACGTGTGCTTGTTCCAGGTCAGATGGTGGCCAGATACACGAATGGGGCCCACCCCAGCCTCTAGGGCACTACAAGTCCCAGCATGCACGATGCCAGCTTGTGCGTGATTGACTGACGGACCACTCCAGTGCATGCTGGGATTAGTAGTTCCATGGAGGCAGGAGGGTGCTGCACGAACCCGGGCTGGTTGTGTGGTTACCATGGTGACAAGTGGTATTATTAAAAAGGAGGGCTTGGAGCCGAGCCCATAGCATCGGGGCCTGAAAGGGAGACTAAGGGGCAGGAATTGAATGTGGGGGTTAAAAGCAGCAGCCCAACTGGCCCCAAAGCAGAGCGGCCCACCGGGTATTGTCCCGGGTCTCCCTATGGCCACTCCGCCTCTATGTTACCATGGCAACCTAAGATGTCCACTGCCATCGATACGCGCCAGGCCTCAGTCTGCCTCTGTTACCATGGCAACCTAATGTGTCCACTGCCACCGATACGTGCCACAACAGCGATCACACAGCGCCACCTGGCGGCCGCCCAGAGCTGCGCGTCGTATCCACCTCCCGGCATCTGATTGGCTTAACCCGAGCAGTGAGAGGTTGCGCCGCGTTCCTTCAGCAGAGGGCGCTGTCCGACCCCACTCATCGCTGCATAGGCTGAGGCGGGAAAGAGGAGCACGCCGGCCGCCATCTTGCTCCTCCTGCCGCCATCTTGCTCCCCCTCCAGCCGCCATCTTGCTCCCCCTCCAGCCGCCATCTTGCTCCTCCTCCAGCCCCATGAGGGGGAACACAATGAAAACCGAGGGTTTTTAGGGCTGATTCAGCACCGTGACGGTTTTTTTCTTACATTTATTTGTGAGCAAACACTTTTTATATTGATTTATTTTGCCTTCGTGCAATTCAGCATCATTAGAAACTGTGAAAATGCTTTAAAATTACATCGCTTAAATAATGCTGAGAAAAAAAATTAAAAAAATGTACCAGTGACCCCTCCTCCTACCAGTGACTCCTCCAGTGACCCCTCCTCCTACCAGTGACCCCTCCTCCTACCAGTGACCCCTCCAGTGACCCCTCCTCCTACCAGTGACTCCTACCAGTGACCCCTTCTCCCACCAGTGACCCCTCCTCCCACCAGTGACCCCTCCTCCCACCAGTGACCCCTCCTCCTACCAGTGACTCCTCCAGTGACCCCTCCTCCTACCAGTGACCCCTCTTCCTACCAGTGACTCCTCCAGTGACCCCTCCTCCTACCAGTGACCCCTCTTCCTACCAGTGACCCCTCCTCCTACCAGTGACCCCTCCAGTGACCCCTCCTCCTACCAGTGACTCCTCCAGTGACCCCTCCTCCTACCAGTGACCCCTCCTCCTACCAGTGACTCCTCCAGTGACCGCTCCTCCTACCAGTGACCCCTCCTCCTACCAGTGACTCCTCCAGTGACCCCTCCTCCTACCAGTCACCCCTCTTCCTACCAGTGACCCCTCCAGTGACCCCTCCTCCTACCAGTGACTCCTCCAGTGACCCCTCCTCCTACCAGTGACTCCTCCAGTGACCCCTCCTCCTACCAGTGACCCCTCTTCCTACCAGTGACCCCTCCAGTGACCCCTCCTCCTACCAGTGACTCCTCCAGTGACCCCTCCTCCTACCAGTGACCCCTCCAGTGACCCCTCCTCCTACCAGTGACCCCTCCTCCTACCAGTGACTCCTCCAGTGACCCCTCCTCCTACCAGTGAATCCTCCAGTGACCCTTCCTCCTACCAGTCACCCCTCCTCCTACCAGTCACCCCTCTTCCTACCAGTGACCCCTCCTCCTACCAGTGACCCCTCCAGGGACCCCTCCTCCTACCAGTGACCCCTCCTCCTACCAGTGACTCCTCCAGTGACCCCTCCTCCTACCAGTGACCCGTCCTCCTACCAGTGACTCCGGCAGTGACCCCTCCTCCTACCAGTGACTCCTCCAGTGACCCCTCCTCCTACCAGTGACCCCTCCTCCTACCAGTGACTCCTCCAGTGACCCCTCCTCCTACCAGTGACCCCTCCTCCTACCAGTGACTCCTCCAGTGACCCCTCCTCCTACCAGTGACTCCTCCAGTGACCCCTCCTCCTACCAGTCACCCCTCTTCCTACCAGTGACCCCTCCTCCTACCAGTGACCCCTCCAGTGACCCCTCCTCCTACCAGTGACTCCTCCAGTGACCCCTCCTCCTACCAGTGACCCCTCCTCCTACCAGTGACCCCTCCAGTGACCCCTCCTCCTACCAGTGACTCCTCCAGTGACCCCTCCTCCTACCAGTGACCCCTCCTCCTACCAGTGACCCCTCCAGTGACCCCTCCTCCTACCAGTGACCCCTCCTCCTGCCATTGACTCCTCCAGTGACCCCTCCTCCTACCAGTGACCCCTCCTCCTACCAGTGACTCCTCCAGTGACCCCTCCTCCTACCAGTGACCCCTCCTCCTACCAGTGACTCCTCCAGTGACCCCTCCTCCTACCAGTGACCCCTCCTCTTACCAGTGACTCCTCCAGTGACCCCTCCTCCTACCAGTGACTCCTCCAGTGACCCCTCCTCCTACCAGTGACCCCTCCAGTGACCCCTCCTCCTGCCATTGACTCCTCCAGTGACCCCTCCTCCTACCAGTCACCCCTCTTCCTACCAGTCACCCCTCCTCCTACCAGTGACCCCTCCAGTGACCCCTCCTCCTACCAGTGACCCCTCCTCCTACCAGTGACTCCTCCAGTGACCCCTCCTCCTACCAGTCACCCCTCTTCCTACCGGTGACTCGTCCAGTGACCCCTCCTCCTACCAGTCACCCCTCTTCCTACCAGTGACCCCTCCAGTGACCCCTCCTCCTACCAGTGACTCCTCCAGTGACCCCTCCTCCTACCAGTGACCCCTCCTCCTACCAGTGACCCCTCCTCCTACCAGTGACTCCTCCAGTGACCCCTCCTCCTACCAGTGACTCCTCCAGTGACCCCTCCTCCTACCAGTGACCCCTCCAGAGACCCCTCCTTCTACCAGTGACCCCTCCTCCTACCAGTGACCCCTCCAGTGATGCCGGTGACCCCTCCTCCTACCAGTGACTCCTCCAGTGACCCCTCCTCCTACCAGTGACTCCTCCAGTGACCCCTCCTCCTACCAGTGACCCCTCTTCCTACCAGTGACCCCTCCTCCTACCAGTGACTCCTCCAGTGACCCCTCCTCCTACCAGTCACCCCTCCTCCTACCAGTCACCCCTCCTCCTACCAGTGACTCCTCCAGTGACCCCTCCTCCTACCAGTGACCCCTCTTCCTACCAGTGACCCCTCCTCCTACCAGTGACCCCTCCAGTGACCCCTCCTCCTACCAGTGACTCCTCCAGTGACCCCTCCTCCTACCAGTGACTCCTCCAGTGACCCCTCCTCCTACCAGTGACCCCTCTTCCTACCAGTGGCCCCTCCTCCTACCAGTGACCCCTCCTCCTACCAGTGACCCCTCCAGTGACCCCTCCTCCTACCAGTGACTCCTCCAGTGACCCCTCCTCCTACCAGTGACCCCTCCTCCTACCAGTGACTCCTCCAGTGACCCCTCCTCCTACCAGTGACCCCTCCTCCTACCAGTGACTCCTCCAGTGACCCCTCCTCCTACCAGTGACCCCTCCTCCTACCAGTGAATCCTCCAGTGACCCCTCCTCCTACCAGTCACCCCTCCTCCTACCAGTCACCCCTCTTCCTACCAGTGACCCCTCCTCCTACCCGTGACCCCTCCAGGGACCCCTCCTCCTACCAGTGACCCCTCCTCCTACCAGTGACTCCTCCAGTGACCCCTCCTTCTACCAGTGACCCATCCTCCTACCAGTGACTCCTCCAGTGACCCCTCCTCCTACCAGTGACTCCTCCAGTGACCCCTCCTCCTACCAGTGACTCCTCCAGTGACCCCTCCTCCTACCAGTGACCCCTCCTCCTACCAGTGACTCCTCCAGTGACCCCTCCTCCTACCAGTGACTCCTCCAGTGACCCCTCCTCCTACCAGTGACTCCTCCAGTGACCCCTCCTCCTACCAGTCACCCCTCTTCCTACCAGTGTCCCCTCCTCCTACCAGTGACCCCTCCAGTGACCCCTCCTCCTACCAGTGACTCCTCCAGTGACCCCTCCTCCTACCAGTGACCCCTCCTCCTACCAGTGACTCCTCCAGTGACCCCTCCTTCTACCAGTGACCCCTCCTCCTACCAGTGACCCCTCCTCCTACCAGTGACTCCTCCAGTGACCCCTCCTCCTACCAGTGACCCCTCCAGTGACCCCTCCTCCTACCAGTGACCCCTCCTCCTGCCATTGACTCCTCCAGTGACCCCTCCTCCTACCAGTGACCCCTCCTCCTACCAGTGACTCCTCCAGTGACCCCTCCTCCTACCAGTGACCCCTCCTCCTACCAGTGACTCCTCCAGTGACCCCTCCTCCTACCAGTGACCCCTCCTCCTACCAGTGACTCCTCCAGTGACCCCTCCTCCTACCAGTGACTCCTCCAGTGACCCCTCCTCCTACCAGTGACCCCTCCTCCTGCCATTGACTCCTCCAGTGACCCCTCCTCCTACCAGTCACCCCTCTTCCTACCAGTGACCCCTCCTCCTACCAGTGACCCCTCCAGTGACCCCTCCTCCTACCAGTGACCCCTCCTCCTACCAGTGACTCCTCCAGCGACCCCTCCTCCTACCAGTCACCCCTCTTCCTACCAGTGACCCCTCCAGTGACCCCTCCTCCTACCAGCGACTCCTCCAGTGACCCCTCCTCCTACCAGTGACCCCTCCTCCTACCAGTGACCCCTCCTCCTACCAGTGACTCCTCCAGTGACCCCTCCTCCTACCAGTGACCCCTCCAGAGACCCCTCCTTCTACCAGTGACCCCTCCTCCTACCAGTGACCCCTCCAGTGATGCCGGTGACCCCTCCTCCTACCAGTGACTCCTCCAGTGACCCCTCCTTCTACCAGTGACCCCTCCAGTGATCCCGGTGTCCTCTCCTCCTACCAGTGACTCCTCCAGTGACCCCTCCTACCAGTGACCCCTCCTCCTACCAGTGGCCCCTCCAGTGATGCCAGTGACCCCTCCTCCCACCAGTGACCCCTCCAGTGATGCCGGTGACCCCTCCTCCTACCAGTGGCCCCTCCAGTGATGCCAGTGACCCCTCCTCCCACCAGTGACCCCTCCAGTGATGCCGGTGACCCCTCCTCCTACCAGTGACTCCTCCAGTGACCCCTCCTCCTACCAGTCACCCCTCTTCCTACCAGTGACTCCTCCAGTGACCCCCCCTACCAGTGACCCTTTCTCTGATCCCTCCTCCTACCAGTGACTCCTCCAGTGACCCTTCCTCCTACCAGTGACTCCTCCAGTGACCCCTCCTCCTACCAGTGACCCCTCCTCCTACCAGTAACCCCTCCTCCTACCAGTGACTCCTCCAGTGACCCCTCCTCCTACCGGTGACCCCTCCAGTGACCCCCTCCTCCTACCAGTGACCCCTCCTCCTACCAGTGACTCCTCCAGTGACCCCTCCTCCTACCAGTGACCCCTCCTCCTACCAGTGACCCCTCCTCCTACCAGTGACCCCTCCTCCTACCAGTGACCCCTCTAGTGACCCCTCATTCTACCAGTGACTCCTCTTCATACCAGTGGCCCCTCCAGTGATGCCAGTGACCCCTCCTCCCACCAGTGACCCCTCCAGTGATGCCGGTGACCCCTCCTCCTACCAGTGACCCCTCCTTCTACCAGTGACCCCTCCTTCTACCAGTGACCCCTCCTCCTACCAGTGACCCCTCCAGTGCTGCCAGTGACCCCTCCTCCCACCAGTGACCCCTCCAGTGACCCCTCCAGTGATCCCGGTGACCTCTCCTCCTACCAGTGACCCCTCCTCCTACCAGTGACCCCTCCTCCTACCAGTGGCCCCTCCAGTGATGCCAGTGACCCCTCCTCCCACCAGTGACCCCTCCAGTGATGCCGGTGACCCCTCCAGTGATCCCGGTGACCTCTCCTCCTACCAGTGACTCCTCCAGTGACCCCTCCTACCAGTGACCCCTCCTCCTACCAGTGACCCTTTCAGTGATCCCTCCTCCTACCAGTGGCTCCTCCAGTGACCCCTCCTCCTACCAGTGACCCCTCCAGTGACCCCTCCTCCTACCAGTGACTCCTCCAGTGACCCCTCCTCCTACCAGTGACCCCTCCCCCTACCAGTGACCCCTCCAGTGACCCCTCCTCCTACCAGTGACCCCTCCAGTGACCCCTCCTCCTACCAGTGACCCCTCCAGTGACTCCTCCTCCTACCAGTGACCCCTCCAGTGACCCCTCCTCCCACCAGTGGCCCCTCCAGTGATGCCAGTGACCCCTCCTCCTACCAGTGACTCCTCCAGTGACCCCTCCTTCTACCAGTGACCCCTCCAGTGACCCCTCCTACCAGTGACCCCTCCTTCTACCAGTGACTCCTCCAGTGACCCCTCCTTCTACCAGTGACTCCTCCAGTGACCCCTCCTTCTACCAGTGACTCCTCCAGTGACCCCTCCTACCAGTGACCCCTCCTCCTACCAGTGGCCCCTCCAGTGATGCCAGTGACCCCTCCTCCCACCAGTGACCCTTTCAGTGATCCCTCCTCCTACCAGTGACTCCTCCAGTGACCCCTCCTCCTACCAGTGACTCCTCCAGTGACCCCTCCTCCTACCAGTGACTCCTCCAGTGACCCCTCCTCCTACCAGTGACCCCTCCTCCTACCAGTGACTCCTCCAGTGACCCCTCCTCCTACCAGTGACTCCTCCAGTAACCCCTACTCCTACCAGTGACCCCTCCTCCTACCATTGACTCCTCCAGTGACCCCTCCTCCTACCAGTGACTCCTCCAGTGACCCCTCCTCCTACCAGTGACTCCTCCAGTGACCCCTCCTCCTACCAATGGCCCATTCAGTGATGCCAGTGACCCCTCCTCCCACCAGTGACCCTTTCAGTGATCCCTCCTCCTACCAGTGACTCCTCCAGTGACCCCTCCTCCTACCAGTGACTCCTCCAGTGACCCCTCCTCCTACCAGTGACTCCTCCAGTGACCCCTCCTCCTACCAGTGACTCCTCCAGTGACCCCTCCTCCTACCAGTGACCCCTCCAGTGACCTCTCCTCCTACCAGTGACTCCTCCAGTGACCCCTCCTCCTACCAGTGACTCCTCCAGTGACCCCTCCTCCTACCAGTGACCCCTCCTCCTACCAGTGACCCCTCTAGTGACCCCTACTTCTACCAGTGACCCCTCCTCCCACCAGTGACCCCTCCAGTGATGCCGGTGACCCCTCCTCCTACCAGTGACTCCTCCAGTGACCCCTCCTTCTACCAGTGACTCCTCCAGTGATCCCGGTGACCTCTCCTCCTACCAGTGACCCCTCCTACCAGTGACCCCTCCAGTGACCCCTCCTTCTACCAGTGACCCCTCCTTCTACCAGTGACCCCTCCTCCTACCAGTGGCCCCTCCAGTGATGCCGGTGACCCCTCCTCCCACCAGTGACCCCTCCAGTGATGCCGGTGACCCCTCCTCCTACCAGTGACTCCTCCAGTGACCCCTCCTCCTACCAGTGACCCCTCCAATGACCCCTCCTCCTACCAGTGACCCCTCCAGTGACCCCCTCCTTCTACTAGTGACCCCTCCTCCTACCAGTGGCCCCTCCAGTGATGCCAGTGACCCCTCCTCCCACCAGTGACCCCTCCAGTGATGCCGGTGACCTCTCCTCCTACCAGTGACCCCTCCAGTGATGCCGGTGACCCCTCCTCCCACCAGTGACCCCTCCAGTGATGCCGGTGACCCCTCCTCCTACCAGTGACTCCTGCAGTGACCCCTCCTTCTACCAGTGACCCCTCCAGTGATCCCGGTGACCTCTCCTCCTACCAGTGACTCCTCCAGTGACCCCTCCTACCACCAGTGACCCCTCCTCCTACCAGTGACCCCTCCTCCTACCAGTGGCCCCTCCTCCTACCAGTGGCCCCTCCTCCTACCAGTGGCCCCTCCAGTGATGCCAGTGACCCCTCCTCCCACCAGTGACCCCTCCAGTGATGCCGGTGACCTCTCCTCCTACCAGTGACCCCTCCAGTGATGCCGGTGACCCCTCCTCCCACCAGTGACCCCTCCAGTGATGCCGGTGACCCCTCCTCCTACCAGTGACCCCTCCAGTTATGCCGGTGACCCCTCCTCCCACCAGTGACCCCTCCAGTGATGCCGGTGACCCCTCCTCCCACCAGTGACCCCTCCTCCTACCAGTGACCCCTCCAGTGATACCAGTGACCCCTCCTACCAGTGACCCCTCCAGTGATGCCGGTGACCCCTCCTCCTACCAGTGACCCCTCCAGTGATGCCGGTGACCCCTCCTCCCACCAGTGACCCCTCCAGTGATGCCGGTGACCCCTTCTCCCACCAGTGACCCCTCCAGTGATGCCGATGACCCCTCCTCCTACCAGTGACCCCTCCAGTGATGCCGGTGACCCCTCCTACCAGTGACTCCTCCTCCTACCAGTGACCCCTCCAGTGATGCCGGTGACCTCTCCTCCTACCGGTGACCCCTCCTCCTACCAGTGACCCTTTCAGTGACCCCTCCTCCTACCAGTGACCCCTCTTCCTACCAGTGACTCCTCCAGTGATGCCGGTGACCCCTCCTCCTACCAGTGACTCCTCCAGTGACCCCTCCTACCAGTGACCCCTCCAGTGATGCCGGTGACCCCTCCTCCTACCAGTGACTCCTCCAGTGACCCCTCTTCCTACCAGTGACTCCTCCAGTGATGCCGGTGACCCCTCCTCCTACCAGTGACTCCTCCAGTGACCCCTCCTACCAGTGACCCCTCCAGTGATGCCGGTGACCCCTCCTCCTACCAGTGTCTCCTCCAGTGACCCCTCCTCCTACAAGTGACCCCTCCAGTGATGCCGGTGACCCCTCCTACCAGTGACCCCTCCAGTGATGCCAGTGACCCCTCCAGTGATGCCGGTGACCCCTCCAGTGATGCCGTGACCTCTCCTCCTACCAGTGACCCCTCCAGTGATGCCAGTGACCCCTCCAGTGATGTCGTGACCTCTCCTCCTACCAGTGACCCCTCCAGTGATGCCAGTGACCCCTCTAGTGATGCCATGACCTCTCCTCCTACCAGTGACCCCTCCAGTGATGCTGGTGACCTCTCCTCCTACCAGTGACCCCTCCTCCTACCAGTGACCCTTTCAGTGACCCCTCCTCCTACCAGTGACCCTTCTTCCTACCAATGACCCCTCCTCCTACCAGTGACCCCTCCAGTTATGCCAGTGTCCTCTCCTCCTTTCAGTGACCCCTCTGGTGATGCTGGTGACCCCTCCTCCTACCAGTGACCCCTCCAGTGACCTCTCCTCCTACCAGTGACCCTTTCAGTGACCCTTCTTCCTACCAATGACCCCTCCTCCTACCAGTGACCCCTCCAGTTATGCCAGTGTCCTCTCCTCCTTTCAGTGACCCCTCTGGTGATGCTGGTGACCCCTCCTCCTACCAGTGACCCCTCCAGTTATGCCAGTGTCCTCTCCTCCTTTCAGTGACCCCTCCGGTGATGCTGGTGACCCCTCCTCCTACCAGTGACCCCTCCAGTGATGCCGGTGACCTCTCCTCCTACCAGTGACCCCTCCAGTGATGCCGGTGACCCCTCCTCCTACCAATGACCCCTTTCAGTGATGCCGGTGATCCCTCCAGTGATGCCGGTGACCCCTCCTCCTACCAGTGACCCCTCCAGTGATGCTGGTGACCCCTCCAGTGATGCCAGTGACCCTCCTCCTCCTACCAGTGACTCCTCCGGTGATGCTGGTGAACCCTCCTCCTACCAGTGACCCCTCCAGTGACGCCGAGCTGCATGCTGGGTCAAATGTCCGAAATAATGGCAGCCGGAGGAGCCACATTTGGGCTTGCGCTTCCCCCACATGTAGCGGCAAAAATACCATTTTGTGATTACTCACCTGTAAAATGGGTATTATAAGTATGTCACACACCCCGCTTCAGATAGTCATTACACTTGGGTTATACTGACCTGTAGAGGGCGATCTTGCAGAGATGTCATGAAAAAAAGGGAGCCCCTCCTGGTCCATAAATACCTGGGACCTCCCACTCATTTCCCAGTAGTAAGACAACAGTAAAGGGACCAGGAAGAGCCAAAATAACCAGTAACAGTAAAAAAGGTTCACCATAGAAAGGATCCAGAATACAAAAGGGCGGGGTGAAGCGGGGTGTGTGACATACTTATAATACCCATTTTACAGGTGAGTATTCACAAAATGGTATTATTCCAAGTATGTCACACACCCCGCTTCAGATAGTCATTACACTTGGGACATCCAATAGCAGTGTCCATAAAGGGCGGGGATCCAAAAAACAAGGCACAAACTTAAACCACTGCAGCCTGCAGAACTTTGCGGCCAAAAACAGCATCCGCTGAGGCCCGCACATCAACCTTGTAAAACTTGGAAAAAGTGTGAACAGAAGACCAAGTAGCGGCCTTACAAACTTGCTCAACAGAAGCCTGGTGCTGAAAAGCCCAGGACGCCCCAACAGCACGAGGAGAATGAGCAGTGATACGAAAAGGGGGATCCTTCCCCTTGGCAGAATAGGCCCCAACAACAGCCTGACGAATCCATTTACTAATGGAAGACTTGGCGGGAGCCAAACCTTTCCTAGGCCCAGAGGGCACCACAAAAAGGGCGTCAGTCCTACGAAAAGGAGAAGTAGCCACCAAATAGTACTTCACACAGCGAACCACATCCAAAGAATGCAAAACCCTCTCCTTGTCAATACTAGGCTTAGGACACAAGGAGGGTAGAACAATGTCCTGATTCAGATGAAAGGCAGAGACCACCTTAGGAAGGAAATCTGGCTGGAAGTGGAAAACAACCTTGTCCTGATGCCTCTCAAATTAAGAGCCTTAATGGACAAAGCCGCCAACTCCGATACACGCCGAACGGAAGTGATGGCAACCAGAAAAACAACCTTCTGAGAGAGTAGAAAGTGCAATATCCTGCAAAGGTTCAAAAGGAGGACCCTGAAAAGCAGAGAGAACCAAATTCAAAACCCAAACTGGGAGCAAAGGCTTCCTAGGAGGCCGCACATGCGTAACATCCTGGAAAAAGGTCTTAACCAGAGGATGAAGAGCAAAAGACTTTTGAAAGAAAACCGCCAGGGCAGAAACCTGCCCTTTCAGCGTACTAAGCTGCAAACCCAGGTCCAAACCATCTTGCAAAAATTCCAAATCCCTAGGGATAGAAAACGCCCTGCAAGGCAAGGCCCGGACCTCACACCAATCAATATAAGACCTCCAAGTCCTATAGTAGATGGCAGAGGAAGACTTCTTTCTAGCCCTAACCAGAGTATGAATGACAGCATCAGAAAGACCTTCGTCCTTCAAGATGGAGGTTTCAGCAGCCACGCCGTCAAAGCCAGCGTTGGTAAATTGGGATAGAACAGTGGACCCTGAGTGAGCAGATCCGGCAGAAGGGGCAGAACTAACTGATCCTCTGCCAACCTTACCACGTCTGCGAACCAAACCTGTCTTGGCCATCTTGGAGCCACCAGGATTGGTGACGCGCCCTCTAGGGCCAGCTTGCGCACCACTCTGCCCACCATGGGAAACGGAGGGAACAGGTACAGAAATCCCAGATCCCTCCAGTTCAGAGACATGGCAGAGCCAGCGGATCCTGCGAGAGAGACACAAATCCGGAAGCTTGTGATTGTAACGAGAGGCAAAGAGGTCCACCTCCGGAGTCCCCCACTGGTGGCAAAGCGACCGAAACACCTTGGGGCTGAGCAACCATTCCCCCCGGCGAGATGACCCCCTGCTCAGGGAGTCCGCCTCCGTGTTCTCCACTCCCGGAATGTACACCGCCGAGATGCATGGGACATTGCTCTCTGCCCAAGCAAGGATCAAGGACACTTCCCTGAGGGCCCGCCTGCTGCGAGTCCCTCACTGGTGATTGATGTAGGCGACCGCCGTCCGATTGTCCGACCGAACTTGAACCGGTAAGTCCTGTAACTGATGAGTCAAGTGAGCCAGAACCAACCTGATGGCTCTCAGCTCCAGAACATTGATGGGATCGTGAGCCTCCAGAGGCCCCCACAGTCCCTGAAACTGAAGATCCTTCCAAAATCCCCCCCAACCTGACAGGCTGGCATCCGTGGTGACCGTCTCCCAACAAGGGGTCAGAAAGGACCTGCCCCTCGTCAGATTGCTCGGTTCCAGCCACCACCGAAGGGAATGCCGAACCCGGGGGGACATCAGAAAAGACTGATCCAATGACAGCGGGGACCCGTCCCAGGCCGCCAAGAGATGGAGCTGGAGCGTCCTTGTGTGAAATCGCCTCGAACGATGCCACCATCAATCCCACCAGTCGCATCCCCAGCCCGATGGACAGGCGAGGGAAGGATAGTAGAAGCTGAGTCAATTCCTGAATCAAAAGAACCTTGGGCCGGGGGAGGAACACCCTGGACTGAGAAGTATCCAGAGACATTCCCAGGAACACCACCACCCTGGATGGAGAGAGGCAGGACTTGGGATAGTTGATCACCCAGCCGAATCTCTCCAGGGTGGCTACCATAGTCCTGGTATCTAGCTCCGCCTGGCTGAGAGAGGATGCCATAATAAGATCGTCCAGATAGGGCACGATGCGGATTCCCTGGGCTCTGAGGAGAGCCATCACCCCTGCCAACACCTTGGTGAACACCCTTGGAGCCGAGGTAAGGCCAAACGGCAGAGCCACGAACTGAAAATGCCGATCTTCCACCACAAACCTGAGATATCTCTGATGCGCCGGGAAGATTGGAACATGCAGATAAGCATCCTTGATGTCTATGGACGTCATGAAGTCCTGCCGAAGTGAATTTATGGCAGAGCGCAGAGTTTCCATGCAGAACTTCCTGAGACGGATAAACCTGTTGAGAAACTTCAGATCCAGGATGGGACGAATGGAGCCATTCTTCTTGGGCACCGTGAACAGATTGGAATAGTATCCCAGGCCCCGGTCCGAGGGAGGCACCGGGCAGATGACAGCCATGCCCAGGAGATCTTTTACTACCGCCCGGAGCCCCTGCGCGGCCAGAGGATCCAAGGGCACACGAGACCTGAAGAATCTGGGAGGGGGCCGGAACTCAAACTCCAGCTTGTAGCCGGAAGACACCACTTCCCGGATCCATCTGTCCGAGACCTCCTGGTCCCAGACCTGGGAGAAGTGTTGCAGCCGTCCCCCCACCCGCGAGGGTGAGGGCGCCCCCTCATTGCTGAGCCGGCTTAGCAGCGGCTTTGGACTTGGAGCCCCAGCTGTGACCTGGACGGGCACGTCCTCTTCCCCTGTTCCAGGAATCACTTCTGGAGGGGAAGACAGCCGATCCCCGTCCAGCTCTGGCCCCACGAAAGGAAGGGGTAAATGAAGCCGCCCCACGAAAGGGACGACGTTGCTTCTTTCGCTGAGGTAACCTACCTCCTTTTGCGACCGAATCCAATTTTTCTCCAAAGAGCCGCAAGCCCAGAAAGGGAAGAGCCGTAAGAGACTTTTTGGACACAAAATCAGCCGCCCACTGGCGCAACCAAACCAACCGCCGAATAGCCACAAGCAGGGCCGAAGTTCTACTACACATCACCGTGTCATCCAAGGCGGCTAGCACAAATGACAAAAAACAATTCACACCGCTTAAGGGCGGTGAACTCATCACTAGCCGGGTCAAGCCTGGAAGTAGACAACAGGTCCCTGACAACCGACCTAGAAACCACTATTAAAAGCGCTGAAGCACAAACAGGCCGCAAGGCCGACCCGACACTGGCAAAACCATGACAAGCCATCTGGTCAATGCGTTTGTCCTCACCGTCCTTGAGAGTAGAACAGTCGGGAGAATGCAAGACAGAGGTGCTAGACAACCCCAAAACAGGGGCCCCACCTCGGGACGACCAGCGCTTCACTGCATCCACCGGAAAGGGATATTTCTCATCCCAACCCGGAGGGACACCCGGAAGCTGACTAGGCCTCTCCCATTCCTTAAGAATAATGCCGTCGAAATGGCTTTGATTAGGGAATTCTAAGCGCGGCTTAGCCTCCTCAAAGAACTCCCCTTCTGCGGAAGAGTCACTTCAGGAGGAGAGATTGCCAGAACCTCAAACATATGAGCCAGGACCTTAGGGGTATCCAAAGAATCCCCCTGACCCTGTTTGGCATCAGCGCCAACAAACTGCTGATCATCAGAACCATCAGACTCCTCAAAAAGCTCCCCTTCCTCTAGCGGGGGGGAATCAGACCAGTCCAGTGAATCAAACTCCTCAAAATCAGAAGCCTGCGTGGCTGGGGACAAGTGCTTTCTCTTAGCCGGGGCCTTTCTGGCCACAGCGCTAGAAAATAATCTTTCAAGATTGGACAATCTGTCACACACCTCAGATTGTGACTCCCCACTCGTGACAACATCACACGGGGTACGGGACAGACGGGGAGGGGTAGGAGAAGGGACCGGCGGCGCAGAACCAGACGCATGGGATCCGGACTGCCGCAAAATAGTCTGCTGCGCACATGGTATGCAAAGGAAAACACCATCCCCTGTAAGGGATGCCCCACACCCCAAACACTGCCGAGGTTGCCCCGAGGGGAGCCCGAGCCCGGTATCCTGGGAAGCCTCCATATGGTGATTTTATAGGTAGTCACAATACCCAAGGGAATTACGCAATATAAGGGACCGGGGATGCCCCTTCTGTGTCCCGAGTGGGAGGATTTATGGGGAGTTCTTAAATTAAACCAGGGACCCTAGGACCAGGAGGACCCTTTAGGATCCAGCAGGGGTCCGCCTGGAATAGAAAAGAGGGGGACTGTCACATACACATCACGCAACACAGGGCACATACTGAAGGGCCAAGGCACACATACATACAATTAGGAAAATACATATATCAAACTCGCGCTGACAAGCAGCAGCATCTGGCACACAACGCAGGAGCAATGAAAGACTAGAGCCCACTGGGAGCTTACTGAACGGCGTCCTGCACGAGGCGGAGGGACTTGGCTGGCCAGGATGAAGAAGGGCAGGCCGGCGCAGATCGCGCGCTGCGCCCGGCCCCGCCCCTCTCTGCTGACAACAGGCTGCTCCCGACCAGTGACCGGGCTCCGAAGCGTCACCAGCAAGACGGGGAGAGGGAGGGGACGGGCGGCAGGATCGCGCCCCGCCCCCCGAAACCTTGCCGGAGGGGAAGAAGCTCCCCCGAAGACTAACAGTAACGGCCGGCGGCACCGCGCCGCCGGCCCAGCTATGCATAAACACACTCGCACAAGTTGCACCCAAGCATACAAAAAGGGGCTAAACTGACAAAGGGGGATAAGCGCCCCCCCCCCAGCAGTAGGGAACGAAGGGTGACCGGGGAAGAGGGAACTAACACCCCAAAGGTGTAAGGGCAAGGACAGGGCATCCCAACCAGGATCACCAACCTGGAATACTGCCTACCCCTTAGTATGGGGTCTCACGGTGGAGCATGGCTCCTGAGGCACCTTAAGGTGCCGTCTACCTTTGCCAGGACCTGCAGCCTAGGCTGGGAGGCTCTTAACTAAAAAGGGGATAACAGTAGGTCCAGGCAGAAATAGACCGAAAGAGAGGGGCCGGGAGTTACCCCGGCTACCTGCAAGGAGGAGACATCCATCTTCTGACTTGCTCGCCCTCTGCAGAGATGAAAGACTGGGGAATGAGTGGGAGGTCCCACGTATTTATGGACCGGGAGGGGCTCACTTTTTTTCATGACATCTCTGCAAGATCGCCCTCTACAGGTCGGTATAACCCAAGTGTAATGACTATCTGAAGCGGGGTGTGTGACATACTTAGAATATAGTGAGAGAACCATTTGGTTGCATTTTGTAAAAACACCCAGCAAAGGGACGGCATCCCTGGAGCTCATGCTGCTCCAGCCCTGGCAGTTACCAACCCTCTGCCCGGAGGCACAGGCTCATTCTTTTGGTGGAAATTCGCCTTGGCAAGGTCCTTAATGCTGAGCGAAACCTTCCTTACTTTGGGAAAGTCCTCAAAAAAAGCAATTCTGTGAGTACTCACCTGTAGAATTGTTTTTGTTCTTGCATGGCACGGCCTGCTTCGGTATTCATAACAGTTGGGTTATTCCGCCACAAGATGGCGCAGTGATAAATCATAGAGTTCCCAGCGTAGACAAGCAGTGAGACAAGAAGCCGGGAAAGAATAAAAGTAAAAAATGTAAAAAAAAAATGTAAAAAAGGTAAAAAAAAAACCAATTAACTTGGAACAATCACCATAAAGAGGCAACCAAGAATAACGATAACAAGGGTGGGGCGAAGCAGGCCGTGCCATGCAAGAACAAAAACAATTCTACAGGTGAGTACTCACAGAATTGCTTTTTTCTTTATTGCATGGCACAGCCTGCTTCGATATTCATAACAGTTGGGACAACCAAAAGCAGTGTCCAAAAGTAGGGTGGAATCCCCAAAGAGTAACGGCCAGTAGTTCAAGTCACTACCGCCTGAAGCACCTTGCGGCCAAAAGCAGCATCAGCTGAGGCCCTAACATCAACCTTGTAAAAATATGAACAGACGACCAAGTAGCGGCCTTGCTAACTTGTTCAACAGAAGCCTGGTGCTGAAAAACCCAAGAGGCACCAATAGCACGAGTGGAATGAGCAGTAATCCTAAAGGGAGGTTCCTTCCCCTTAGCAGAATAGGCTTGAACCACCGCCTGACGGATCCACTTGCTGATAGTGGACTTAGCCGGAGGAAAACCCTTCCTAGGTCCAGAAGTGAGAACAAAAAGAGCATCAGATTTCCTGAAAGTCTCTGTAGCGACCAAATAAAACTTCAGAGCCCTGACCATATCCAGAGAATTAGCAGGATTGGGACACAATGAAGGCAAAATAATGTCCTGATTGAGATGAAAGGCAGACACCACCTTAGGCAAGAAATCCGGCTTAAGCCGAAACACCACCTTATCCTGATGTCGCTCGAAATAAGGAGGTTTGATGGAAAGCGCGGCCAGCTCAGAAACTCGCCTGACAGAAGTAATGGCCACCAAAAATGCCACCTTAAGAGTCAGAATGGGCAAAGCAGCCTCACGGATAGGCTCAAAGGGAGGACCCTGCAGAGCAGAAACACCAGATTCAAATCCCAGACTGGTAGCAAAGGCTTACGAGGTGGACGCACATGAGAAACACCCTGGAAAAAGGTTTTAACCAACCGGCAGCAAGAATTCCAGAATCCTGGGAATAGAAAAAACCTGACAGGGAAGAGACTTAGACTCACACCAGGCAATGTAAGCATGCCAGACCCTGCAATAGATAAAGGACGAAGACTTCTTCCTAGACCAAATCATGGTATCCACAACAGAAGGAGGAAAATACCATTTTGTGATTACTCACCTGTAAAATGGGTATTATAAGTATGTCACACACCCCGCTTCAGTTACTCATTATTATTACACTTGGGTTAACTCACCGCTAGGTGGCGTAGTTGCAGAGATCTCCAAAAAAAGCAGCAAGCCCCTCCCGGTCTATACATACCTGGTACCTCCCATCAATTCCCCAGTGTTAAAACAGCAGTAAGACAAGGTACCAGGAATAAACAATTGTAACCCTCAACTGTAAATAACAAAACTTCACCATATAAGGAACCAGGATACCAAAAGAGGGCGGGTGAAGTGGGGTGTGTGACATACTTATAATACCCATTTTACAGGTGAGTAATCACAAAATGGTATTATTCTAAGTATGTCACACACCCCACTTCAGTTACTCATTATTATTACACTTGGGACATGCAACAGCAGTGTCCAAAAGAGGGCGGGTATCCAAACCAGGCAATAACGCAGATAAAACTCAAACCACTGCAGCCTGCAGAACCTTACGGCCAAACACAGAATCCGCTGAGGCCCGCACATCAACCTTGTAAAACTTGGAAAAGGTGTGAACCGAAGACCAGGTAGCGGCCTTACAAACTTGTTCAACAGAAGCCTGGTGCTGAAAAGCCCAGGACGCACCAACCGCATGAGTAGAATGCGCAGTAACGCGAAAAGGGGGAACCTTCCCCTTGGCAGAATAGGCTCCAACAATCGCCTGACGAATCCATTTACTAATGGAAGACTTAGCCGGAGCCAAACCCTTCCTGGGCCCACAGGGCACCACGAAAAAGGCATCAGTCTTACGAAAAGAAGACGTAGCACGCAAATAGTACCTAACACAACGCACCACGTCCAAACAGTGCAAAGCACTCTCCTTAGCATTCCTAGGCTTAGGACACAAAGAAGGAAGAACAATGTCCTGGTTAAGATGAAAAGCAGAGACCACTTTAGGAAGAAAATCTGACTTGAAGCGAAAGACCACTTTGTCCTGATGCTTCTCAAAATAAGGAGCCTGAATCAACAAAGCTGCCAACTCTGAAACACGCCGAACCGAAGTGATGGCCACCAAAAAGACAACCTTCTGAGTCAGAGTGGACAGAGCAATATCCTGCAAGGGCTCAAAAGGAGGAGCCTGTAATGCAGAGAGCACCAAATTCAAATCCCAAACTGGGAGCAAAGGCTTCCTAGAAGGCCGCAGATGCGAAACCCCCTGGAAGAAAGTCTTGACCAAAGAATGGCTAGCAAAAGACCTCTGGAAAAAAAAAAATTGACAAGGCAGACACCTGCCCCTTCAAGGTACTCAGCTGGAGACCAGAATCCAGCCCTGATTGAAGAAAATCCGAAATCCGAGAAATAGAAAAGACCCGGCATGGCAAAGATCTAGCCTCACACCAATCAATATAAGATCTCCAGACCCTATAATAGATGGAAGAGGAAGACCTCTTCCTAGCACTAACAAGAGTCTGAATGACCGAATCCGAAAGACCCTCCTCCCTCAAGATGGAGGTTTCAGCAGCCAAGCCGTCAAAGCCAGCGTTGGTAAACTGGGGTAACACAGTTGACCCTGAGTGAGAAGATCTGGCCGAAGAGGCAACTCGAACTGATCCACTGCCAGACGAACGATGTCTGCGAACCACACCCGCCTTGGCCACCTTGGAGCCACGCGAATGGCGGGAACCCCTTCCTGAACTAGCTTTCGCAGCACCCTGCCTAGCATGGGAATCGGAGGGAACAGATACAGGAACCCCAGATCCTTCCAGCTCAAGGCCATGGCATCCACCGCCAGAGCCAGAGGGTCCCGAGACAGCGACACGAATGTCGGAAGCTTGTGATTGTGACGAGAGGCAAACAGATCCACCTCCGGTGTCCCCCACCGAAGACACATGGACCGAAACACTTGGGGATGGAGAGACCATTCCCCCCCGGCGGGACGAGCACCGGCTCAGAAAATCCGCCTCCGTGTTCTCCACTCCTGGAATGTACACTGCCGAAATGCAAGGGACATATGTCTCCGCCCAAACTAGAATCAGAGACACTTCCCTGAGGGCACCCAGACTGCGAGTCCCTCCTTGGTGAGTGATGTAAGCAACCGCCGTCTGATTGTCCGATCGAATCTGAACCGGCAGACCCTGTAAATGATGCGTCAAGTGAGACAGAACCAATCTGAGGGCTCGCAACTCCAGAACATTGATGGGCAAGTGGGCCTCCTGAGGGTCCCACTGCCCCTGAAACTGAAGATCCTTCCAGAAACCTCCCCATCCTGACAAGCTGGCATCCGTGGTGACAGTTTCCCAAAGCGGAGTCAGAAACGACCTGCCCTTCAAAAGATTGTCCGAGACCAACCACCACCGAAGAGACTGCCGAACTCGAGGGGACATCCGGAAGGACCGATCCAACGACCGCGGGCGCCTGTCCCAAGACGCCAAAAGATGAAGCTGCAGCGTCCTCGTGTGAAACTGTGCGAAGGGAACTGCCTCGAACGAGGCCACCATCAACCCCACCAGCCTCATCCCTAGCCGAATGGACGGGTGAGGATTGGAAAGAAGAAGCTGAGCCAATTCCTGAATCAAAAGAACCTTGGCCTGAGGAAGAAACACTCTGTGCTGGCAAGAGTCCAAGGACATCCCCAGAAAGGTCACCACCCTGGACGGAACCAGAGAGGACTTGGGGTAATTGATCACCCAGCCGAACCTCTCTAGCATAGACACCACCGTGCTGGTGTCCCCTTCCGCCTGACTGAAGGAAGGAGCCATGATGAGAAGATCGTCCAGGTAAGGCACAATGCGAATCCTCTGAGCTCCGAGCAGGGCCATCTCCCCCGCCAACACCTTGGTGAACACTCTCGGAGCAGAGGTGAGACCGAATGGGAGAGCTACAAACTGAAAGTGCCGATCCTCCACCACAAAGCGCAGAAACCGCTGATGAACCGGAAAGATCGGAATGTGAAGGTAAGCGTCCTTGATGTCTATGGACGTCATAAAGTCCCCCTGCCGAAGCGAGCCGATCGCCGACCACAAGGTCTCCATGCGAAACTTCCGGGGACGAATAAACCTGTTGAGAAACTTCAAATCCAGGATCGGACGGAACGACCCGTCCTTCTTGGGTACGGTGAACAGATTGGAGTAATACCCCCGCCCCACCTCTGAAGGAGGGACCGGGCAAATGACCGCCAAATCCACGAGATTCTGAACCGCCGCCAGGAGCCCCTGCGCAGCCACCGGGTCTAGAGGAACCCGAGACCTGAAAAACCTTGGAGGAGGGCGGGACTCGAACGCCAACCTGTAACCGGCCGACACCACCTCCCGAATCCATCTGTCCGAGACCTCCTGGTCCCATACCCGGGAGAAGAGTCACAACCGTCCCCCCACCCGCACGGGTGAGGGCGCCCCTTCATTGCTGAGCGGGCTTGGCAGCCGACTTGGGCTTGGCGCCCCAGGCATGAACAGGGCGGCCACGGCCTTTACCCCTATTCCAACCCGCACCCCTGGAAGCCGAGAAGCCCGCACTCCTGCCGGCTCTGGCTCCCCGAAAGGACAGATTGAAGGAGGCCGCCCCCCGAAAGGAACGGCGAAACTTCTTGCGCTGAGGCAACCTACCTCCCTTGGCAACAGAATCCAGCTTTTCACCAAAAAGCCTCAAACCCAGAAAGGGAAGAGCCGTGAGAGATCTTTTAGAATTAAAGTCAGCCGTCCACTGTCTCAACCACACAGAACGGCGAACAGCCACCAACAGAGCAGAAGCCCTGCCACACATCAACATGGCATCATCCTGAGCGGCCAGGATAAATGACAAGAAGGAGTCACAACGCTTAAGCGCAAGGAACTCATCACCCGAGGGATCAAGTTCCACACATAAATCCCTGACCATAGACCTAACCGCCAAGGCCAAAGAAGCCGAAGCACAAACAGGCCTCAAAACCGAACCCGCACAGACGAAACCATGGCGGGCCAGCTGATCAATCCAGCGATCCTCGCCATCCTTGAGAGAAGTAGTGTCAGGAAAATGAACAGCCGCCGAATTAGACAGCCCCAAAACCGGAGCATCCACCTCGGGAGGGACAGACCAACGTTTCAGCAAGTCCGCCGGAAAGGGATATTTCTTATCCCAGCTAGGCGGTACCCCGACGAGCCGTGTAGGATGCTCCCACTGCTTAAGGACAACGTCCTCGAAATGCTGCTGACTGGGGAACTCCAGACTCTGCTTGGAGCCCCCAAAGAGCTGGCCCTTAGGCCGAGGAGCAACCTCAGGAGGATCCAAATCCAAAACCTCAAACATTTGGGTCAAAATAGAAGGCGTATCAGGGGCGGGACCATCCACCTGGTCCCCCTCAGCACCCAGCACCTGCTGGCCCTCTGAATCATCCAATTCTTCCACGAGCTCACCCTCTTCGAGGGGACGGTCCGACCAATCCAGGTCCTCAATCACTTCCTCCTCCGAGTCCGGCGGAGGCGGAGATAGGTGTTTACGCTTGGCCGTAGCCTTCTGTGCGGACATGGTGGAAAACATTTTCTCGAGGTTGGCCAACTGAGCACACACCTCCAATTGCAAATCCCCACCCGTGACCACGTCACACGGGGTCCGGAACAGGCGAGGAGGAGAGGGAGATGGCGCGGACGATGACGTACCAGGCACCGGGGTGCTGGACTGGCACTCAATGTTCCACTGCGCACATGGAATGCATACAATGACATCATCCCCCGGGAGCGGAGTCCCACAACCCCCACACAGCCTAGATTGTCCCGAAGGATCAGATCCGGTATCCCTGGCAGCCTCCATATGGTGAAATTATGGTATTCGCAAACCTAGGGATTTACGCAGTAAGCAACCCGGGATGCCCCCCTTAATAAAGGTCTAGCTTAAAATTTTCACTACCCGGACCACGGGGAAGCCTAATATCTTTATATAAATTTATATATCCCAATTTTCTTTCAATAAAAGTACAATAAATAAAAATAAATAAAAGTCACCCCTGGCTCCAGAGCCTGCCAACACTCCACAACAGGAGTGAGAGGGGGAGAGACCAAGGGGAGACATTACAGCGTGGGGCTAACGACGCTCCAGCCCCACGCAAGAAAACCCGCACAACTCCTGGATGAGGAAAAAAGACAGCGGGGGGACCTACCTCGCGTGACAATGGCGGCCGCACAGCGCAACTCAGGGGAAGAAGGAGGAAGAGGACGTGCCCAGAAGAACCGCGGGAGCCGCCGTGGCCCCGCCCCCCCTGACGCGCCTGCCAATCGCGCGGACCGCGCGTCCCGAGGACCTGCCCCCCAACCGCGCCGCGCGTCAGGCCCAGCGAGGGCCGCGCCGTGGTAACAACAGGCGGGAAATGACAAAGGGCGCACAAACCCGCATGCCGCGCACACACACAGAGAAAGAGAGAGACGCGCTCACTCTCTCTCTCTCTCTCTCACAACCCCCAGATACGAGCAGAACAATAAGCACCCGCAGGACGCGGACCCAAAGCCGCCTCCACATCGTGGTCCCGCGGCGCCACGCGCTGAGCGACCCCGCCTCCAAACCCCCAGAGGGGGAACAACCAGCGCCCACAGAGCGACCCCCACACGTGAAACAGTCACCCACAGGGCCCCAGAGCCCAAACGCACTCCCGGACCGCCGCAAGGCAAAGCCATACTACTGAAAGTGTGAGGGGGGGGGGGGGTTGTACAATAACCACAAACATGCCACAACCAAGAATAAAAATGCTACATTCCCTGACTACCTTTAGAGAATAAGGGCATCCCACATCCGGATCACCACTCCGGGAATCCCGCTATGCCCCACATGATGGGGTCGAGCGGAGGAGCTAATCTCCTGGGCACCAAGGGTGCCTGCTACCTTTGCCCGACCTACAGCCAAGGCTGGGAGGCTGCCGAATAACATGGGGAGTAAACAAAAAGGGTCGGGCAGCAATAGACCATGGGGGGGGGGCCGGGGTGATACCCCGGCTACCTGCAAGCAGGAGACTTCTTTCTTCTGTCTTGTCGCCATCTTGCAGAGAACAACACTGGGGAATTGATGGGAGGTACCAGGTATGTGTAGACCGGGAGGGGCTTGCTGCTTTTTTTGGAGATCTCTGCAACTACGCCACCTAGCGGTGAGTTAACCCAAGTGTAATAATAATGAGTAACTGAAGTGGGGTGTGTGACATACTTAGAATAACCCTTTTCCATCAAGATGTAGGTTTCAGCAGCCAAGCCGTTAAAGCCAGCGTTTGTAAATTGGGATGGTGTGGCTGCCCCTAAGTGAGAAGATCTGGATCCTTGGGCAAGACGTACCGATCGGCTGCCAACTGCACGACGTCTGCGTACCAAACTCTTCTTGGCCAACAAGGGGCCACCAGGATGGCTGGTACCCCTTCCTGGGCTATCTTGCGCATGACCCTGCCTAGCAGAGGAAACGGAGGGAACACATAGAGAAGCCGAAACTCCGTCCAAGGTATTGCCAGTGCATGCGCGGCGAAGGCCAGAGGATCCTGAGACAGAGAGACAAATCTGGGAAGCTTGTGATTGTGGCGGGACGCAAACAAGTCCACGTCCGGCTGACCCCAGCGGTGACACAGGGAAAGAAACACCCGGTTGTTGAGGGACCACTCCCCCAGATGAGACGTTTCCCTTCTCAGGGAGTCCGCCACCTGGTTCTCCACTCCCGGAATGTAGACCACTGAGATGCAGAGAACATGCCGTTCCGCCCAAGACAGAATCAGGGACACTTCCTTGAAGGCTCGCTTGCTCCGAGTCCCTCCCTGATGATTGATGTAGGCAACCGCCGTCTGGTTGTCTGAGCGGATCTGAACAGCCCGACCCCGAAGGTGTGAGGTCAGCTGAGACAGAACCAACCTGATCGCCCTCAGTTCCAGGACGTTGATGGAAGCATGGGCCTCTTGTGGGCCCCACCGACCCTGGAACTTCAGGGACTTCCAGAAGCCTCCCCAACCGATCAGACTGGCATCTTTGGTGACAGTCTCCCAGCACGGGGGCAGGACCTTGAGTCCAGCCACCACGAGAGGGACTGTCTGGCCAGAGGAGACAGAGCAAATTCCTGATCCAGGAACACAGGGTCCCGATCCCAAACTGACAAGAGGTGCAACTGAAGAGGTCTCATGTGAAACTGAGCAAAGGGGACTGCCTCGAAGCAGGACACCATCAGGCCCACCAACTGCATCCCCTGACGGATGGAGGGATGAGGACACGATAGCAGAGCCCGAGCCTGCTTCTGAAGACCCCCCACCTTCTGCTGAGGCAGGAACACCTTGACCTGAGAGGTATCCAAAGTCATGCCCAGAAAGGACCTCACCAAGGACGGGGACAGAGAAGACTTGGGATAGTTGATCACCCAGCCGAAGGACTCTAGAGTGGACGTCACCATCTGAGTGTCCTGCTCGGCCTGAGGAAAGGACTTGGCCACAATCAGGATGTCGTCCAGGTAAGGAATGATGCGGATGCCCTGGTTCCTTAGCAGAGCCATCACTCCTGCCAGCACCTTGGTGAACACCCGAGGTGCCGAGGTGATACCGAAGGGTAGAGCCACAAACTTGTAATGCTGATCCTGCAGCTCGAACCTTAAAAAACTCTGATGACCGGGGAAGATAGGCACATGAAGATAAGCATCCTTGATGTCCACATTGGTCATGAAGTCGCCCGGGCGAAGGGTACTGACAGCAGAGCGTAGCGTCTCCATACACAAATGCTTGAATCTGCCAAATTTGTTGAGGCCCTTCAGGTCCAGAATGGGCCTCAGAGAGACGTCCTTTTTGGGGTGAAAAGATTGGAATAGTACCCCTGACCCTGTTCTTGATGGGGCACCTGACAAATGACTCCGGACTCTAAGAGGCATTGAACCGCCAGAAGCAACCCATGAGCAGACAGGGGGTTTAAAGACATCCGGGATCTGATGAATCTTGGGGGTGGGCAGGCTGCAAACTCTATCTTGTTACCGGAGGACACTACCTCCTGAATCCACCGGACTGAGACGTGAAGCCTCCAGACGTTAGCAAAGAGCCGAAGCCATCCCCCACCCGGATGGGTGAGGGCGCCCCTTCATGCCTGAGGGGGCTTGGGAGAGGGTTTGGGCTTGGAACTCCAGGAGAGAACGAGACAACCACGGGATCTGCCACGGCCCCAAGAATCTCTGCGGCCACTAGAGAGGAGGGAGCCACGGCCTCCTCTGGGAGCACGAAAGGAAGGGAGGGGGATGGAGGACCCCCGAAAGGCCCGAGACTGCCTCCTACGCTGAGGAAGCCTGCCATCCTTGGCTAGAACATCAAGACGCTCCCCAATTAGCCACAGCCCCGCGAAGGGGAGTCCAGTGAGAGCCTTTTTAGCAGCGGCGTCAGCTGCCCACTGACGTAACCAAACATAACGTCGCGTAGCCACCAAGAGCGCAGAGGTCCTACCGCTCAGCCACACAGCATCATCCATAGCAGTAAGGATAAAGGCCACAAAATCAGAGCAGACCAAGAGAGTCCTATACTTCTCCCCCCCCCCCCCCGCTACGATCCGTAGCGCCATCAAGGAGACGCTTGAGCAGTTTCTTAAGGGCAATAGCTGTAATGGCAGCCGCACAGGCCGGGCCCAATCCAGCCCCCACACAGGTAAAGGCATGGCAGGCCAGCTGATCCATGCGCCAGTCCTCAATGTCCCTCAGAGTGGTAGTGTCAGGGGAAGGCATGACCGAAGTATTGGACAAGCCTAGCACGGGAGCATCCACTTCAGGGGGAAATGACCACCTCGTAACAAGATCAGCAGGAAAGGGATACCTCTTATCCAAATCCTTGGGCACAGCAGGCAGCCTGTTAGGACGTTCCCATTCTTTGAGCACCATAGTGGTGAAATGTCCCTGCTCAGGGAACTCCAGATGCTGTTTACTTGGACGAAACAGCTCACCCCGTTTCCTTTTAGCCTCCACAGGGGCAGCAATGTGTAAAATTTCAAAAATGTGAGACAGCAAATTATCAGTGTCCTCAGGATACCATTAATCCTCCCCAGATTCAGGGTCACTATCACAACCCTCCTGCTGGTCCCCAGAGGAGTCAGAGTCCTGGAGCAGTTCCGCTTCCTCTAGGGAATAACGTCCAGCAGTGACATCAATTTCCTCATACTCCTCTATAGAGCGTGAGGGGGTGGAAGTCAGGTGCCGCTTCTTGCCAGAGGCCTTTCTAGGAACAGTCCTGGCAAGCTGCCTCTCAATGCTGGCCACCCGCAGAGACAAATCAGAGTGCGACTCCCTGCTAATACCCCCTTCACTAGGGCCCAATTGCAGGAGCCGGGGAGTAGGTGAAGCCAAGGGAGGCGCAGAGCTGGGAAGCGAAGCAGGCAAACCAGCGCAAGTACACTCTCAGCGCACGGCACGCACACCGCGACACTGTTACTCACAGGGGATACCCCACACATGGAACACAGCCGAGCTTGTCCCGAAGGACCCCAAGCGTGCTATCCCCAGAAGCCTCCATATGGTGATTAACACAGGCAAGGGTAAAGGCTAATACAGAAGCCACCCGGGATGCCCTCCCGCGGGATGCCCCTAGAAATTGGTGAAAGGGGGGGATGAGGGGGAGGTAGGAGTAGAGCCGGGAGAAACCACAACCCAATGGTGTCCCGCCTGAAAGACAAGTGAAAAAGACACATGAGCATCCCGCAGCACATACCCCCAAGGTCAATAAACCCCCCCCCCCCCCCCAAGGGGGACTCACAGACCAAAGACATCGCAGGGTCACCAAGGCACAGACCGCAGGATGAAGCGACACACAGGAGGAAACAGCGCTGCAGCCAGGAAGGGAGAAATCCAGACGCGCAGCTAGTCCAAAATAGCGCCGGCAGGTCTCGAGGGGCGGTGACGCGATATGCATCATCCCAAGGCCCCGCCCCCCCCCCCCGAAAAGCGTGAAAAATGTCGATCACGTGACCCGGCAGCGCCATGACAAAGCAAAAAAAACGCCTCAGGTTATAGCGCCAACCACCGCGGAGCGCAGTACAAAGCGCGGCGGCGGCTGAAAAACACCAAAAAACACACAAACGCCAAAACACCACATAGAATACCACTCGCCGATGCCACCCGCCCCCCCCGAACAAAGCCAGAGAGGGGGGGAGAGACATGAGGCGCCAGCTGCGAGTATCCAGGCCAGGAGGAGGGGGGGACCCCTGAAGGAAAAGAAGGAGACATAGTCCCCAAAACGCTCACCCCCTGAAAAGGCAGGACTCCGCATCCCTCAGTAGGCTCACCATAAAGCCTATGGCCGGCTCCCCTTTGTGGTACAGGGTCTGCGGCTTGGAGCAGCGCTCCCCGATCACCTGACCCTAGTGCTCCTCTACCATCACCCGATCTGTCAGCCGAGGCTGGGAGGCACAGAGGGTCCGGAAACTGATGCAGGGCCGCAGGCTTGGTTGCCCCGCTCACCTTGCGCAACATAGAGAGAGACATCTTCTAACTTCGCAGTGTCACTGCAGAGGAAACACTGGGAACTCTATGGTTAATCCCATTTTTATAGGGGGCCGGGAGATGCCACAGCTTTCTGCAGTACACTGCGCCACCTTGTGGAGGAATAACCCAACTGTTATGAATACAGAAGCGGCCGTGCCATGCAATAAAGAAAAGAGCAGCGTCTTGTCTGAAGAGAAGGTCCGAGTGGGATTGTGTTTGAGCGGATCGGAGCGCAATGATCCTGCACGCAGATAGCTTAGGATGGTCACAATTATCCAGACTTCTTTTAAAGTGGAACAAAACCCAGGATTTAGACTTTCCAGGGTTTTATCCCGTGCCCTCCAATCACAAGCCTTTACACTGTCCGCAGGGATGGCTTTTCCTGAATCAGGACGTCCATCTTTATCTGGTCCAACCGCACACGTGCAGGCTCTCGTCCAATCAGAGCCCTTCTGCCTTGGTCACGTAATTCGGGAAACAGGTCTGATTGTTTTCAATGGGGCTCATGCGCTGCCGTATCCCCTGCATCCCTGTGTGCGCACGTTCCCGCCACAGCCATTCTGATAGACTGGGGCGGAAATGCACGCACCGCCCAAAAGTGCAGGGGATGCGCCCACTCTCGCTCCCTATTGAAAACAATCAGCCATTTGCCAAAAGTCAGGCGGCTCTGATTGGACGAGAGCCCGCACATGCACCGTATGAGCCGGGGAAGGTGAGTGTATACCGGGGCCCAGGGGGCTCACACTGGCTGCACCTCCTGTGATCACACTGCGCCCCCTGCTGGTCTCTCCAGTGTCCTGCTGGATGGACCAGCAGGGGGCGCGGTGTGATCACAGGAGGTGCAGCCATTGGACGGGACCAGCAGGGGGCGCAGTGTGATCACAGGAGGTGCAGCCATTGGACGGGACCAGCAGGGGGCGCAGTGTGATCACAGGAGGTGCAGCCATTGCAGGACACTGGAGGGACCAGCAGGGGGCGCGGTGTGATCACAGGAGGTGCAGCCATTGGACGGGACCAGCAGGGGGCGCAGTGTGATCACAGGAGGTGCAGCCATTGGACGGGACCAGCAGGGGGCGCGGTGTGATCACAGGAGGTGCAGCCATTGGACGGGACCAGCAGGGGGCGCAGTGTGATCACAGGAGGTGCAGCCATTGCAGGACACTGGAGGGACCAGCAGGGGGCGCGGTGTGATCACAGGAGGTGCAGCCATTGGACGGGACCAGCAGGGGGCGCGGTGTGATCACAGGAGGTGCAGCCATTGGACGGGACCAGCAGGGGGCGCGGTGTGATCACAGGAGGCGCGGTGTGATCACAGGAGGTGCAGCCATTGGACGGGACCAGCAGGGGGCGCGGTGTGATCACAGGAGGTGCAGCCATTGGACGGGACCAGCAGGGGGCGCGGTGTGATCACAGGAGGCGCGGTGTGATCACAGGAGGTGCAGCCATTGGACGGGACCAGCAGGGGGCGCGGTGTGATCACAGGAGGCGCGGTGTGATCACAGGAGGTGCAGCCATTGGACGAAACCAGCAGGGGGCGTGTCCGGAATGAGAGGCGGGGCCGTGGTGTGATCAGAACCTTTATTGGAAGCTAAATAATTACAGCGGAGTCCTGGTGGGGGCGGGGCACGCAGGGGCGTTACAGAGGGAGGTGCTGGGTTATTGTGCGTTTCTAGGCCACGCCCACTTGCTCACGACACATCAACGCGCCCACGCGCAGCACGCCACGCTCGCCGTTTTTTTACAGTATTAAAAAATATTCTCTGTTGCCCCCCCCGACTGTCCCGGAGGGGGGCAAATACTGATGAGCCCCCGCAGCTCAACAGGCCCCGGGCGGGGCAAGTGCACAGACAGACGCAGCGGCGGCGGCATCCAGCGCCTCACATCATCCCCATCTGCAGCAGCGAGTTGGCGTAAATCATCGGCTTCACGTTGGGGTGCGGCTGCGGGAGAGACGGGAGAGACGGGAGAGCGTCACGCGAGAACAGGCCACAAGGGGGCGACACAGAGGCAGGAGGAGGAGCTCAGACACACAGAGGCAGCGGGAGGAGCTCAGACACACAGAGGCGGCAGGAGGAGGCGCTCAGACACACAGAGGCAGGAGGAGGAGGAGCTCAGACACACAGAGGCAGTGGGAGGAGGAGCTCAGACACACAGAGGCAGCAGGAGGAGCTCAGACACACAGAGGCAGGAGGAGGAGGAGCTCAGACACACAGAGGCAGTGGGAGGAGGAGCTCAGACACACAGAGGCGGCAGGAGGAGCTCAGACACACAGAGGCAGCAGGAGGAGCTCAGACACACAGAGGCAGCAGGAGGAGCTCAGACACACAGAGGCACCAGGAGGAGGAGCTCAGACACACAGAGGCAGCGGGAGGAGGAGCTCAGACACACAGAGGCGGCAGGAGGAGCTCAGACACACAGAGGCAGGAGGAGGAGGAGCTCAGACACACAGAGGCGGCAGGAGGAGCTCAGACACACAGAGGCAGCAGGAGGAGCTCAGACACACAGAGGCACCAGGAGGAGGAGCTCAGACACACAGAGGCAGCGGGAGGAGGAGCTCAGACACACAGAGGCGGCAGGAGGAGGAGCTCAGACACACAGAGGCGGCAGGAGGAGGCGCTCAGACACACAGAGGCAGGAGGAGGAGGAGCTCAGACACACAGAGGCGGCAGGAGGAGCTCAGACACACAGAGGCAGCAGGAGGAGCTCAGACACACAGAGGCACCAGGAGGAGGAGCTCAGACACACAGAGGCAGCGGGAGGAGGAGCTCAGACACACAGAGGCGGCAGGAGGAGGAGCTCAGACACACAGAGGCGGCAGGAGGAGGAGCTCAGACACACAGAGGCAGCAGGAGGAGGAGCTCAGACACACAGAGGCGGCAGGAGGAGGAGCTCAGACACACAGTGGCGGCAGGAGGAGGAGCTCAGACACACAGAGGCAGCGGGAGGAGGAGCTCAGACACACAGAGGCAGCGGGAGGAGGAGCTCAGACACACAGAGGCGGCAGGAGGAGGAGCTCAGACACACAGAGGCGGCAGGAGGAGGAGCTCAGACACACAGAGGCAGCGGGATGAGGAGCTCAGACACACAGAGGCAGTGGGAGGAGGAGCTCAGACACACAGAGGCAGCGGGAGGAGCTCAGACACACAGAGGCAGCGGGAGGAGCTCAGACACACAGAGGCAGCGGGATGAGGAGCTCAGACACACAGAGGCAGTGGGAGGAGGAGCTCAGACACACAGAGGCAGCGGGAGGAGCTCAGACACACAGAGGCAGCAGGAGGAGCTCAGACACACAGAGGCAGCAGGAGGAGCTCAGACACACAGAGGCAGCAGGAGGAGCTCAGACACACAGAGGCAGCAGGAGGAGCTCAGACAGAGGCAGCGGGAGGAGCTCAGACACACAGAGGCAGTGGGAGGAGGAGCTCAGACACACAGAGGCAGTGGGAGGAGGAGCTCAGACACACAGAGGCAGTGGGAGGAGGAGCTCAGACACAGAGGCAGCGGGAGGAGCAGCTCAGACACACAGAGGCAGCAGGAGGAGGAGCTCAGACACACAGAGGCAGCGGGAGGAGCAGCTCAGACACACAGGCGGCACGAGGAGCTCAGACACACAGAGGCAGCAGGAGGAGGAGCTCAGACACACAGAGGCAGTGGGAGGAGGAGCTCAGACACACAGAGGCAGCAGGAGGAGGAGCTCAGACACACAGAGGCAGCGGGAGGAGCTCAGACACACAGAGGCAGCGGGATGAGGAGCTCAGACACACAGAGGCAGTGGGAGGAGGAGCTCAGACACACAGAGGCATCGGGAGGAGCTAAGACACACAGAGGCAGCAGGAGGAGCTCAGACACACAGAGGCAGCAGGAGGAGCTCAGACAGAGGCAGCGGGAGGAGCTCAGACACACAGAGGCAGCAGGAGGAGCTCAGACACACAGAGGCAGCAGGAGGAGCTCAGACACACAGAGGCAGCAGGAGGAGCTCAGACAGAGGCAGCGGGAGGAGCTCAGACACACAGAGGCAGTGGGAGGAGGAGCTCAGACACACAGAGGCAGTGGGAGGAGGAGCTCAGACACACAGAGGCAGTGGGAGGAGGAGCTCAGACACAGAGGCAGCGGGAGGAGCAGCTCAGACACACAGAGGCAGCAGGAGGAGGAGCTCAGACACACAGAGGCAGCGGGAGGAGCAGCTCAGACACACAGGCGGCACGAGGAGCTCAGACACACAGAGGCAGCAGGAGGAGGAGCTCAGACACACAGAGGCAGCGGGAGGAGCAGCTCAGACACACAGGCGGCACGAGGAGCTCAGACACACAGAGGCAGCAGGAGGAGGAGCTCAGACACACAGAGGCAGTGGGAGGAGGAGCTCAGACACACAGAGGCAGCAGGAGGAGCTCAGACACACAGAGGCAGCAGGAGGAGGAGCTCAGACACACAGAGGCAGTGGGAGGAGGAGCTCAGACACACAGAGGCAGCAGGAGGAGGAGCTCAGACACACAGAGGCAGCAGGAGGAGCTCAGACACACAGAGGCAGCAGGAGGAGCTCAGACACACAGAGGCGGCACAAGGAGCTCAGACACACAGAGGCAGCAGGAGGAGGAGCTCAGACACACAGAGGCAGCAGGAGAAGGAGCTCAGACACACAAAGGCAGCAGGAGGAGCTCAGACACACAGAGGCAGCAGGAGGAGGAGCTCAGACACACAGAGGCAGCAGGAGGAGGAGCTCAGAGGCAGCAGGAGGAGGAGCTCAGAGGCAGCAGGAGGAGGAGCTCAGACACAGAGGCGGGAGGAGGAGCTCAGACACAGAGGCGTTAAGAGCTCAGACAGAGGTGGGAGGAGCAGAGACACAGAGGCATAGTGGGGCAGCAGAGGCAGGAGAAGGATCTGGAGACACAGAGGCACAGTGGGGCAGCAGAGGCAGGAGAAGGATCTGGAGACACAGAGGCACAGTGGGGCAGCAGAGGCAGGAGAAGGATCTGGAGACACAGAGGCACAGTGGGGCAGCAGAGGCAGGAGAAGGATCTGGAGACAGAGGCACAGTGGGGCAGCAGAGGCAGGAGAAGGATCTGGAGACACAGAGGCACAGTGGGGCAGCAGAGGCAGGAGAAGGATCTGGAGACACAGAGGCACAGTGGGGCAGCAGAGGCAGGAGGAGGAGCGGAGACACAGAGGCACAGTGGGGCAGCAGAGGCAGGAGAAGGAGGTGGGAGGGGCTCAGACACACAGAGGCACAGTGGGGCAGCACAGAGGAATCCTCACCACGGCATCAAACTGATGGAACTGAGGCTTGAGGTCGGAGCCGCTGAGATGGATATAAGCACCTTTGTTTCCCATCTGGTCACTGGAAGAGAAGAAGTGGGCGGAGTCAGGCAGGGCAGCAGGAAGGGGGCGTGTCAGTCAGAAGGGGGCGTGTCCTCACCAGTAGTTGGGGGCGGAGAATACGGTGACACAGAGGCCGTTGTGTGTGACCTCATAGCCCTCGGCCTTGACCTCGTGGCTGCGGATGATGTAATCGAGGCCGTTCTCCTCCAGGAAGCGACGCGTCACGTCCGGCCCGAACTGACAGCTGACGCCGCGTTTGCTGACCGAGCGCCCGTCCTGCGCAAATAAAATATGGCGGTTACCCGGCAACCACCGGGGGGCGGGGCATGGGATGCACCAATGGCGGGCAACGTACCTGCGGCTGGGGATCCGACCACAGCAAGTCGCACATGGGACCTGCAAGAGAGGGAGAGGTGAGTGGAGCTCCGCCCAGGCCCCGCCCATGAGGAGGCGGAGCTGCAAGAGAGGGAGAGGTGAGCATAGCTCCGCCCAGGCCCCGCCCACCAGGAGAAGGCTGAGCTTCACGTTACCTGAGTCTGGCGGCTGGCGGTTGCGCTCGATGCTGCGGATCTGATCCAGCGTCACCCCGTCCTCAGAGAAGAGACCGCCGTGCATGATCTGCGGGACACGCCCATTAATCAGTACAACCAATAAGAAGCTTCTATACAGGGGACCTCCGGTGTCACACAATCCTGGTGATATGCCCCTCCCACCATACAGGGGACCTCCGGTGTCACACAATCCTGGTGATATGCCCCTCCCACCATACAGGGGACCTCCGGTGTCACACAATCCTGGTGATATGCCCCTCCCCCCATACAGGGGACCTCCGGTGTCACACAATCCTGGTGATATGCCCCTCCCCCCATACAGGGGACCTCCGGTGTCACACAGTGCTGGTGATATGCCCCTCCCCCCATACAGGGGACCTCCGGTGTCACACAGTGCTGGTGATATGCCCCTCCCACCATACAGGGGACCTCCGGTGTCACACAATCCTGGTGATATGCCCCTCCCCCCATACAGGGGACCTCCGGTGTCACACAATCCTGGTGATATGCCCCTCCCACCATACAGGGGACCTCCGGTGTCACACAATCCTGGTGATATGCCCCTCCCACCATACAGGGGACCTCCGGTGTCACACAATCCTGGTGATATGCCCCTCCCCCCATACAGGGGACCTCCGGTGTCACACAATCCTGGTGATATGCCCCTCCCACCATACAGGGGACCTCCGGTGTCACACAATCCTGGTGATATGCCCCTCCCACCATACAGGGGACCTCCGGTGTCACACAATCCTGGTGATATGCCCCTCCCACCATACAGGGGACCTCCGGTGTCACACAATCCTGGTGATATGCCCCTCCCCCCATGCAGGGGACCTCCGGTGTCACACAATCCTGGTGATATGCCCCTCCCCCCATACAGGGGACCTCCGGTGTCACCCAATCCTGGTGATATGCCCCTCCCCCCATACAGGGGACCCCCGGGACCTCACCAGGACGCGCTTGTTGATGCACATGGCCAGCGGCAGCCACTGGAAAACCTCACTGAACAGCTGGAACATCTGCCCCGAGTATTTGGCCTTCACCTCGCCCTCGAAGCCGTACATCTGGTTCATGGTGTCCGTCTCGTGGTTTCCTGCACAGAGAGAAGGGGGTCAGTCTGAGGCCACGCCCCCGTCACATGACGCCACGCCCCCTGTCACATGACCCAGCAGTCTCTCCAATCAGCAGAGGAGGGCGGGACTCACCTCGAAGCAGGTGGAAGTGAGCCGGGTAGAGGAGCTTGAAGCTGCACAAGGTGACGATCACCTCCACCGAGAACGATCCGCGATCCACAAAGTCCCCGTTAAATATCTGCCGCCACCGCAGCTCAGGAAAATACCATTTTGTGATTACTCACCTGTAAAATGGGTATTCTAAGTATGTCACACACCCCACTTCATTTACTAATTATTATTACACTTGGGGTAATCTCACCGCTAGGTGGCGCAGTTGCAGAGATCTCCAAAAAAGCAGCAAGCCCCTCCCGGTCTACACATACCTGGTACCTCTCATCAATTCCCCAGTGTTAAAACAGCAGTAAGACAAGGTACCAGGAAAAAACAAATGTAACCCTCAACTGTAAATAACAAAACTTCACCATATAAGGAACCAGGATACCAAAAGAGGGCGGGTGAAGTGGGGTGTGTGACATACTTATAATACCCATTTTACAGGTGAGTATTCACAAAATGGTATTATTCTAAGTATGTCACACACCCCACTTCATTTACTCATTATTATTACACTTGGGACACCCAACAGCAGTGTCCAAAAAGGGTGGGTATCCAAACCAGGCAATAACGCAGATAAAACTCAAACCACTGCAGCCTGCAGAACCTTACGGCCCAACAGAGCATCCGCTGAGGCCCGCACATCAACCTTATAAAACTTGGAAAAAGTGTGAACCGAAGACCAGGTAGCGGCCTTACAAACTTGTTCAACCGAAGCCTGGTGCTGGAAGGCCCAGGACGCACCCACTGCACGAGTAGAATGAGCAGTAACACGAAAAGGGGGATCCTTCCCCTTGGCAGAATAGGCCCCAACAACCACCTGACGAATCCATTCGCTAATAGAAGACTTAGCCGGAGCCAAACCCTTCCTGGGCCCACAGGGCACAACGAAAAGGGCATCAGTCTTACGAAAGGAAGACGTAGCACGCAAATAGTACCTAACACAATGCACAACGTCCAAGCAGTGCAACGCACTCTCCTTGTCATTCCTAGGCTTAGGACACAAAGAAGGAAGAACAATGTCCTGATTAAGATGAAAAGCAGATACCACCTTAGGAAGAAAATCTGACTTGAAACGAAAGACCACTTTGTCCTGATGCTCCTCAAAATAAGGAGCCTGAATCGACAAGGCTGCCAACTCCGAAACACGCCGAACCGAAGTGATGGCCACCAAAAAGACAACCTTCTGAGTAAGAGTGGACAGAGCAATATCCTGCAAAGGCTCAAAAGGAGGAGCCTGAAGAGCAGAGAGAACCAAATTCAAATCCCAAACAGGGAGCAAAGGCTTCCTAGGAGGCCGCAGATGCGAAACCCCCTGGAAAAAAAGTCTTGACCAAAGGATGGCTAGCAAAAGACCTCTGGAAAAAAAAAAAAAAAAATAGACAAGGCAGACACCTGCCCCTTCAAGGTACTCATCTGAAGACCAGAATCCAGCCCTGACTGAAGAAAATCCAAAATCCGAGAAATAGAAAAGACCCGGCAGGGCAAAGATCTAGCCTCACACCAAACAATACAAGATCACCAGACCCTATAATAGATAGAAGAAGAAGATCTCTTCCTGGCACTAACGAAAGTCTGAATGACCGAATCCGAAAGACCCTCCTCCCTCAAGATGAAGGTTTCAGCAGCCAAGCCGTCAAAGCCAGCGTTGGTAAACTGGGGTAACACAGTTGACCCTGGGTGAGCAGATCCGGCCGAAGAGACAGATCGAACTGATCTACGGCCAGACGAACGATGTCCGCGAACCACACCCGCCTTGGCCACCTTGGAGCCACGAGAATGGCGAGAACTCCTTCCTGAACTAACTTTCGCAGCACCCTGCCTAGCATGGGAATCGGAGGGAACAGATACAGGAACCCCAGATCCTTCCAGCGCAAGGCCATGGCATCCACCGCCAGAGCCAGAGGGTCCCGAGACAGCGACACGAATGTCGGAAGCTTGTGAGTGTGACGAGAGGCAAACAGATCCACCTCCGGCGTCCCCCACCGAAGACACATGGACCGAAACACATGGGGATGGAGAGACCATTCCCCCCGGCGAGACGAGCACCGACTAAGGAAGTCCGCCTCCGTGTTCTCCACTCCTGGAATGTACACTGCCGAAATGCAAGGAACATACGTCTCCGCCCAAACCAGAATCAGAGACACTTCCCTGAGGGCACCCAGACTGCGAGTCCCTCCTTGGTGAGTGATGTAAGCAACCGCCGCCTGATTGTCCGATCGAACCTGAACCGGCAGGCCCTGTAACAGATGCGTCAAGTGAGACAGAACCAACCTGATGGCTCGCAACTCCAGAAATATGATGGGCAAGTGGGCCTCCTGAGGGTCCCACTGCCCCTGAAACTGAAGATCCTTCCAGAAACCTCCCCATCCTGACAAGCTGGCATCCGTGGTGACAGTTCCCCACAGCGGAGTCAGAAACGACCTGCCCTTCAAAAGATTGTCCGGAACCAACCACCACCGAAGAGACTGCCGAACTCGAGGGGACATCCGGAAGGACCGATCCAACGACCGCGGGCGCCTGTCCCAAGACGCCAAAAGATGAAGCTGCAGCGTCCTCGTGTGAAACTGAGCGAAGGGAACTGCCTCGAACGAGGCCACCATCAACCCCACCAGTCTCATCCCTAGCCGGATGGACGGGTGAGGAGTGGTAAGAAGAAGCTGAGCCAATTCCTGAATCAGAAGAACCTTGGCCTGAGGGAGAAACACACTGTGCTGGCAAGAGTCCAAGTACATCCCCAGAAAGGTCACCACCCTGGCCGGAACCAGAGAGGATCGTCCAGGTAAGGAACAATGCGAATCCCCTGAGCTCTAAGCAGGGCCATCACCCCTGCCAACACCTTGGTGAACACTCTCGGAGCCGAGGTGAAACCGAATGGAAGAGCTACAAACTGAAAGTGCCGATCCTCCACCACAAAGCGAAGAAACCGCTGATGTGCCGGAAAGATCGGAATGTGAAGATACGCGTCCTTGATGCCTATGGACGTCATAAAGTCCCCCTGCCGAAGCGAGCCGATCGCCGCCCGCAAGGTCTCCATGCGAAACTTCCGGGGACGAATAAACCTGTTGAGAAACTTCAAATCCAGAATCGGACGGAAGGACCCGTCCATTTTGGGTACAGTGAAGAGAATGGAGTAATACCCGCTTCCCACCTCCGAAGGAGGGACCGGGCAGATGACTGCCAAATCCAGAAGATTCCTTACCGCCGCCAGGAGCCCCTGCGCGGCCACAGGGTCTGAAGGAACCCGGGACCTGAAAAACCTTGGAGGAGGGCGGGACTCGAACTCCAGCATGTAACCGGCCGACACCACCTCCCGGATCCACCTGTCCGAGACCTCCTGGTCCCATACCCGGGAGAAGAATCGTAACCGTCCCCCCACCCGTACGGGTGAGGGCGCCCCCTCATTGCTGAGCGGGCTTGGCAGCTGACTTGGGCATGGCACCCCAGGCATGAACGGGACGGCCACGGCCTCTACCCCTCTACCCTTGTTCCAACCCGCGCCCCTGGAAGCCGAGAAGCCCGCACCTCTGCCGGCTTTGGCTCCCCGAAAGGACGGATTGAAGGGGGCCGCCCCCCGAAAAGAACGGCGAAACCTTTTGCGCTGAGGCAACCTGCCTCCCCTGGCAACAGAATCCAGTTTTTCACCAAAAAGCCTCAAACCCAAAAAAGGAAGAGCCGTGAGAGATCTTTAAGAATTAAGGTCAGCCGTCCACTGTCTCAACCACACCGAGCGACGAATAGCCACCAACAGCGCAGAAGCTCTGCCACACATCAACATGGCATCATCCTGAGCGGCCAAAACGAATGACAAGAAGGAGTCACAACGCTTAAGCGCAAGAAACTCATCACCAGAGGGATCAAGATCCACACATAAATCCCTGACCATAGACCTAACCGCCAAAGTCAAAAGAGCCGAAGCACAAACAGGCCTCAAAACCGAACCCGCACAGACAAAACCATGGCGGGCCAACTGATCAATCCGGCGATCTTCGCCATCCTTGAGATAAGTAGTGTCAGGAAGATGAACAGCCGCAGTATTAGACAGTCCCAAAACCTGAGGGGGACCATCCAACCTGGTCCCCCTCAGCGCCCAGCACCTGCTGACCCACTGAATCCTCCAATTCCTCTACGAGCTCACCCTCTTCAAGGGGACGATCTGACCAATCCAGATCCTCGACAACCTCCTCATCAGAGTCCGGCGGAGGCGGAGATAGGTGTTTACGCTTAGCCGTCACCTTCTGAGCGGACATATCAGAAAACCTTTTCTCGAGGCTGGCCAAGCGGGCACACACCTCAGATTGCGAATCCCCACCCGTGACCACGTCACACGGGGTCCGGAACAGGCGAGGCGGAGAGGGAGATGGCGCGGACGATGAAGTACCAGGCACCGGAGTGCTGGACAGGCGCTCAATGTTCCGCTGTGCACATGGAACACATACAATGACATCATCCCCCGGGAGCGGAGTCCCACAACCCCCACACAGCCTGGATTGTCCCGAAGGACCGTCTCCGGTATCCTTGGCAGCCTCCATATGGTGAATTTTATGGTATTCGCGGAACCCAGGGATTTATGCTGTAAGCAACCCGGGATGCCCCCAATGTTAAAAATCTATGTAGATATATATATATATATATATATATTCACATAATCTATATAGCCCAGGCCAGGGAATAATTTAGCCAGCCACCCAGGAGGGACTATAAGGCCAACCCCAACTAGCCAGGTATATGAGACCGGGAGAGCCCTGCAGGATGGAATCCCGGAATCTGGAAAACAAAGACAAGGGACAACAGTCAGAACCAAGCACAACAAGGCCGGTAAACACATATAATAGCAAAAACACTGAAAAACAGGGGCGGGTCAGACTGGCAGAGAAAAAGGGGGACAGGGGCCGAGAACATATAACCAACATATAATGATGGCTGTAAAATCTATATGTCAGCATAGACAAAACCAGCCAGCATGCCCAAGCCTGGCTTAACAACCCGCGAAAGCCCCCGGTGGGAGGGGTGAGGGGAGAATGCAGAGCCCGCACTAAATAACAATGGCCGGTAATGGACCCACTACCACTTATAATAATAACGCCACGGGGCAGGAACAGACACTGCACATGAACAATCCTACCCGGATCCTCGTCAGCTTAAGGACGCCACGCAATGGCGGCCAGCCAGGAAGAGAAGGAGAGGACGCGGGGCGGGCCCAGCAGAAACGCGGGAACCGCTGTGGCCCCGCCCTTCCTCATCCCGCAAGACACGGCCCCGCCCACCACTGAGGCCAACGAGCAGCGTGCGCCACATGAATGGCGCCCGCAGAGGCCGTCAGGCGGACCGGCGGCACACATGCCGCCCGGTCCCGCCCGCCATAAGAGTACCGTCGGCCAAACCGATCTACTGCGCCGCCGGCCCCGCCCACAGACATGCCGTCCGCAGCAATCCGGATCCCGGACACAGAAAACGGGCGCCCTATATGGCGCCCGCCCTACTACCGACAAGCGGGCCGGCGGACCCGCCGCCCACCGTACCCACATAACAACACAGGGGCTCAGGGAGCCCCCCAAGCACAAAGACGCCAGCAGAGACAAACGGCCAGCCACAGACCACTCATCCCTGCCCACTCATACACACAAAACATGAAGTAAAATAAAAAGACTAAACTACTGGGGAATAAGGGCTGGGGCATCCCACGTCCGGATCACCAACCGGAACACCGCTATGCCCCATAATATAGGGTCGAGCGGAGGAGCTAATCTCCTAGGCACTTTAAGTGCCATCTACCCTTGCCCGGCCTACAGCCTAAGCTGGGAGGCTGCCATTAATCAAGGGGGTAAATACAAAAAGAGCCGGGCAGAAATAGACCATGGGGGGGGGCCGGGGTGATACCCCGGCTACCTGCAAGCAGGAGACTTCTCTCTTCTGTCTTGTCGCCATCTTGCAGAGAAGAAACACTGGGGAATTGATGGGAGGTACCAGGTATGTATAGACCGGGAGGGGCTTGCTGATTTTTTGGAGATCTCTGCAACTGCGCCACCTAGCGGTGAGATTACCAAGTGTAATGATAATTAGTAAATGAAGTGGGGTGTGTGACATACTTAGAATAAAGAACCAATCCCGGCCCAGGAAATAGAATGCACCAATCCCGGCCCAGGAAATCCCCACATATCCCACCCCCCAAACTAAAGGAGAACCCCGACAGCACAAAGGATACGTAGGGGTTGGTCTCGGAGGGGAGGCCGTTCAGCTGGAAGATGTTCATCAGATCGTAGAACTGACCGTGAGTGTCGCCACAGACCGTCACCTGCTGAGACTGCGAGAGAGGGGCGGAGTCACGCTGTGATGACAGGGTGGGGCTTACCCCTCCCCCAACCACTAGCAAAGGGGTAGAGAGCTGCACCCCATCCCAAATCCCAATCCCAAATAAGCAGGCCCGAACCCCCTTGTGTTCATGCCCCGCCCCCGAGTACATGCCTCACCCCGCCTTGTGTTCATGCCCCGCCCCCGAGTCCATGCCTCACCCCGCCTCGTGTCCATGCCTCACCCCGCCTCGTGTCCATGCCTCACCCCGCCTCGTGTCCATGCCTCACCCCGCCTCGTGTCCATGCCTCACCCCGCCTCGTCTCCATGCCTCACCCCGCCTCGTCTCCATGCCTCACCCCGCCTCGTCTCCATGCCTCACCCCGCCTCGTCTCCATGCCTCACCCCGCCTCGTCTCCATGCCTCACCCCGCCTCGTCTCCATGCCTCACCCCGCCTCGTCTCCACGCCTCACCCCGCCTCGTGTCCACGCCTCACCCCGCCTCGTGTCCACGCCTCACCCCGCCTCGTGTCCACGCCTCACCCCGCCTCGTGTCCACGCCTCATCCTGCCTCGTGTCCATGCCTCACCCCGCCTCGTGTCCACGCCTCACCCCGCCTCGTGTCCACGCCTCACCCCGCCTCGTGTCCACGCCTCACCCCGCCTCGTGTCCACGCCTCATCCTGCCTCGTGTCCATGCCTCACCCCGCCTCGTGTCCGCGCCTCACCCCGCCTCGTGTCCGCGCCTCACCCCGCCTCGTGTCCGCGCCTCACCCCGCCTCGTGTCCACGCCTCACCCCGCCTCGTGTCCACGCCTCACCCCGCCTCCTGTCCATGCCTCACCCCGCCTCCTGTCCATGCCTCCCCCCGCCTCGTGTCCGCGCCTCACCCCGCCTCGTGTCCATGCCTCACCCCGCCTCGTGTCCATGTCTCACCCCGCCTCGTGTCCATGCCTCACCCCGCCTCGTGTCCATGCCTCACCCCGCCTCGTGTCCGCGCCTCACCCCACCTCGTGTCCATGCCTCACCCCGCCTCGTGTCCATGCCTCACCCCGCCTCGTGTCCATGTCTCACCCCGCCTCGTGTCCATGCCTCACCCCGCCTCGTGTCCATGCCTCACCCCGCCTCGTGTCCGCGCCTCACCCCGCCTCGTGTCCGCGCCTCACCCCGCCTCGTGTCTATGCCTCCCCCCGCCTCGTGTCCGCGCCTCACCCCGCCTCGTGTCCGCGCCTCACCCCGCCTCGTGTCCATGCCTCACCCCGCCTCGTGTCCATGTCTCACCCCGCCTCGTGTCCATGCCTCACCCCGCCTCGTGTCCATGCCTCACCCCGCCTCGTGTCCATGCCTCACCCCGCCTCGTGTCCGCGCCTCACCCCGCCTCGTGTCCGCGCCTCACCCCGCCTCGTGTCTATGCCTCCCCCCGCCTCGTGTCCATGCCTCACCCCGCCTCGTGTCCATGCCTCACCCCGCCTCGTGTCCGCGCCTCACCCCGCCTCGTGTCTATGCCTCCCCCCGCCTCGTGTCCATGCCTCACCCCGCCTCGTGTCCATGCCTCACCCCGCCTCGTGTCCATGCCCCCCCCCGCCTCGTGTCCATGCCTCACCCCGCCTCGTGTCCGCGCCTCACCCCGCCTCGTGTCCGCGCCTCACCCCGCCTCGTGTCCATGCCTCACCCCGCCTCGTGTCCATGCCTCACCCCGCCTCGTGTCCATGTCTCACCCCGCCTCGTGTCCATGCCTCACCCCGCCTCGTGTCCATGCCTCACCCCGCCTCGTGTCCGCGCCTCACCCCGCCTCGTGTCCATGCCTCACCCCGCCTCGTGTCCATGCCTCACCCCGCCTCGGGTCCATGCCTCACCCCGCCTCGTGTCTATGCCTCCCCCCGCCTCGTGTCCGCGCCTCACCCCGCCTCGTGTCCATGCCTCACCCCGCCTCGTGTCCATGCCTCACCCCGCCTCGTGTCCATGTCTCACCCCGCCTCGTGTCCATGCCTCACCCCGCCTCGTGTCCATGCCTCACCCCGCCTCGTGTCCATGCCTCACCCCGCCTCGTGTCCATGCCTCACCTCGCCTCGTGTCTGCGCCTCACCCCGCCTCGTGTCCCTCATCACCCCGCCTCGTGTCCATGCCTCACCCCGCCTCGTGTCCATGCCTCACCCCGCCTCGTGTCCATGCCTCCCCCCGCCTCGTGTCCGCGCCTCACCCCGCCTCGTGTCCATGCCTCACCCCGCCTCGTGTCCGCGCCTCACCCCGCCTCGTGTCCATGCCTCACCCCGCCTCGTGTCCATGCCTCCCCCCGCCTCGTGTCCATGCCTCCCCCCGCCTCGTCTCCATGCCTCACCCCGCCTCGTGTCCATGCCTCGTGTCCATGCCTCATCCTGCTACGTGTCCATGTCTCACCCCGCCTCGTGTCCATGCCTCACCTCGCCTCGTGTCTGCGCCTCACCCCGCCTCGTGTCCCTCATCACCCCGCCTCGTGTCCATGCCTCACCCCGCCTCGTGTCCATGCCTCACCCCGCCTCGTGTCCGCGCCTCACCCCGCCTCGTGTCCATGCCTCACCCCGCCTCGTGTCCATGCCTCACCCCGCCTCGTGTCCATGCCTCACCCCGCCTCGTGTCCATGCCTCACCCCGCCTCGTGTCCATGCCTCACCCCGCCTCGTGTCCATGCCTCACCCCGCCTCGTGTCCGCGCCTCACCCCGCCTCGTGTCCATGCCTCACCCCGCCTCGTGTCCATGCCTCACCCCGCCTCGTGTCCATGCCTCACCCCGCCTCGTGTCCATGCCTCACCCCGCCTCGTGTCCATGCCTCACCCCGCCTCGTGTCCATGCCTCACCCCGCCTCGTGTCCGCGCCTCACCCCGCCTCGTGTCCATGCCTCACCTCGTGTCTGCGCCTCACCCCGCCTCGTGTCCCTCATCACCCCGCCTCGTGTCCATGCCTCACCCCGCCTCGTGTCCATGCCTCACCCCGCCTCGTGTCCGCGCCTCACCCCGCCTCGTGTCCATGCCTCACCCCGCCTCGTGTCCATGCCTCACCCCGCCTCGTGTCCATGCCTCACCCCGCCTCGTGTCCATGCCTCACCCCGCCTCGTGTCCATGCCTCACCCCGCCTCGTGTCCATGCCTCACCCCGCCTCGTGTCCGCGCCTCACCCCGCCTCGTGTCCATGCCTCACCCCGCCTCGTGTCCATGCCTCACCCCGCCTCGTGTCCATGCCTCACCCCGCCTCGTGTCCATGCCTCACCCCGCCTCGTGTCCATGCCTCACCCCGCCTCGTGTCCATGCCTCACCCCGCCTCGTGTCCGCGCCTCACCCCGCCTCGTGTCCATGCCTCACCTCGCCTCGTGTCTGCGCCTCACCCCGCCTCGTGTCCCTCATCACCCCGCCTCGTGTCCATGCCTCACCCCGCCTCGTGTCCATGCCTCACCCCGCCTCGTGTCCGCGCCTCACCCCGCCTCGTGTCCATGCCTCACCCCGCCTCGTGTCCATGCCTCACCCCGCCTCGTGTCCATGCCTCACCCCGCCTCGTGTCCGCGCCTCACCCCGCCTCGTGTCCGCGCCTCACCCCGCCTCGTGTCCGCGCCTCACCCCGCCTCGTGTCCATGCCTCCCCCCGCCTCGTGTCCGCGCCTCACCCCGCCTCGTGTCCATGCCTCACCCCGCCTCGTGTCCGCGCCTCACCCCGCCTCGTGTCCATGCCTCACCCCGCCTCGTGTCCATGCCTCCCCCCGCCTCGTGTCCATGCCTCCCCCCGCCTCGTCTCCATGCCTCACCCCGCCTCGTGTCCATGCCTCGTGTCCATGCCTCATCCTGCTACGTGTCCATGTCTCACCCCGCCTCGTGTCCATGCCTCACCTCGCCTCGTGTCTGCGCCTCACCCCGCCTCGTGTCCCTCATCACCCCGCCTCGTGTCCATGCCTCACCCCGCCTCGTGTCCATGCCTCACCCCGCCTCGTGTCCGCGCCTCACCCCGCCTCGTGTCCATGCCTCCCCCCGCCTCGTGTCCGCGCCTCACCCCGCCTCGTGTCCGCGCCTCACCCCGCCTCGTGTCCATGCCTCACCCCGCCTCGTGTCCATGCCTCCCCCCGCCTCGTGTCCGCGCCTCACCCCGCCTCGTGTCCGCGCCTCACCCCGCCTCGTGTCCGCGCCTCACCCCGCCTCGTGTCCATGCCTCACCCCGCCTCGTGTCCATGCCTCGTGTCCATGCCTCATCCTGCTACGTGTCCATGTCTCACCACGCCTCGTCTCCATGCCTCACCCCGCCTCGTCTCCATGCCTCACCCCGCCTCGTCTCCATGCCTCACCCCGCCTCGTGTCCGCGCCTCACCCCGCCTCGTGTCCGCGCCTCACCCCGCCTCGTGTCCGCGCCTCACCCCGCCTCGTGTCCGCGCCTCACCCCGCCTCGTGTCCGCGCCTCACCCCGCCTCGTGTCCATGCCTCACCCCGCCTCGTGTCCATGCCTCCCCCCGCCTCGTGTCCATGCCTCACCCCGCCTCGTGCCCACGCCTCACCCCGCCTCGTGTCCATGCCTCACCCCGCCTCGTGTCCGCGCCTCACCCCGCCTCGTGTCCGCGCCTCACCCCGCCTCGTGTCCATGCCTCGTGTCCATGCCTCATCCTGCTACGTGTCCATGTCTCACCCCGCCTCGTGTCCATGCCTCACCTCGCCTCGTGTCTGCGCCTCACCCCGCCTCGTGTCCCTCATCACCCCGCCTCGTGTCCATGCCTCACCCCGCCTCGTGTCCATGCCTCACCCCGCCTCGTGTCCGCGCCTCACCCCGCCTCGTGTCCATGCCTCACCCCGCCTCGTGTCCATGCCTCACCCCGCCTCGTGTCCATGCCTCCCCCCGCCTCGTGTCCGCGCCTCACCCCGCCTCGTGTCCGCGCCTCACCCCGCCTCGTGTCCGCGCCTCACCCCGCCTCGTGTCCGTGCCTCACCCCGCCTCGTGTCCGCGCCTCACCCCGCCTCGTGTCCATGCCTCACCCCGCCTCGTGTCCACGCCTCACCCCGCCTCGTGTCCACGCCTCACCCCGCCTCGTGTCCGCGCCTCACCCCGCCTCGTGTCCACGCCTCACCCCGCCTCGTGTCCACGCCTCACCCCGCCTCGTGTCCATGCCTCGCCCCGCCTCGTGTCCATGCCTCGCCCCGCCTCGTGTCCATGCCTCGCCCCGCCTCGTGTCCATGCCCCCTCCCCCGCCTCGTGTCCATGCCTCGCCCCGCCTCGTGCCCATGCCTCACCCCGCCTCGTGTCCATGCCTCACCCCGCCTCGTGTCCATGCCTCACCCCGCCTCGTGTCCATGCCTCACCCCGCCTCGTGTCCATGCCTCACCCCGCCTCGTGTCCATGCCTCACCCCGCCTCGTGTCCATGTCTCACCCCGCCTCGTGTCCATGCCTCACCCCGCCTCGTGTCCATGCCTCACCCCGCCTCGTGTCCATGCCTCACCCCGCCTCGTGTCCATGCCTCACCCCGCCTCGTGTCCATGCCTCACCCCGCCTCGTGTCCATGCCTCACCCCGCCTCGTGTCCATGCCTCACCCCGCCTCGTGTCCATGCCTCACCCCGCCTTGTGCCCACGCCTCACCCCGCCTCGTGTCCACGCCTCACCCCGCCTCGTGTCCGCGCCTCACCCCGCCTCGTGTCCACGCCTCCCCCCGCCTCGTCTCCATGCCTCACCCCGCCTCGTGTCCATGCCTCGTGTCCATGCCTCATCCTGCTACGTGTCCATGTCTCACCACGCCTCGTCTCCATGCCTCACCCCGCCTCGTGTCCATGCCTCACCCCGCCTCGTCTCCATGCCTCACCCCGCCTCGTGTCCATGCCTCGTGTCCATGCCTCACCCCGCCTCGTGTCCATGCCTCACCCCGCCTCGTGTCCATGCCTCACCCCGCCTCGTGTCCACGCCTCATCCTGCCTCGTGTCCACGCCTCACCCCGCCTCGTGTCCGCGCCTCACCCCGCCTCGTGTCTATGCCTCCCCCCGCCTCGTGTCCATGCCTCCCCCCGCCTCGTGTCCATGCCTCCCCCCGCCTCGTGTCCATGCCTCACCCCGCCTCGTGTCTATGCCTCCCCCCGCCTCGTGTCCATGCCTCACCCCGCCTCGTGTCCATGTCTCACCCCGCCTCGTGTCCATGTCTCACCCCGCCTCGTGTCCATGTCTCACCCCGCCTCGTGTCCGCGCCTCACCCCGCCTCGTGTCCGCGCCTCACCCCGCCTCGTGTCCGCGCCTCACCCCGCCTCGTGTCCGCGCCTCACCCCGCCTCGTGTCCATGCCTCACCCCGCCTCGTGTCCATGCCTCACCCCGCCTCGTGTCCATGCCTCACCCCGCCTCGTGTCCATGCCTCACCCTGCCTCGTGTCCATGCCTCACCCCGCCTCGTGTCCATGCCTCACCCCGCCTCGTGTCCATGCCTCACCTCGCCTCGTGTCTGCGCCTCACCCCGCCTCGTGTCCATGCCTCACCCCGCCTCGTGTCCATGCCTCACCCCGCCTCGTGTCCATGCCTCACCCCGCCTCGTGTCTATGCCTCCCCCCGCCTCGTGTCCGCGCCTCACCCCGCCTCGTGTCCATGCCTCACCCCGCCTCGTGTCCACGCCTCACCCCGCCTCGTGTCCATGCCTCCCCCCGCCTCGTGTCCGCGCCTCACCCCGCCTCGTGTCCATGCCTCACCCCGCCTCGTGTCCATGCCTCACCCCGCCTCGTGTCCATGCCTCACCCCGCCTCGTGTCCATGCCTCACCCCGCCTCGTGTCCATGCCTCACCCCGCCTCGTGTCCATGCCTCACCCCGCCTCGTGTCCATGCCTCACCCCGCCTCGTGTCCATGCCTCACCCCGCCTCGTGTCCATGCCTCACCCCGCCTCGTGTCCATGCCTCACCTCGCCTCGTGTCTGCGCCTCACCCCGCCTCGTGTCCCTCATCACCCCGCCTCGTGTCCATGCCTCACCCCGCCTCGTGTCCATGCCTCACCCCGCCTCGTGTCCATGCCTCACCCCGCCTCGTGTCCATGCCTCACCCCGCCTCGTGTCCATGCCTCACCCCGCCTCGTGTCCATGCCTCCCCCCGCCTCGTGTCCCTCATCACCCCGCCTCGTGTCCATGCCTCACCCCGCCTCGTGTCCATGCCTCACCCCGCCTCGTGTCCGCGCCTCACCCCGCCTCGTGTCCATGCCTCACCCCGCCTCGTGTCCATGCCTCACCCCGCCTCGTGTCCACGCCTCACCCCGCCTCGTGTCCATGCCTCACCCCGCCTCGTGTCCATGCCTCACCCCGCCTCGTGTCCATGCCTCCCCCCGCCTCGTGTCCGCGCCTCACCCCGCCTCGTGTCCGCGCCTCACCCCGCCTCGTGTCCGCGCCTCACCCCGCCTCGTGTCCATGCCTCACCCCGCCTCGTGTCCATGCCTCGTGTCCATGCCTCATCCTGCTACGTGTCCATGTCTCACCACGCCTCGTCTCCATGCCTCACCCCGCCTCGTCTCCATGCCTCACCCCGCCTCGTGTCCGCGCCTCACCCCGCCTCGTGTCCGCGCCTCACCCCGCCTCGTGTCCGCGCCTCACCCCGCCTCGTGTCCGCGCCTCACCCCGCCTCGTGTCCGCGCCTCACCCCGCCTCGTGTCCATGCCTCCCCCCGCCTCGTGTCCATGCCTCACCCCGCCTCGTGCCCACGCCTCACCCCGCCTCGTGCCCATGCCTCACCCCGCCTCGTGTCCGCGCCTCACCCCGCCTCGTGTCCATGCCTCGTGTCCATGCCTCATCCTGCTACGTGTCCATGTCTCACCCCGCCTCGTGTCCATGCCTCACCTCGCCTCGTGTCTGCGCCTCACCCCGCCTCGTGTCCATGCCTCATCCTGCTACGTGTCCATGCCTCCCCCCGCCTCGTGTCCATGTCTCACCCCGCCTCGTGTCCATGCCTCACCCCGCCTCGTGTCCATGCCTCACCCCGCCTCGTGTCCATGCCTCATCCCGCCTCGTGTCCATGTCTCACCCCGCCTCGTGTCCATGTCTCACCACGCCTCGTCTCCATGTCTCACCACGCCTCGTCTCCATGCCTCACCCCGCCTCGTCTCCATGCCTCACCCCGCCTCGTGTCCGCGCCTCACCCCGCCTCGTATCCATGCCTCACCCCGCCTCGTGTCCATGCCTCACCCTGCCTCGTGTCCATGCCTCACCCCGCCTCGTGTCCATGCCTCACCCCGCCTCGTGTCCATGCCTCACCCCGCCTCGTGTCCATGTCTCACCCCGCCTCGTGTCCACGCCTCACCCCGCCTCGTGTCTATGCCTCACCCCGCCTCGTGTCCATGCCTCACCCCGCCTCGTGTCCATGCCTCACCCCGCCTCGTGCCCACGCCTCACCCCGCCTCGTGTCCATGCCTCACCCCGCCTCGTGTCCATGTCTCACCCCGCCTCGTGTCCATGTCTCACCCCGCCTCGTGTCCATGCCTCACCCCGCCTCGTGTCCATGCCTCACCCCGCCTCGTGTCCGCGCCTCACCCCACCTCGTGTCCATGCCTCACCCCGCCTCGTGTCCATGCCTCACCCTGCCTCGTGTCCATGCCTCACCCCGCCTCGTGTCCATGCCTCACCCCGCCTCGTGTCCATGCCTCACCCCGCCTCGTGTCCATGCCTCACCCTGCCTCGTGTCCATGCCTCACCCCGCCTCGTGTCCATGCCCCCTCCCCCGCCTCGTGTCCATGCCCCCTCCCCTGCCTGGTGACCGAGCCCCAGTCCCTGAATTGGTTCCAGCAGTAGGGGTATTGGTGGGGTAACAAGGCACCTCCGAGAGGACAGAGGGGGGCAAATTCCTCAGTGAGCATGTAGAAGAATCTCTATCTATCGGGGAAAAGTGACGCCCACCTACCTTATCCAGCGAGATCTCCACCAGGCTGGGCAACAGCGCCAGGATCTCCTTCACCTGCACCAAGATCTGCAGAGACAGACATTCAGTGCCAAGCATCCCCGCACATACCCCTCACTATTACCCAGATACCCCGCACATACCCCTCACTATTACCCAGATACCCCGCACATACCCCTCACTATTACCCAGATACCCCGCACATACCCCTCACTATTACCCAGATACCCCGCACATACCCCTCACTATTACCCACATCCCCCACACATACCCCTCACTATTACCCGGATCCCCACACATACCCCTCACTATTACCCAGATCCCCCGCACATACCCCTCACTATTACCCAGATCCCCCGCACATACCCCTCACTATTACCCAGATCCCCCACACATACCCCTCACTATTACCCAGATCCCCCGCACATACCCCTCACTATTACCCAGATCCCCCGCACATACCCCTCACTATTACCCAGATCCCCCACACATACCCCTCACTATTACCCAGATCCCCCGCACATACCCCTCACTATTACCCAGATCCCCCACACATACCCCTCACTATTACCCAGATCCCCCACACATACCCCTCACTATTACCCAGATCCCCCGCACATACCCCTCACTATTACCCAGATCCCCCGCACATACCCCTCACCATTACCCAGATCCCCCACACATACCCCTCACTATTACCCGGCATCCCCCACACATACCCCTCACTATTACCCAGATCCCCCGCACATACCCCTCACTATTACCCACATCCCCCACACATACCCCTCACTATTACCCACATCCCCCACACATACCCCTCACTATTACCCACATCCCCCACACATACCCCTCACTATTACCCACATCCCCCACACATACCCCTCACTATTACCCACATCCCCCACACATAGCCCTCACTATTACCCACATCCCCCACACATAGCCCTCACTATTACCCAGATACCCCGCACATACCCCTCACTATTACCCAGATCCCCCACACATACCCCTCACTATTACCCAGATCCCCCGCACATACCCCTCACTATTACCCACATCCCCCACACATAGCCCTCACTATTACCCAGATACCCCGCACATACCCCTCACTATTACCCAGATCCCCCGCACATACCCCTCACTATTACCCAGATCCCCCACACATATCCCTCACTATTACCCACATCCCCCACACATACCCCTCACTATTACCCAAATCCCCCACACATACCCCTCACTATTACCCAGATCCCCCACACATACCCCTCACTATTACCCAGATCCCCCACACATACCCCTCACTATTACCCAGATCCCCCACACATACCCCTCACTATTACCCAGATCCCCCACACATACCCCTCACTATTACCCGGCATCCCCCACACATACCCCTCACTATTACCCAGATCCCCCACACATACCCCTCACTATTACCCGGCATCCCCGCACATACCCCTCACTATTACCCAGATCCCCCACAATACCCCTCACTATTACCCAGATCCCCCACACATACCCCTCACTATTACCCACATCCCCCACAATACCCCTCACTATTACCCAGATCCCCCACACATACCCCTCACTATTACCCAGATCCCCCGCACATACCCCTCACTATTACCCAGATCCCCCGCACATACCCCTCACTATTACCCAGATCCCCCACACATACCCCTCACTATTACCCAGATCCCCCACACATACCCCTCACTATTACCCACATCCCCCACAATACCCCTCACTATTACCCACATCCCCCACACATACCCCTCACTATTACCCAGATCCCCCGCACATACCCCTCACTATTACCCGGCATCCCCGCACATACCCCTCACTATTACCCACATCCCCCACACATACCCCTCACTATTACCCACATCCCCCACAATACCCCTCACTATTACCCACATCCCCCACACATACCCCTCACTATTACCCAGATCCCCCGCACATACCCCTCACTATTACCCAGATCCCCCACACATACCCCTCACTATTACCCACATCCCCCACACATACCCCTCACTATTACCCAAATCCCCCACACATACCCCTCACTATTACCCAGATCCCCCGCACATACCCTTCACTATTACCCGGCATCCCCGCACATACCCCTTACTATTACCCAGATCCCCCACACATACCCCTCACTATTACCCAGATCCCCCACACATACCCCTCACTATTACCCACATCCCCCACACATACCCCTCACTATTACCCAGATCCCCCGCACATACCCCTCACTATTACCCACATCCCCCACACATACCCTTCACTATTACCCAGATCCCCCGCACATACCCCTCACTATTACCCACATCCCCCACACATACCCCTCACTATTACCCAGATCCCCCACACATACCCTTCACTATTACCCGGCATCCCCACACAGACCCCTCACTATTACCCACATCCCCCACATATACCCCTCACTATTACCCAAATCCCCCACACATACCCCTCACTATTACCCACATCCCCCACACATACCCCTCACTATTACCCAAATCCCCCACACATACCCCTCACTATTACCCACATCCCCCACACATACCCCTCACTATTACCCAAATCCCCCACACATACCCCTCACTATTACCCAGATCCCCCGCACATACCCCTCACTATTACCCACATCCCCCACACATACCCCTCACTATTACCCGCATCCCCCACACATACCCCTCACTATTACCCACATCCCCCACACATACCCCTCACTATTACCCGGCATCCCCGCACATACCCCTCACTATTACCCAGATCCCCCGCACATACCCCTCACTATTACCCACATCCCCCACACATACCCCTCACTATTACCCACATCCCCCACACATACCCCTCACTATTACCCAAATCCCCCACACATACCCCTCACTATTACCCAGATCCCCCGCACATACCCCTCACTATTACCCAGATCCCCGCACATACCCCTCACTATTACCCGCAGTCACACAGGTGTAGCCCCGCCCCCGCACTCACCTGATAGACACATTTGCGGTGGAGCTTCTTCTGCTCTTTGTAATATTTCATCAGCTCCACCATGAAGTCGGGGGTGACGCGGCCGTCCTGGAGCTGGGGGCCCGTGTAATCATCTTCTATGGCTGTGGGGGCAGAAAGGAGCCTCAGTGCTGCTGTGTCCCCCGATACTCACCTACCACCTACTTACCCCCAGACACACCCGCCCCTCCCCTCCAGAGCCAGACACCCCCTCACATCCCACAACAGGTGACATCCTTACCTGTTGTGGGCGGGTCAGTGCGGCTGCAGTGGGAGGGGCTCCATCAGGCCTATCATGTGACATCCAGGCCCCGCCCCACCTTCATCAGGCCTATCAATTAACAAGCCCCGCCCCTCTCCAGCCCCCCGCACTCACTCATCCCCTCGATGTCCAGCGAGTCCACCACGGAGCGGTTGTGCTGTTCGCAGGCCCCGCCCCCTCCTCCAGGCCCCGCCCCCGCACTCACTCATCCCCTCGATGTCCAGCGAGTCCACCACAGAGCGGTTGTGCTGTTTGCAGGCCCCGCCCCCTCCTCCAGGCCCCGCCCCCGCACTCACTCATCCCCTCGATGTCCAGCGAGTCCACCACAGAGCGGTTGTGCTGTTCGCAGGCGATCGCCCGCTCGAACGCTTTCTGCCGCACGAGCTTCCCGCACTCCTGGAACTTCATCTGCGCGTCCTTGTCATTGGGCCGAACCTTCACCACCTGCAACAAGAGGAGGGGGCGTGACCGAGGGGCAACACAGGAGGGAGGGGCGTGACCGAGGGGCAACACAGGAGGGAGGGGCGTGACCGAGGGGCAACACAGGAGGGAGGTGCGTGACCGAGGGGCAACACAGGAGGGAGGGGCGTGACCGAGGGGCAACACAGGAGGGAGGGGCGTGACCGAGGGGCAACACAGGAGGGAGGGGCAGCGAGGATGAAGAGGGAGGGGCAGAGAAGATATAATGAAGAGCAGTATTGGGGGGATGGGCTGAAAAGACGGAAGGGAGGGGCAGTAGAGATGGAGGCGGGGCAGTAGAGATGGAGGCGGGGCAGTAGAGATGGAGGCGGGGCAGTAGAGATGGAGGCGGGGCAGTAGAGATGGAGGCGGGGCAGTAGAGATGGAGGCGGGGCAGTAGAGATGGAGGCGGGGCAGTAGAGATGGAGGCGGGGCAGTAGAGATGGAGGCGGGGCAGTAGAGATGGAGGCGGGGCAGTAGAGATGGAGGCGGGGCAGTAGAGATGGAGGCGGGGCAGTAGAGATAGAGGCGGGGCAGTAGAGATAGAGGCGGGGCAGTAGAGATAGAGGCGGGGCAGTAGAGATAGAGGCGGGGCAGTAGAGATAGAGGCGGGGCAGTAGAGATAGAGGCGGGGCAGTAGAGATAGAGGCGGGGCAGTAGAGGTGGAGGCGGGGCAGTAGAGGTGGAGGCGGGGCAGTAGAGGCGGAGGCGGGGCAGTAGAGATAGAGGCGGGGCAGTAGAGGTGGAGGCGGGGCAGTAGAGATGGAGGCGGGGCAGTAGAGGTGGAGGCGGGGCAGTAGAGGTGGAGGCGGGGCAGTAGAGGTGGAGGCGGGGCAGTAGAGGTGGAGGTGGGGCAGTAGAGATGGGGGCGGGGCAGTAATACCGTCCTGTAGGGGGTATGCGGCGCCCCTCACCGTCTCGTAGTCCTTCAGGGCGGCCTTGAGCTTGCCCAGCGCCATGTTGCTGGCGGCGCGGCGGTAGTAGCCTTTGATGTACTTGGCGTCCAGTTGGATGGAGCGGGAGGCGTCCTCCAGGGCGTAGCCGTAGCACTCGGTGCGCAGATACGCCAGGCTGCGGTTCCCGTAGTAGATGGCGCTGGACGGGTTGAGTGCGATGGCCTCTGTGTAATACTGGATGGCGCGCTCATAGTCCTTCACTGCAGAGACACAGAGGTTACATGACCCAGCTGCACCCTCACACACACAGAAGCAGGGGGCAGCCACAGAAGCAGGGGGCAGCCACAGAAGCAGGGGGCGGGAGGCAGCCAGAGATGCAGGGGGCGGGAGGCAGCCACAGAAGCAGGGGGCGGGAGGCAGCCACAGAAGCAGGGGGCGGGAGGCAGCCACAGAAGCAGGGGGCGGGAGGCAGCCACAGAAGCAGGGGGCGGGAGGCAGCCACAGAAGCAGGGGGCGGGAGGCAGCCACAGAAGAGGGGGCGGGAGGCAGCCACAGAAGCAGGGGGCGGGAGGCAGCCACAGAAGCAGGGGGCGGGAGGCAGCCACAGAAACAGGGGGCGGGAGGCAGCCACAGAAGCAGGGGGCGGGAGGCAGCCACAGAAGCAGGGGGCGGGAGGCAGCCACAGAAGCAGGGGGCCACCGGGCAGCCACAGAAGCAGGGGGCCACCGGGCAGCCACAGAAGCAGGGGGCCGGGAGGCAGCCACAGAAGCAGGGGGCGGGAGGCAGCCACAGAAGCAGGGGGCGGGAGGCAGCCACAGAAGCAGGGGGCCACCGGGCAGCCACAGAAGCAGGGGGCCACCGGGCAGCCACAGAAGCAGGGGGCCGGGAGGCAGCCACAGAAGCAGGGGGCCGGGAGGCAGCCACAGAAGCAGGGGGCCACCGGGCAGCCACAGAAGCAGGGGGCCACCGGGCAGCCACAGAAGCAGGGGGCCGGGAGGCAGCCACAGAAGCAGGGGGCGGGAGGCAGCCACAGAAGCAGGGGGTGGGAGGCAGCCACAGAAGCAGGGAGCGGGAGGCAGCCACAGAAGCAGGGGGTGGGACCTCCTTTAATTTTTATAATCTTTGTCGAACTTCTAACTCTAGTTTCTAACATCACTTCTAAGCAGATGACACTGAAGTCTCCCACTCGGGCCCAGCTCTATCTTCCCTTCTATCATCTCGCTCCCCACACTGACACATGGACAGAACAGAGCTCGTCGCCTTCCCAGCATGCAATTCTGCCCCTATGTCTGATATAACAATGTGTGTCACAGAGCTGACAATCGCTGCGGCTCCCCCAGCACAATGGCCGGACATTATACTGACTCCTCCCATTCAGTCACTGACCAACTGTCATCAGTCAGCTCGGCAAGTGAATGGGGCAGGTTGGGGTGTAAGTAAAGGCACATCCCCCAAGTGTCCCTGATATGGAGTCCATGTCCCCCTGTCCCTCATCTGAGTCCATGTCCCCCTGTCCCTCATCTGAGTCCATGTCCCCCTGTCCCTCATCTGAGTCCATGTCCCCCTGTCCCTCATCTGAGTCCATGTCCCCCTGTCCCTCGTTGTTCCCATTTGTCCCTCTTTGAGGTGTAACATGCAGATCTGCAGCAATAAATGATTCATTTCCCTATTCAAAGTGTTTCTATTGTTGTAACTGTTACAATGTATCTCCTATCCATCCCTCAATGAGGGGGCGTGGCTTCATCCATCCCTTAATGAGGGGGCGTGGCTTCATCCACCCCTTAATGAGGGGGCGTGGCTTCATCCATCCCTCAATGAGAGAGCGTGGCTTCATCCATCTCTCAACGAGGGCGTCTGGCTTCATCCATCCCTCTATGAAGGGGCGTGGCTTCATCTATCTCTCAATGAGGGGGGCGTGGCTACATCCATCCCTCAATGAGGGGGTGTGGCTTCATTTACCCTTTCACCCTGCAAATTTGAGGTATGGTAAAAGATGTGGGGCAAGTTACAGAACTGGAAGGGGAAATTGGGGTACAGAGGTAGGAGCAGATGTATGGTAGCTGGGGGCAGTTGGGGTACAGAGGTAGGAGCAGATGTATGGTAGCTGGGGGCAGTTGGGGTACAGGGGGAGGGGCAGATGTAAGGGAGCTGGGGGCAGTTGGGGTACAGGGGGAGGGGAAGATGTAAGGGAGCTGGGGGCAGTTGGGGTACAGGGGGAGGGGCAGATGTATGGGAGCTGGGGGCAGTTGGGTACAGGGGGAGGGGCAGATGTATGGGAGATGGGGGCAGTTGGGGTACAGGGGGAGGGGCAGATGTATGGGAGCTGGGGGCAGTTGGGGTACAGGGGGAGGGGCAGATGTATGGGAGCTGAGGCAGTTGGGGTACAGGGGGAGGGGCAGATGTATGGGAGCTGGGGGCAGTTGGGGTACAGGGGGAGGGGCAGATGTATGGGAGCTGGGGGCAGTTGGGGGTACAGGGGAAGGGGCAGATGTATGGGAGATGGGGCAGTTGGGTTACAGGGGGAGGGGCAGATGTATGGGAGATGGGGCAGTTGGGGTACAGGGGGAGAGGCAGATGTATGGGAGCTGGGGCAGTTGGGGTACAGGGGGAGGGGCAGATGTATGGGAGCTGGGGGCAGTTGGGGTACAGGGGGAGGGGCAGATGTATGGGAGCTGGGGGCAGTTGGGGTACAGGGGGAGGGGAAGATGTATGGGAGCTGGGGGCAGTTGGGGTACAGGGGGAGGGGAAGATGTATGGGAGCTGGGGCAGTTGGGGTACAGGGGGAGGGGCAGATGTATGGGAGCTGGGGCAATTGGGGTACAGGGGGAGGGGCAGATGTATGGGAGCTGAGGCAGTTGGGGTACAGGGGGAGGGGCAGATGTATGGGAGATGGGGCAGTTGGGGTACAGGGGGAGGGGCAGATGTATGGGAGCTGGGGGCAGTTGGGGTACAGGGGGATGGGCAGATGTATGGGAGCTGAGGCAGTTGGGGTACAGGGGGAGGGGCAGATGTATGGGAGATGGGGCAGTTGGGGTACAGGGGGAGGGGCAGATGTATGGGAGCTGGGGGCAGTTGGGGTACAGGGGGAGGGGCAGATGTATGGGAGATGGGGGCAGTTGGGGTACAGGGGGAGGGGCAGTTGTATGGAAGCTGAGGCAGTTGGGGTACAGGGGGAGGGGCAGTTGTGGGTCACACGTGTGGGGGTGTCAGTGGCCACACTGCCCCCGGAAGTAGCGGTGTGGGGGGCAGTTACCCCGGAAGTAGTCGTTGGCTTTCTCCTTCAGCTCCTCGGCCGTCATGCCGCCGCCTCCGCCGCCCCCGGTGTCTTCCCCACTGCTCTCCGCCATCTTCCCGCTGCCGGTCACCGTCCTGCGTCAGCAGCAGAGCGACACGCTGCGACATCCGGCGGCCACATTGTGGATGGCAGCTGGGGGCTGGAACACGTGACCCGCTTGCTGGATGGACGGGCGGCCATATTGTGGATGGCAGCTGGGGGGCTGAGACACGTGACCCGTTTACTGGATGGATGGATGGATGGATGGATGGATGGCCGGGCGGCCACATTGTGGATGGCAGCTGGGGGCTGAGACACGTGACCCGCTCACTGGATGGATTGCCGGGCGGCCATATTGGGGATGGCAACTCCGGCGTGCTGGCCTCGTGTAGAGACTGGTCGCCATAGCAACCAAAAACGCTTTCCGCCGGCCATAGATTTGTGAATCCTGTTGTTAAGGGAAACAAGCTGCTAGATTAATAGAATTTATTATTTATTGCAGGGTGGGGTTACTCATAGTAACCTATTGCAGGGCCGGGGTTACCCATAGTAACCTATTGCAGGGGTGGGGTTACCCATAGTAACCTATTGCGGGGCGGGGTTACCCATAGTAACCTATTGCAGGGGCGGGGTTACCCATAGTAACCCATTGCAGGGCGGGGTTACCCATAGTAACCTATTGCAGGGCGGGGTTACCCATAGTAACCTATTGCAGGGCGGGGTTACCCATAGTAACCTATTGCGGGACGTGGTTGCCCATAGTAACCTATTGCAGGGCGGGGTTACCCATAGTAACCTATTGCGGGACGTGGTTACCCATAGTAACCTATTGCAGGGCGGGGTTACCCATAGTAACCTATTGCAGGGCGGGGTTACCCATAGTAACCTATTGCGGGGTGGGGTTACCCATAGTAACCTATTGCAGGGCGGGGTTACCCATAGTAACCTATTGCAGGGGCGGGGTTACCCATATTAACATTTTGCAGGGGCGGGCTTACCCATAGTAACCTATTGCAGGGGTGGGGTTACCCATAGTAACCTATTGCAGGGGCGGGGTTACCCATAGTAACCTATTGCAGGGGTGGGGTTACCCATAGTAACCTATTGCAGGTCGGGGTTACCCATAGTAACCTATTGCAGGGGAGGGGTTACCCATAGTAACCTATTGCAGGGGCGGGGTTACCCATAGTAACATTGCAGGGGCGGGGTTACCCATAGTAACCTATTGCAGGGGCGGGGTTACCCATAGTAACCTATTGCAGGGCGGGGTTACCCATAGTAACCTATTGCAGGGTGGGGTTACCCATAGTAACCTATTGCGGGGCGGGGTTACCCATAGTAACCTATTGCAGGGGCGGGGTTACCCATAGTAACCTATTGCGGGGCGGGGTTACCCATAGTAACCTATGGGGGGGCAGGGTTACCCATAGTAACCTATTGCGGGGCGGGGTTACCCATAGTAACCTATTGCAGGGGCGGAGTTACCCATAGTAACCTATTGCAGGGCGGGGTTACCCATAGTAACCTATTGCAGGGCGGGGTTACCCATAGTAACCTATTGCAGGGCGGGGTTACCCATAGTAACCTATTGCGGGGCGGGGTTACCCATAGTAACCTATTGTAGGGGCGAGGTTACCCATAGTAACCTATTGCAGGGGCGGGGTTACCCATAGTAATCTATTGCAGGGGCGGGGTTACCCATAGTAACCTATTGCAGGGGCGGGGTTACCCATAGTAACCTATTGCAGGGGCGGGGTTACCCATAGTAACCTATTGCAGAGCCATGCATCACAGCTGTGTAGAGGGAGGAGCCAAGCGTCAGAGCTGTATAGAGGGAGGAGCCATGCGTCACAGCTGTGTAGAGGGAGGAGCCATGCATCACAGCTGTGTAGAGGGAGTAGCCATGTGTCACAGCTGTGTAGAGGGAGGAGCCATGCGTCACAGCTGTGTAGAGGGAGGAGCCATGCGTCACAGCTGTGTAGAGGGAGGAGCCATACGTCACAGCTGTGTAGAGGGAGGAGCCATGCGTCCTAGCTGTGTAGAGGGAGGAGCCATGCATCATAGTTGTGTAGAGGGAGGAGCCATGCATCAGAGCTGTGTAGAGGGAGGAGCCATGCATCACAGCTGTGTAGAGGGAGGAGCCATGCATCAGAGCTGTGTAGAGAGAGGAGCCATGCGTCACAGCTGTGTAGAGGGAGGAGCCATGCGTCACAGCTGTGTAGAGGGAGGAGCCATGAATCAGAGCTGTGTAGAGGGAGGAGCCATGCGTCACAGCTGTGTAGAGGGAGGAGCCATGCGTCACAGCTGTGTAGAGGGAGGAGCCATGCATCAGAGCTGTGTAGAGGGAGGAGCCATGCGTCACAGCTGTGTAGAGGGAGGAGCCATGCGTCACAGCTGTGTAGAGGGAGGAGCCATGCGTCACAGCTGTGTAGAGGGAGGAGCCATGCGTCACAGCTGTGTAGAGGGAGGAGCCATGAATCAGAGCTGTGTAGAGGGAGGAGCCATGCGTCACAGCTGTGTAGAGGGAGGAGCCATGCGTCACAGCTGTGTAGAGGGAGGAGCCATGCGTCACAGCTGTGTAGAGGGAGGAGCCATGCATCAGAGCTGTGTAGAGGGAGGAGCCATGCGTCACAGCTGTGTAGAGGGAGGAGCCATGCGTCACAGTTGTGTAGAGGGAGGAGCCATGAATCAGAGCTGTGTAGAGGGAGGAGCCATGCGTCACAGCTGTGTAGAGGGAGGAGCCATGCGTCACAGCTGTGTAGAGGGAGGAGCCATGCGTCACAGCTGTGTAGAGGGAGGAGCCATGCATCAGAGCTGTGTAGAGGGAGGAGCCATGCATCACAGCTGTGTAGAGGGAGGAGCCATGCGTCAGAGCTGTGTAGAGGGAGGAGCCATGCGTCCCAGCTGTGTAGAGGGAGAAGCCATGAATCAGAGCTGTGTAGAGGGAGGAGCCATGCATCACAGCTGTGTAGAGGGAGGAGCCATGAGTCACAGCTGTGTAGAGGGAGGAGCCATGCGTCACAGCTGTGTAGAGGGAGGAGCCATGAATCAGAGCTGTGTAGAGGGAGGAGCCATGAGTCAGAGCTGTGTAGAGGGAGGAGCCATGAGTCAGAGCTGTGTAGAGGGAGGAGCCATGAGTCAGAGCTGTGTAGAGGGAGGAGCCATGCATCACAGCTCTGTAGAGGGAGGAGCCGTGCATCATGGCTGTGTAGAGGGAGGGGCCATGCGTCACAGCTGTGTAGAGGGAGGAGCCATGCATCATAGCTGTGTAGAGGGAGGGGCCATGCATCATAGCTGTGTAGAGGGAGGGGCCATGCGTCACAGCTGTGTAGAGAGAGGAGCCATGCATCATAGTTGTGTAGAGGGAGGAGCCATGCGTCACAGCTGTGTAGAGGGAGGAGCCATGCGTCACAGCTGTGTAGAGGGAGGAGCCATGCATCAGAGCTGTGTAGAGGGAGGAGCCATGCATCACAGCTGTGTAGAGGGAGGAGCCATGCGTCAGAGCTGTGTAGAGGGAGGAGCCATGCGTCCCAGCTGTGTAGAGGGAGAAGCCATGAATCAGAGCTGTGTAGAGGGAGGAGCCATGCATCACAGCTGTGTAGAGGGAGGAGCCATGAGTCACAGCTGTGTAGAGGGAGGAGCCATGCGTCACAGCTGTGTAGAGGGAGGAGCCATGAATCAGAGCTGTGTAGAGGGAGGAGCCATGAGTCAGAGCTGTGTAGAGGGAGGAGCCATGAGTCAGAGCTGTGTAGAGGGAGGAGCCATGCATCACAGCTCTGTAGAGGGAGGAGCCGTGCATCACAGCTGTGTAGAGGGAGGAGCCGTGCATCATGGCTGTGTAGAGGGAGGGGCCATGCGTCACAGCTGTGTAGAGGGAGGAGCCATGCATCATAGCTGTGTAGAGGGAGGGGCCATGCGTCACAGCTGTGTAGAGGGAGGAGCCATGCATCATAGCTGTGTAGAGGGAGGGGCCATGCGTCACAGCTGTGTAGAGGGAGGAGCCATGCGTAACAGCTGTGTAGAGGGTGGAGTCATGCGTCACAGTTGTGTAGAGGGAGGAGCCATGCGTCAGAGCTGTGTAGAGGGAGGAGCCATGCGTCAGAGCTGTGTAGAGGGAGGAGCCTTGTGTCACAGCTGTGTAGAGGGAGGAGCCTTGTGTCACAGCTGTGTAGAGGGAGGAGCCATGCATCAGAGCTGTGTAGAGGGAGGAGCCATGCATCGGAGCTGTGTAGAGGGAGGAGCCATGCATCGGAGCTGTGTAGAGGGAGGAGCCATGCCTCATGGCTGTGTAGAGGGAGGAGCCGTGCATCAGAGCTGTGTAGAGGGAGGAGCCATGCGTCAGAGCTGTGTAGAGGGAGGAGCCATGCGTCACAGCTGTGTAGAGGGAGGAGCCATGCATCAGAGCTGTGTAGAGGGAGGAGCCATGCATCTGAGCTGTGTAGAGGGAGGAGCCGTGCATCACAGCTGTGTAGAGGGAGGGGCCATGCGTCACAGCTGTGTAGAGGGAGGAGCCATGCATCACAGCTGTGTAAAGGGAGGAGCCATGCGTCACAGCTGTGTAGAGGGTGGAGTCATGCGTCAGAGCTGTGTAGAGGGAGGAGCCATGCATCAGCGCTGTGTAGAGGGAGGAGCCATGCATCAGAGCTGTGTAGAGGGAGGAGCCATGAGTCTGAGCTGTGTAGAGGGAGGAGCCACGAGTCTGAGCTGTGTAGAGGGAGGAGCCACGCGTCAGAGCTGTGTAGAGGGAGGAGCCATGCATCAGCGCTGTGTAGAGGGAGGAGCCATGCATCAGAGCTGTGTAGAGGGAGGAGCCATGAGTCTGAGCTGTGTAGAGGGAGGAGCCACGAGTCTGAGCTGTGTAGAGGGAGGAGCCACGCGTCAGAGCTGTGTAGAGGGAGGAGCCATGCATCAGAGCTGTGAAGAGGGAGGAGCCATGCATCAGAGCTGTGTAGAGGGAGGAGCCATGAGTCTGAGCTGTGTAGAGGGAGGAGCCACGAGTCTGAGCTGTGTAGAAGGAGGAGCCACGCGTCAGAGCTGTGTAGAGGGAGGAGCCATGCATCAGAGCTGTGAAGAGGGAGGAGCCATGCATCAGAGCTGTGTAGAGGGAGGAGCCATGAGTCTGAGCTGTGTAGAAGGAGGAGCCATGCATCACAGCTGTGTAGAGGGAGGAGCCATGCATCAGAGCTGTGTAGAGGGAGGAGCCATGCGTCATAGCTGTGTAGAGGGAGGAGCCATGCGTCATAGCTGTGTAGAGGGAGGAGCCATGCGTCAGAGCTGTGTAGAGGGAGGAGCCATGCGTCATAGCTGTGTAGAGGGAGGAGCCATGCGTCAGAGCTGTGCTGAGGGAGGAGCCATGCATCACAGCTGTGTAGAGGGAGGAGCCATGCGTCAGAGCTGTGTAGAGGGAGGAGCCATGCGTCAGAGCTGTTTAGTGGGAGGAGCCTTGTGTCAGAGCTGTGTAGAGGGAGGAGCCATGCGTCATAGCTGTGTAGAGGGAGGAGCCATGCGTCAGAGCTGTGTAGAGGGAGGAGCCATGCGTCACAGCTGTGTAGAGGGAGGAGCCATGCATCAGAGCTGTGTAGAGGGAGGAGCCATGCATCTGAGCTGTGTAGAGGGAGGAGCCGTGCATCACAGCTGTGTAGAGGGAGGGGCCATGCGTCACAGCTGTGTAGAGGGAGGAGCCATGCATCACAGCTGTGTAAAGGGAGGAGCCATGCGTCACAGCTGTGTAGAGGGTGGAGTCATGCGTCAGAGCTGTGTAGAGGGAGGAGCCATGCATCAGCGCTGTGTAGAGGGAGGAGCCATGCATCAGAGCTGTGTAGAGGGAGGAGCCACGAGTCTGAGCTGTGTAGAGGGAGAAGCCACGAGTCTGAGCTGTGTAGAGGGAGGAGCCACGCGTCAGAGCTGTGTAGAGGGAGGAGCCATGCATCAGCGCTGTGTAGAGGGAGGAGCCATGCATCAGAGCTGTGTAGAGGGAGGAGCCATGAGTCTGAGCTGTGTAGAGGGAGGAGCCACGAGTCTGAGCTGTGTAGAGGGAGGAGCCACGCGTCAGAGCTGTGTAGAGGGAGGAGCCATGCATCAGAGCTGTGAAGAGGGAGGAGCCATGCATCAGAGCTGTGTAGAGGGAGGAGCCATGAGTCTGAGCTGTGTAGAGGGAGGAGCCACGAGTCTGAGCTGTGTAGAGGGAGGAGCCACGCGTCAGAGCTGTGTAGAGGGAGGAGCCATGCATCAGAGCTGTGAAGAGGGAGGAGCCATGCATCAGAGCTGTGTAGAGGGAGGAGCCATGAGTCTGAGCTGTGTAGAAGGAGGAGCCATGCATCACAGCTGTGTAGAGGGAGGAGCCATGCGTCACAGCTGTGTAGAAGGAGGAGCCATGCATCAGAGCTGTGTAGAGGGAGGAGCCATGAGTCTGAGCTGTGTAGAGGGAGGAGCCATGCGTCAGAGCTGTGTAGAGGGAGGAGCCATGCGTCACAGCTGTGTAGAAGGAGGAGCCATGCATCAGAGCTGTGTAGAGGGAGGAGCCATGAGTCTGAGCTGTGTAGAGGGAGGAGCCACGAGTCTGAGCTGTGTAGAGGGAGGAGCCACGCGTCAGAGCTGTGTAGAGGGAGTAGCCACGCGTCACAGCTGTGTAGAGGGAGGAGCCATGCGTCACAGCTGTGTAGAGGGAGGAGCCAAGCGTCAGAGCTGTGTAGAGGGAGGAGCCATGCGTCAGCTGTGTAGAGGGAGGAGCCATGCATCAGAGCTGTGTAGAGAGAGAAGCCATGCGTCAGAGCTGTGTAGAGGGAGGAGCCATGCATCACAGCTGTGTAGAGGGAGGAGCCATGCATCAGAGCTGTGTAGAGGGAGGAGCCATGCGTCACAGCTGTGTAGAGGGAGGAGCCATGCGTCACAGCTGTGTAGAGGGAGGAGCCATGCGTCACAGCTGTGTAGAGGGAGGAGCCATGCGTCGCAGCTGTGTAGAGGGAGGAGCCATGCGTCGCAGCTGTGTAGAGGGAGGAGCCATGAGTCAGAGCTGTGTAGAGGGAGGAGCCATGCGTCACAGCTGTGTAGAGGGAGGAGCCATGCGTCACAGCTGTGTAGAGGGAGGAGCCATGCGTCACAGCTGTGTAGAGGGAGGAGCCATGCGTCGCAGCTGTGTAGAGGGAGGAGCCATGCGTCGCAGCTGTGTAGAGGGAGGAGCCATGAGTCAGAGCTGTGTAGAGGGAGGAGCCATGCGTCAGAGCTGTGTAGAGGGAGGAGCCATGCGTCAGAGCTGTGTAGAGGGAGGAGTCATGCGTCAGAGCTGTGTAGAGGGAGGAGCCATGCGTCACAGCTGTGTAGAGAGAGGAGCCATGCGTCACAGCGGTGTAGAGGGAGGAGCCATGAGTCAGAGCTGTGTAGAGGGAGGAGCCATGCATCACAGCTGTGTAGAGGGAGGAGCCATGCGTCAGAGCTGTGTAGAGGGAGGAGCCATGCGTCACAGCTGTGTAGAGGGAGGAGCCATGAGTCAGAGCTGTGTAGAGGGAGGAGCCATGAGTCAGAGCTGTGTAGAGGGAGGAGCCATGCGTCACAGCTGTGTAGAGGGAGGAGCCATGCGTCAGAGCTGTGTAGAGGGAGGAGCCATGCGTCAGAGCTGTGTAGAGGGAGGAGCCATGCGTCAGAGCTGTGTAGAGGGAGGAGTCATGCGTCAGAGCTGTGTAGAGGGAGGAGCCATGCGTCACAGCTGTGTAGAGGGAGGAGCCATGCGTCATAGCTGTGTAGAGGGAGGAGCCATGCGTCAGAGCTGTGTAGAGGGAGGAGTCATGCATCAGAGCTGTGTAGAGGGAGGAGCCATGAGTCACAGCTGTGTACAGGGAGGAGCCATGCGTCACAGCTGTGTAGGAGGAGCCATGCGTCAGAGCTGTGCAGAGGGAGGAGCCATGAGTCAGAGCTGTGTAGAGGGAGGAGCCATGCGTCACAGCTGTGTAGAGGGAGGAGCCATGCGTCAGAGCTGTGCTGAGGGACGAGCCATGCGTCACAGCTGTGTAGAGGGAGGAGCCATGCGTCAGAGCTGTGTAGAGGGAGGAGCCATGCGTCATAGCTGTGTAGAGGGAGGAGCCATGCGTCAGAGCTGTGTAGAGGGAGGAGCCATGCGTCAGAGCTGTGTAGAGGGAGGAGCCATGCATCAGAGCTGTGTAGAGGGAGGAGCCATGCATCAGAGCTGTGTAGAGGGAGGAGCCATGCGTCACAGCTGTGTAGAGGGAGGAGCCATGCGTCATAGCTGTGTAGAGGGAGGAGCCATGCTTCAGAGCTGTGTAGAGGGAGGAGCCATGCGTCAGAGCTGTGTAGAGGGAGGAGCCATGAGTCACAGCTGTGTAGAGGGAGGAGCCATGCGTCAGAGCTGTGTAGAGGGAGGAGCCACGCGTCAGAGCTGTGTAGAGGGAGGAGCCATGAGTCACAGCTGTGTAGAGGGAGGAGCCATGCATCAGAGCTGTGTAGAGGGAGGAGCCACGCGTCAGAGCTGTGTAGAGGGAGGAGCCATGCGTCATAGCTGTGTAGAGGGAGGAGCCATGCGTCATAGCTGTGTAGAGGGAGGAGCCATGCGTCAGAGCTGTGTAGAGGGAGGAGCCATGTGTCACAGCTGTGTAGAGGGAGGAGCCATGCATCAGAGTTGTGTAGAGGGAGGAGCCATGCGTCATAGCTGTGTAGAGGGAGGAGCCATGCGTCAGAGCTGTGTAGAGGGAGGAGCCATGCGTCATAGCTGTGTAGAGGGAGGAGCCATGCATCAGAGCTGTGTAGAGGGAGGAGCCATGCATCAGAGTTGTGTAGAGGGAGGAGCCATGTGTCAGAGCTGTTTAGTGGGAGGAGCCTTGTGTCAGAGCTGTGTAGAGGGAGGAGCCATGAGTCACAGCTGTGTAGAGGGAGGAGCCATGCGTCAGAGCTGTGTAGAGGGAGGAGCCATGCGTCAGAGCTGTGTAGAGGGAGGAGCCATGCATCAGAGCTGTGTAGAGGGAGGAGCCATGCGTCATAGCTGTGTAGAGGGAGGAGCCATGCGTCATAGCTGTGTAGAGGGAGGAGCCATGCGTCAGAGCTGTGTAGAGGGAGGAGCCATGCGTCATAGCTGTGTAGAGGGAGGAGCCATGCGTCAGAGCTGTGCTGAGGGAGGAGCCATGCATCACAGCTGTGTAGAGGGAGGAGCCATGCGTCAGAGCTGTGTAGAGGGAGGAGCCATGCGTCAGAGCTGTTTAGTGGGAGGAGCCTTGTGTCAGAGCTGTGTAGAGGGAGGAGCCATGCGTCATAGCTGTGTAGAGGGAGGAGCCATGCGTCAGAGCTGTGTAGAGGGAGGAGCCATGCGTCATAGCTGTGTAGAGGGAGGAGCCATGCATCACAGCTGTGTAGAGGGAGGAGCCATGCATCAGAGCTGTGTAGAGGGAGGAGCCATGCGTCATAGCTGTGTAGAGGGAGGAGCCATGCGTCAGAGCTGTGTAGAGGGAGGAGCCATGCGTCACAGCTGTGTAGAGGGAGGAGCCATGCATCAGAGTTGTGTAGAGGGAGGAGCCATGCGTCATAGCTGTGTAGAGGGAGGAGCCATGCGTCAGAGCTGTGTAGAGGGAGGAGCCATGCGTCATAGCTGTGTAGAGGGAGGAGCCATGCGTCAGAGCTGTGCTGAGGGAGGAGCCATGCGTCACAGCTGTGTAGAGGGAGGAGCCATGCGTCACAGCTGTGTAGAGAGAGGAGCCATGCGTCACAGCTGTGTAGAGGGAGGAGCCATGCATCAGAGCTGTGTAGAGGGAGGAGCCATGCATCAGAGCTGTGTAGAGGGAGGAGCCATGCATCAGAGCTGTGTAGAGGGAGGAGCCATGCATCATAGCTGTGTAGAGGGAGGAGCCATGCGTCACAGCTGTGTAGAGGGAGGAGCCATGCATCAGAGCTGTGTAGAGGGAGGAGCCATGCGTCATAGCTGTGTAGAGGGAGGAGCCATGCGTCATAGCTGTGTAGAGGGAGGAGCCATGCGTCATAGCTGTGTAGAGGGAGGAGCCATGCGTCATAGCTGTGTAGAGGGAGGAGCCATGCGTCATAGCTGTGTAGAAGGAGGAGCCATGTGTCAGAGCTGTGTAGAGGGAGGAGCCGTGCGTCATAACTTTGTAGGCGTTTCCCATACGATTCCCCCCATGTAGCCCCGCCCCACCTATGCAGCACTCATGCTTCAATTAATAAACTTTATTGAAAACAATACCAGATAACAGTGAGGAGGGAGTCCGTTCTGGTGGAGAAGGGGAGGAGCCAGCTCAGGTGCGGAGGGGAGGAGCCAGCTCAGGTGCGGAGGGGAGGAGCCAGCTCAGGTGTGGAGGGGAGGAGCCTGTTTCTCCGCCAGCAGCTCGCACAGCGGTATCGGCATAGCCACGCCCCCTGGCAGTATGGCGGCACTCCGGGGCTTCACCAGGCGATCGTGCTGCACACTGAACTGCAGAGCTTGCATGCTGCCGAGAGAACACACAGTGATGTCACATGTGAGCCCGCCCCCAACTGCTGGCCACACCCACACACCAAGACTTTCCACCGCTCACCACCCACTCTACACTACAAGTCCCAGCATGCCCTGCCACCCAATCCTAGGACAGCCGGGAGAATGGAGGGGGCGGGGCCTCTGACCCTGGGGTACGAAGATCGTTCACCCCAATACTGCAGGATACTGTTCCCTCCAATGAGATACCAGAGGGGGCGGGGCAACTGTCCTCCAGCCTATCATACATGACCATCAAGCCCCGCCTCCCAATAACAGGGTCATGTGACTATAAATCCCTGTCTTAAGCCACGCCTAGACACTATGACCAAATGTTTAAGCCCCGCCCACATATACCTGCACACAGGCTACTCCTACCAGTAGGCATGTCTCTCCACAGCCCCGCCCACATCTACCTGCACACAGGGTACTCTTACCAGTAGGGTGTCTCTCCACAGCTCCGCCCATTACAAGCCCCGCCCACATATACCTGCACACAGGCTACTCCTACTAGTAGGGGGTGTCTCTCCACAGCTCCGCCCATTATGAGCCCCGCCCCTTACCAGTAGGGCTGTCTCTACTGGGTAGACATAACTCTCCACAGCTCCGCCCATTATAAGCCCCGCCCCTTACCAGTAGGGCTGCCTCTCCTGGGCAGACATGACTCTCCATAGCTCCGCCAGCTCTCGTGTGGCCGCGGTGGACGCTTTGCCAGGATTGGCCCTGAAGGAGGAGGATAGAAGTGAGGGGGCATGGTCACTAAGCCCCGCCCCCTCTCACCTGTGTGATGTCATACCTGAGGTAGGGGCGGCGGTTCAGCCGGCAGAACATGATGAAGCCGTTGACACACTTCTTGCGGTTCTGTCGCACTCTGAATGGCCCAGGATTCTGGGAGGGTGGAGCCTGCACAGCGGGGGCGGGGATGTGGGCAGGCAGGGGCGGCACCTGGGAAGAGAGGGGGCGGGGCAGAGAGTGAGATCACGCTGAGCACCTCATTCCTTATCTATCGTGTGTCAGCCAATCGGGAGAAGGGGGTGTGGCATGATGAACAAGAGGCGGGGTTACATTGGCTTAACCTGGACTGTCCCTTTAAGTTTCTGAGCTCTGTGTGGCTCCTACCTTGCCCCGCCCCCTGCCTCTCGGAGCTCTGCGATTGGTCGCCAGGCCTGGACGGGACTCCGCCTCCTCTATGCAGACACCACCTTGCTGCTGCTGCCGTCCCATTGGCTGTCCTGGCATCCGGGCGCTGCTCTGTGATTGGTAGCTGTGGTCCAGGCTCAGTGTGGCCGACGCCCCCGACTCCTGGAACAGGATAATACAATTCTGTGAAATACTCACCTGTAGAATTGATATTATACGTATACAGCACGTCCTGCTCCAATATAATACTTACACTTGGGTTATCCTCCGCCAGATGGCGCTGTTCACTGCAGAGACATGCAAAACAGGCTCCTCCCAGCCCCTCAAATACCCGGGGACCTCCCACAAATCCCCAGCATTGAAAAGCATTGAACAAGAAGCCGCGAGAATTAACCACCAAAAACTGGTAACTATAACAATGATAACAATCACCATACAGGGGATCCAGAATAATGCAACAACAGGGTGGAGCAGGACGTACTGTATACGTATAATACCATTTTGTGAGATACTCACCTTGTAAAATGGGTATTATAAGTATGTCACACACCCCGCTTCAAGAATCAATAACATGTGGGTAATATCGTCCTGAAGAGGCGTTCCTGCAGAGATGATAGAAAAAAGAAAGCCCCTCCCTGATCCATAAATACCTGGGACCTCCCACTCATCACCCAGTATACAGAAGCAGTAAGATAAGGGACCAGGAAGAGGCAAAAATAAACACAACCACGCAAAGTTCACAAAATAGAGGATCCTAATAACAGAAAAGGGCGGGTGAAGCGGGGTGTGTGACATACTTATAATACCCATTTTACAAGGTGAGTATTCACAAAATGGTATTATTCTAAGTATGTCACACACCCCGCTTCAAGAATCCATAACATGTGGGACATCCAAAAGCAGTGTCCATAACAAGGGCGGGGATCCAAAACTAGGCAACAATGCACAACTTCAAACCACTACAGCTTGCAAAACTTTGCGGCCAAAAACAGCATCCGCTGAAGCCCAAACATCAACCTTGTAAAACTTGGAAAAAGTGTGAACAGAAGACCAGGTAGCGGCCTTACAAACTTGCTCAACAGAAGCCTGGTGCTGAAAGGCCCAGGACGCACCAACTGCACGAGTAGAATGAGCAGTAACACGAAAAGGGGGACTCCTCCCCTTGACAGAATAGGCCCCAATGATGGCCTGACGAATCCATGTACTAATGGAAGATTTGGCAGGAGCCAAACCTTTCCTAGGCCCGGCGGGCACCACAAAAAAGGCGTCCGTCTTACGAAAGGAAGACGTAACCTCAAGATAATATTCCACAACACGAACTACATCCAAGGAATGCAACGCCCTTTCCTTGTCGTTGCTGGGATTAGGACATAGAGAGGGCAAAACAATGTCCTGATTCAAATGAAAAGCCGAGACCACCTTCGGAAGAAAATCCGGCTTGAAACGAAAGACAACCTTGTCCTGATGCTTCTCAAAGTATGGAGCTTTAAAGGATAAAGCTGCCAACTCAGAAACACGCCTAGCCGAAGTGATAGCCACCAAAAAGGCCACCTTTTGAGTAAGCGAAGACAAGGCAACCTCATTCAAGGGCTCAAACGGAGGACCCTGAAGAGCAGAGAGAACAAGATTCAAATCCCAAACTGGAACCAAGGACTTCCTAGGCGGACGTACATGCGTGACTCCTTGGAAAAAGGTCCTGACTAAAGGATGAAGTGCAAAGGACCTTTGGAAAAACACCGCCAAGGCAGAAACCTGCCCTTTCAAGGTACTAATTTGGAGCCCCAGATCCAAACCGTGTTGAAGAAACTCCAGAATCCTAGGAATGGAGAACTCACGACAAGAGAAAGACCTACCTTCACACCAATCAATATAAGACCTCCAGGTCCTATAGTAAACAGAAGAGGAAGACCGCTTCCTGGCACTGATAAGAGTTTGAATCACCGCGTCAGAAAGACCTTCGTCTTTTAAGATGGCGGTTTCAGCAGCCACGCCGTCAAAGCCAGCGATGGTAAATTGGGATAGCGTAGCCGACCCTGGGAGAGCAGGTCCGACAGTAGAGGCAGAGCGAACTGATCCTCTGCCAACCTTACAAGATCTGCGAACCAAACGCGCCTTGGCCACCTCGGGGCCACGAGAATCGCCGACGCGCCTTCCAAGGCCAGTTTGCGCACCACTCTGGTTAGCATTGGAAACGGAGGGAACAGATAAAGGAATCCCAGATCCCTCCAGGACAGAGACATGGCATCCACCGCCAGAGCCAGAGGGTCCTGCGAGAGAGACACAAAGACTGGAAGCTTGTGATTGTGACGAGAGGCAAAGAGGTCCACCGCTGGGACCCCCCACCTGCGACATATCAAACGAAACACCCTGGGACTGAGAGACCACTCCCCCTGACGAGAGGAGGCCCTGCTCAGCAAGTCCGCCTCCGTGTTCTCCACTCCCGGAATGTAGACTGCTGAGATACACGGGACGTGGGTCTCCGCCCAGTCCAGAATCAAAGACACTTCCCTGAGGGCACCCCTGCTGCGAGTCCCCCCTTGGTGATTGATGTAAGCAACCGCCGTCCTGTTGTCCGATCGGACCTGAACTGGCAGACCTCTCAACTGAGGAGTCAAGCGAAACAGAACCAACCTGATGGCTCTCAACTCCAGAATATTGATGGGCTCGTGAGCCTCCTGAGGACTCCACAGACCCTGAAAATGGAGGTCCTTCCAAACACCCCCCCAACCTGACAGACTGGCATCCGTGGTCACCGTTTCCCAACATGGAGCCAGGAAGGATCTGCCTATCGACAGATTGACAGACCCCAGCCACCATTGAAGGGAACGACGAACTCGGGGAGTCAACCGGAAGGACCGGTCCAATGACGACTGCGACCTGTCCCAAACCGTCAACAGATGCAGCTGAAAAGTCCTCGTATGGAACTGCGCAAAGGGAACTGCCTCGAATGAGGCCACCATTAGCCCCACCAGCCTCATCCCTAGCCGGATGGTCGGATGAGGAGCCAACAAGAGAAGCTGAACTAACTCCTGAATCAAAAGAATCTTGGCCTGGGGCAGAAACACCCTGGCCTGCAAGGTGTCCAGAGACATCCCCAGAAAAGTCACAACTCTGGACGGACAAAGAGAAGACTTGGGGTGATTGATCACCCAACCGAACCTCTCCAGAGTGGACACCACCACTCCGGTGTCCAACTCCGCTTGGTTGAAAGAAGAGGCCATGATCAGTAGATCGTCCAGATAGGGCACAATGCGGATACCCTGAACTCTGAGTAGTGCCATCACCCCCGCTAGCACCTTGGTGAAAACCCGAGGGGCGAGGTGAGACCGAAAGGAAGTGCCACAAACTGAAAGTGCCGATCCTCCACCACAAACCTGAGAAACCTCTGATGTGCTGGAAAAACCGGAACGTGTAGATAAGCATCCTTGATGTCTATGGACGTCAGAAAGTCTTCCTGACGAAGAGAGTGAATGGCCGAGCGCAGCGTTTCCATGCGGAATTTGCGCGGCCGAATAAACCTGTTGAGAAACTTCAGATCCAAGATAGGACGGACCGACCCGTCCTTCTTGGGAACCGTGAACAAATTGGAATAGAAGCCCCTGCCCTGTTCCGAGGGGGGCACTGGGCAAATGACAGCCATGTCCAGAAGATTCTGTACTGCCACCAGGAGCCCCTGCGCCACCAGAGGCTCCGAAGGCATCCGAGACCTGAAGAACCTGGAGGGGGGGCGGAGCTCGAACTCCAACTTGTAACCGGAAGACACCACTTCCCGGATCCATCTGTCCGAGACTTCTTGATCCCAGATCTGGGAGAAGTGTCTCAGCCGTCCCCCCACCCGCAAGGGTGAGGGCGCCCCCTCATTGCTGAACTGGCTTAACAGCCGGTTTGGGCTTAGAGCCCCAACTGTATCCAGAACGGGCACGCCCTCTGCCCCTGGTTCCGGAATCTCCTCTGGAAGAGGGAAATGCAGAGCCTCTGCCAGATCTGGCTCCTCGAAAGGAAGTTGTAAAGGCAGGCGCCCCCCGAAAGGGACGGCGCTGCTTCTTACGTTGAGGCAACCTACCACCCTTGGTGACGGAGTCCAAAGTTTCACCAAAGAGCCTCAAGCCAACAAAGGGTAGAGCCGTCAGAGACTTTTTAGACATAAAATCGGCCGCCCACTGGCGCAGCCACACCGACCGCCGAATAGTCACCAACAAAGCCGACGTCCTACCACACATCATCAAGGCGTCATCCAAGGCTGTTAATACAAAGGATAAAAACAACTCACACCGTTTGAGACTAAGGAACTCGGCACTACCAGGTCGAAGCCCGGAAGAGGTCAACAAGTCCCTGACCACAGACTTGGCAGCCAGCACCATAAGCTCTGAGGCGCACACAGGCCGTATGGCTGACCCAATGCTAGAAAAGCCATGACAAGCCATTTGATCAATACGTTTATCCTCCCCATCCTTAAGGGTGGAACAATCCGGTCTATTTAAAACCGAGGAGTTAGACAGACCCAAAACCGGAGCATCGACCTCGGGTGGGGAAGCCCAGCGCTTAACCGCCTCCGAAGGGAAAGGATATTTCCTATCCCACCCTTGAGGGATACCAGGGAGCCTAGCCGGCCTGTCCTTGACAATGATCTTGTCAATGATCTTGTCAAAATGCCGTTGCGTAGGAAACTCCAAGCGCGGCCTGGACTCTTCAAACAACTCACCCTCCTGTTGTGACGCCACCTCGGGGGGGGAGATATTCAGGACCTCCAACATCAGCGCCAGGGCGTGAGAAGAATCCGAGGATCTCCCGAACTCACTAAACTCCGCATCAGCGCCAGCAGACTGCTCGTCGTCCGAGACCTCTGAACCCTCAGAAACTTCACCTTCCTCTAGCCCAGAATAATCAGACCAATCCAGATTATTAAACTCATCCAGAACATCAACCGGCGCAGCCGGAGACAAATGCTTCCTCTTCGCCGGAGCCTTACGGGCGACCGAACTGGAAACAATCCTCTCAAGGTTGGCCAGTCTGGCGCACATCTCAGATTGCAGATCCCTACCCATGACAACGTCACACGGAGCGCGTGTCAGAGTGGGAGGTTGAGATGACTCGGCCGGCGGTACTGACCCAGACGCCTGGGGTCCGGACTGCCGCGCAATAGTTTGCTGTGCACAAGGTATACAAAGCAGTACATCGTCCCCAGAAATGGATGCCGCACACAACATGCATCTTTTGGAATGCCCCGAAGGGGTCCCTGCCCCAGTATCCGGGGATGCCTCCATAAGGTGAACTTTTAATAGTCGCAATGACCCAGGGAATTACGCCAATAAGCAACCCGGGATGCCCCTTTAATGTCCCGAGTGGGAGGAATTTCTAATGGAACCCAGGAATTTAGGACCGGGAAAGACCCTCTAATCACAAAGATGAGGCTTCCCAGACGTCCTCCGCCTGAAAAACACAAGGGACCCATATTGGAGTAATGACACCCAAGTAAAGGCATACAAATACACACAAATAGGAATAAACAAACATGGCCCACTGGGCCACTCATAGTTTTTGGAGCCAGGAAACCGCCGGGAAAAAACGCGGGAAGGATCCTCTGAGGAGAAGGCAAGAGGAGGAGAAGAAGGTAGGCGTGATCAGAAAAAAACGCGCCCAGCGCCACCACGCAGCAGCCCCCCCCCCCCACGTCAGAGACGTCCAAAGCGCACACTGCGCTGAGGTAAAGTTTAGGAGGGGCGGGACCGCGGCGACGCGCCGCAAGTAGGCCCCGCCCCCCCCCCCTCCATGAAGACGCCAGCGGGAACCGCAAGGGTCCCCGATCGTGAACCGGCGCCGCCGCGGCGCCGGTAATAAAGGCTCCAGGCGGGTGCCTCCGCCTGGCGGAGCACCCGCTGAGAGAACAGACCAGGCCAGGAAGGGGAACCGGGCCGCGGCAAAGCGCCGCAGCCCGGCCCCGCGCCCCTTACACACAGGCGTGAGGTAATACACACAGGCGTGAGGTAAAAGAAAAGTCTTAAGGTGGAACTGAAAAAACACAACCAAGGTGAAAAACACAACACACAGGGGAAAGGGAGAAGGGATACAGATAGGGAACCCCCACCCCCTAAAAGGAACTAAGGTGGGACCCCCCCTTTCCCTCCCCAGGGACAAAAATCCGGGATGGGGCATCCCAAACCGGGATCACCAACCCGGAACCACCGCCTACCCTCTCTGATAGGGTCTCACGGGGGGGAGCGCAGCTCCTCAGCACCATGGGTGCCCGTATACCCTCGCTCGAGCCCGCAGCCAAAGCTGAGGAGGCATGTAAATATTAAAGACTGGAACCCACTTGGTTAAAAGAATGGCCGAGCGGAAAATATAATCAAATAGGCCGGGGGTTACCCCGGCTACCTGAACTCCCCCAATGCAAGGAGGAGAGATCATCTTCTGACTTGCTCGCCGTCTTGCAGAGATGGAAAACTGGGTGATGAGTGGGAGGTCCCAGGTATTTATGGATCAGGGAGGGGCTTTCTTTTTTCTATCATCTCTGCAGGAACGCCTCTTCAGGACGATATTACCCACATGTTATGGATTCTTGAAGCGGGGTGTGTGACATACTTAGAATAATACCAATTCTACAGGTGAGTAATCACAGAATTGTATTATTCTTAGTATACAGTACGTCCTGCTCCAGATATAATACTTACACTTGGGACATCCAATAGCAGTGTCCGTAAGGTAGGGTGGGATCCCCAACAAAAAAGGTGACAGCAGACAGTTTAAACCACTGCCACCTGCAGAACCTGGCGGCCAAAAACAGCATCAGCTGAGGCCCAAACATCAACCTTGTAAAACTTTGAAAAGGTATGAACAGAAGAACAAGTAGCGGCCTTGCAAACTTGTTCAACAGAAGCCTGGTGCTGAAAAATACCATATTCTAAGTATGTCACACACCCCGCTTCAAAACATTAATAATTACACTTGTGTTACTCCACCAGCAGGTGGCGACGTTGCAGAGAAGTCTTGAAAAACGAGCCCCTCCTGATCTATACATACCTGGTACCTCCCACTTATTCCCCAGTGTTGTTCTCTGCAAGATGGCGACAAGACAGAAGAATGAAGTCTCCTGCTTGCAGGTAACGGGGTAACACCCCCCCCCCCCGTGGTCTATTTCTACCCAGTCATTTTTTGTTTGTTAGTTAATGCTGGAAGCCTCCCAGCCTTGGCTGCTGGCTGGGTAATGGTAGATGGCACCCCATGGTGCCTAGGAGCTTATCTCCTCCGCTAGACCCCACGCGTGGGGCAAGGCGGTTATCCGGCTGGTGATCCGGATTTGGGATGCCCCGTCCCTGGGTGCCCCTTAGTCTCCCTGTTCCCTGCTTGGTCCCTTCTCCCTTCGCTATTGGGGGGGGGGGGGGTTTGGCATTGTGGGTGCTTTATGCTGCATTTGTGTGGATCTGGCTGCCCCTGAGGTCAGCGCTGCGGAGTGCGGGCGTTTGTACAGGGCTGCTGGACTCCGTGCGCAGTGTGTGTGTGTGTGGTTTGCGCCTGGCTTTGAGCGCCTGTGGCTACTGTTAGTTAGGTGGCGGTGCCGCCATTGTGTGGCCTGCGGCGATTGGGGAAGGGGGCGGGGCCGTGCTCCGTCGCGGCCCGTGCTGTACGGTCTATGGCGGAGGGGCGGGGCAGGAGCGCTTCGCGCGCGTTCTGCCGGCACGCCCTTCGTCTCCCTCCGTGTCCTCTCCTGCGCCTCCCCTCGCTGGGGTTGTTCGCCACCATCTCAGGTACTCTCGCGCATGCGTTTGCTGTCTGTGAGGGCCACTTCAGTTTTATGTGATTAGTACGTTTAGGGCCACGGCTGCTAACAGTCGCATGAGTAACATGCAGCCTGGCATTTACCCTGTTACAAAGCGGCTCCAGGGACCTAAAGAGAAATGGCCTTCACTAATGTTCCTCAATCAAATCAATACAACACTGAGCTGTTAGTGTACCTGAAGTTTTATGTGATTATTCAGGTAGGGACCAGTCCCATGGGCTGGTTGACCTCAGGATTGGGGTCTGTGCTTGTATTGTATGCATTACATACCATTTATATTTCCCTTTCTATATATATATTTATATGTATATATTTACCTATATGGGTTTTTGGCACCTTTTTAATGCATCATGTGTAAGAAGTATGTGAGTGCATGATTGTTTGCTCCTTATCACTGTGTTAGTGCTCTTTTTTCCTTACACTGGGATTGACTGTGGTCCTTTTCCCTTACAGATCCTGGGATACCCATGTTAAAAGGGGTCTCCCGGTCATAACATAACTGGCTTGTTGGCCTTTTTTGCTTATATGGGGCTAAAATCCTTCCACTCCCGGGACATGTAAAAAGGGGCATCCCGGGTTGCATACTGCGTAAATCCCTGGGTTACTGCGAATACCATAATTTCACCATATGGAGGCTTCCAAGGATACTGGAAACGGCCCTTCGGGGCAGTCTAGGCTGTGTGGGGGTTGTGGTGCTCTGCTCCCGGGAGATGATGTCATTATATGCATTCCATGTGCGCAGCGGGACATTGAGCGCCAGTCCGGCACCCCGGGTGCTGGCCCCTCGCCGCCCGTGTCATCCCCTACTCCTCCCCGCCTGTTCCGGACCCCGTGTGACGTTGTCATGGGTGGGGATTCGCAATCCGAGGTATGCGCCCGGTTGGCTAGCCTCGAGAAAAGGTTTTCCGCTGTGGTTGCTCAGTAGGCTCCGGCTAAGCGGAAACATTTGTCCCCGCCTCCGCCGGACTCAGACGTGGATGTTATGGAGGCATTGGATTGGTCAGATTGCCCTCCGGCTGAAGAGGGGGAGATTCTAGAGGAATTGGACGACCCTGAGGTCCAGCAGTTGTTTGGTGCTGAGGGTGTCCAGGCGGCGGGGACGGTATTTGACATCCCTTCCATATTGGCTCAAATGTTTGAAGTTTTTAGCTTTAGACTCTCCCGAGGCGGTTCCTCCACCTAAGGGTGAGTGTTTTGATGTGGCCTAGCCGCGTTTGGAGTTTCCCAGTCAACGACATTTTGTGACTGTCGTCCTTAAAGTGGACCAACACCCAGGGGTGATCGGCCCGGAAATCTGTAAGATTCCCGGGCCGATCACCTCCCACCCCGCGGGACATCCCGATCTCCCCAGAAACCCCAAAAAGATCTTACCTGATCCGCCGCCGCCTCCCGCGTGCCCCTCCAGACGCGTGCGCGCCCGCGCCGGCCCTCTGTGAATGGCCGGCGGGGGCACACGCGCGCCGAGAGTGACTGTCAGTATCCACTTACCTGCGTCCCGTTCCTGCGGTGCTCCCCATCCCGCCGCACGGCTGTCTGAGCGGCGGCCGCGGCAGGCGGCGGCCTCTCTTCCGCCCGGCGTGCACGCGCCTCTGCTTGCGTCGGCCGGCGGCCCCGGCTCTAGGTCTCGTGCTCGCGCAGGCGCGCGAGCACGCTTCATTTATACCCTCCGGCGGTGCTGCTCTCAGCACGGCCGCCGGAGGAGAGTTAATTAGGTGCAGTTGTGGGTTAGGGGGGTGTTCTTATTATTACTGGCCAATCTCCTTCTGATTTCTGTGTGTTCCTATCAGCCTTTTCAGACTCCTGGGCGGGACGCCCTGTGTTATCCAATTAAATTAAAGATCCTAGTTGCACCAATCATCAGGCTCTCCTCCCTGGCCCAATCATACCTGCTTCCTATATAACCCCTCTTCAGCCAGTTGGTCATTGCCTGTTATAGCGCCTAGACCCTAGTAATTGTTTATCCCTGATATTGATCTTGATTCCTGTTGCCGACCCTCGCTTGTTTGACCATCCTCGATCTCCATTCCTGTTGCCGACCCTCGCTTGTTTGACCATTCTCGATCTCCACTCCTGTTGCCGACCCTTGCTTGCCTTTGACCATCCTCGATCTCCACTCCTGTTGCCGACCCTTGCCTGTCCGTTGGACTTCCACCCTACGCTCACATACCGGCTACCCGATTCCACTTCCAGCCGCGGGCTCTCCAGTTCTCTGTACCGTAAGATCTCATCCTTTGAGCCATCAAGTCCTGGGGGCAACCGATCCCGAGCAGGCGTGTTCTGCGTCTCGGCAAGCGGGGGCTCCTATAGGTGAAGCTGGCTGCGGAGATTGGGGGTTGAGGTCCTTACCAAGAGAGCTGGAGTTGTCCAAGTGGTAAATTGTGGTTCCGGGAGCGTGACAGTGACGCGCGGGAGGCGGTGGAAGCGGCTTGGACGTTCCTGTCCCCCGCCTGGACGTTGGCGGGGATTGGCTGCGGCGTTCACGTGGGAGCGTTGAGTTTTTTGGGGTTTCTGGGGGGTTTCACACAGCGGGGCACCCCCGATCGGGGTGCCCCGCCGAAGTGGACCAAAACCCAGGATAGTCAAAATCCTGGGTGTTGGTCCACTTGGGAGCAGCCTACGCGTCTCGTTGGTGTTCCGCCTCGTTGGGATAAGAAGTATCCTTTTCCAGCGGACTTGGTGAAGCGTTGGTCTTTTCCCCCCGAGGTTGATGCCCCAGTTTTTGGGGCTAACATGGCGGTGTTGCATTCTCCTGACACGACTACCCTTAAGGATGGCGAAGCTCGCCGGATTGACCAGCTGGCTCGCCATGGTTTTACCTGTGCGGGTTCGGCTTTGAGGCCTATTTGTGCTTCGGCACTTTTGTTGTTGGTGGTTAGGTCCATTGTCAGGGATTTATGTGCGGATCTTGATCCTATTTGTGATGAGTTCCTTGCTCTCAAACGTTGTGAGTCCTTCGTTTCGTTTGTCCTTGCCGCTCAGAATGACGCCATGGTGATGTGTGGCAGGACCATGGCCTTGTTGGTGGCTATCCGATGGTCGGTGTGGTTGCGGCAATGGACCGCTGACTTTAATTCTAAGAAGTCACTTACGGCTCTTCCCTTTTTGGGTTTGCGCCTGTTTGGTGAGAAATTGGATTCGGTTGCCAAGGGAGGTAAGTTACCTCAGCGCAAGTAATTTTGTCATTCCTTTCGGGGGGCGGTCTCTTTTAATCCCTCCTTTCGGGGAGCCAGAGCTGGCAGAGGCGCGGGCTTTACGGCCTTCAGGGGTGCAAGCTGGAACAGGGGTTGAGGCCGTGGCCGTCCCGTTCACTCCTGGGGTGCCAAACCCAAGCCAGCTGCCAAGCCTGCTCAGCAATGAGGGGGCGCTCTCACCCTTGCGGGTGGGGGGACGGTTGCGACTCTTCTTTCAGGTATGGGACCAGGCGGTCTCGGACAGGTGGATCCGGGAGGTGGTGTCGGCCGGTTACGAGTTGGAGTTCGAGTTCGACCTCCTCTAAGATTTTTCAGGTCTTGCGTGCCCTCAGATCCTTTGGCCGTGCAGGGGCTCCTGGCGGCGGTGAGGAATCTTCTGGAAATGGCAGTCATCTGCCCGGTCCCTCCTTCGGAGGTGGGCCGCGGGTATTATTCCAATCTCTTCACAGTGACCTAGTAGGACGGGTCGGTTCCTCCCATCCTGGATCTGAAGTTCCTCAATGTGTTTATTCGTCCCCGGAAGTTTCGCATGGAACCTCTGCGTTCTGCCATCAATTCTCTGCGGCAGGGGGACTTCATGACGTCCATAGACATCAAAGATGCCTATCTTCATATTCCTATATTTCCGGCTCACCAAAGGTTTCTTCGCTTCGTGGTGGAAGATCGGCTTTTTCAATTTGTGGCTCTTTCGTTCGGCCTTTCCTCGGTTCCAAGAGTGTTCACCAAGGTGTTGGCGGGCGTGATGGCCCTTCTCAGAGCTCAGGGGATACGCATTGTGCCTTATCTGGATGATCTTCTCATCATGGCTCCTTCCTTCAGTCAAGCGGCAATGGACACCAGGACGGTGGTATCCACTCTGGAGAGGTTCGGCTGGGTGATCAACTACCCCAAGTCCTCTCTTGTTCCCGGCCAGGGTGGTGCCTTTTCTGGGGATGTCCTTGGATTCTTGTCAGCACAGAGTGTTTCTACCTCAGGCCAAGGTTCTCTTGATTCAGGAATTGGCGCAGCTTCTTCTTTCCAATCCTTGCCCGTCCATTCGGCTGGGGATGAGACTGGTGGGGTTGATGGTAGCTTCCTTCGAGGCAGTTCCCTTTGCTCAGTTTCACACGCGGACGCTTCAGCTTCATCTGTTGGCGTCTTGGGACCGGCGACCGCGGTCGTTGGATCAGTCTTTCCGGATGTCCCCCTGGGTTCGGCAGTCTCTACAGTGGTGGATGGTCTCGGACAATCTATTGAGGGGCAGGTCATTTCTGACGCCTCTTTGGGAAACTGTCACCACGGACGCCAGTTTGTCAGGATGGGGAGGTTTCTGGAAGGATCTTCGGTTCCGGGGGCGGTGGGGTCCTCAGGAGGCCCACTTGCCCATCAACGTTCTGGAGTTGAGAGCCATCAGGTTGGTTCTGTCTCACTTGACACAGCATTTACAGGGCTTGCCGGTTCAGGTTCGGTCGGACAATCGGACGGCGGTTGCTTACATCAATCACCAAGGAGGGATTCGCAGTCTGGGTGCCCTCAGAGAGGTGTCTCTGATTCTAGTTTGGGCGGAGACTCATGTCCCTTGCATCTCGGCAGTGTACATTCCAGGAGTGGAAAACACGGAGGCGGACTTCCTGAGCCGGTGCTCTTCCCGCCGGGGGGAATGGTCTCTTCACCCCCACGTGTTTCGGTCGATTTGCCTCCAGTGGGGGACGCCGGAGGTGGATCTGTTTGCCTCTCGTCACAATTACAAGCTTCCGATGTTTCTGTCGCTCTCTCAGGATCCTCTGGCTCTGGCAGTGGATGCCATGTCCCTGAGCTGGGGGGACCTGGGGTTCCTTTATCTGTTTTCTCCGATTCCCATGCTAGGCAGGGTGTTGCGAAAGCTGGCCCTGGAAGGGGTTCCCACCATTCTCGTGGCTCCAAGGTGGCCAAGGCGGGTGTGGTTCGCAGACATCGTTCGTCTGGCGGTGGATCAGTTCAATCTGCCTCTTCGGCCGGATCTTCTCACACAGGGTCCACTGCGTTACCCCAATTTACCAACGCTGGCTATTCTAAGTATGTCACACACCCCGCTTCAGATAACCATAACACATGGGTAATACCAACCTGAATAGGCGTTCCTGCAGAGATGATAGTAAAAAAAGAAAGCCCCTCCCTGATCCATAAATACCTGGGACCTCCCACTCATCACCCAGTGTTCCATCTCTGCAAGACGGCGAGCAAGTCAGAAGATGATGGCTCCTCCTTGCACAGGGGGATGTCAGGTAGCCGGGGTAACTCCCGGCCTGTTATATGAATATTTCCGTTCGGGTTTTCTCTTCCCCACAAGATTGCTTATTATGCCTCCTCAGTCTTGGCTGCGGGCCCGAGCGAGGGTATGCTGGCACCCTGGTGCCTTGCAGTAAATGTTTCCCCGTGAGACCCTAAACAAGAGGGTAGGCGGGACGCCGGGTTGGTGACCCCGGTTTGGGATGCCCCGTCCCTTGGTTGGGGCCCTGGGGGGCCCCCCTTTATTCCCATGCCCCAGTCAGCAGGGTCTGGGGGGGGGGGTTCTATCTCTCTCTCTCTCCCTATTGATAGCTTTATTTTGTGTGCATGTGTGTCTGTTTGTACATTGTTGTCACCGCGGCCGCCATTGCGGCCGGGGTGTCTGTTTTTTACTGGTGAGGGGATCATTCCCCTCACACGTTGCGGTGGGCGGGGCCGGGCCGCGGCGGCTGCCGTGGCCGGCTCTCCGCCGCTCTCTCTGGGGGTCCTGGGCGGGTGTTCCGCCGGTGCCGGCGGTTACACCCGCCCGCATGTCCTCTCTTTCTCCGGCGCCGCGGTATACGGCGGCGCCGGCTTCAGTGTCAGTATCGCGGCCGGGGGTTTTTCCTTCCCGGCCGCATCGGGAGGGGAGGGCGGGCCCGGGGCCTTCGCGCGCACCCCGCGGCTCCGCCCCTTTCCCCGCTGTCTGCTAGTGGCGGCTCCGTTGCGGAGCCTGTGGTCTGCTGAGTGGGGCGGTCCTTCCCTTCGCGCCGACGCGCGGCCACGCCCCCTCCTTCTTCCTTTCCACTATCTTCGTTGGCGCGGACGCCATTGCTCCCATATCCAGGACACATGAGTGGCCCTTGGGCCTTGTGGGGTTTGGTATTCTGCTTGTCAGCTTCCTTGTCATTTATTGGGGTTCCCCCCCTTTTTTTCCATTCTCTTTTAGAGCGGTGTTTTCGTCTGGTGGACCCTTCTGTAGTAATTAGGGGGTCTCTCACTGATCCTAGATCCCTGGGTTCCCTCTTAGCTTAAATCCTCCCACTCGGGACTTTAAAGGGGCATCCCGGGTCGCTTACTAGCGTAATTCCCCGGATCTTGGAGTCTATTATAAGTTCACCTATGGAGGCATCCCAGGACTCTGGGGCAGGGACCCCTGTGGGGCATCCCAAAAAGTGCATACTGTGTGGCGCATCCATTACTGGGGATGATGTATTGCTTTGTATCCCTTGTGCACAGCAGACTATTGCGCGGCAGTCGGGAGCCCAGGCGTCTGGGTCAGCGCCGCCGGCAGAGTCATCTCAGTCCCCCGCTCCGACGCGCGATCCGTGTGACGTTGGCATGGGCAGGGATCTGCAGGCTGAGATGTGCGCCAGATTGGCTAACCTTGAGAAAATTGTTTCCAGTTCGGCCGCCCGGAAGGCCCCGGCCAAGAGGAAGCATTTGTCCCCGGCCTTGCCGGCCGTTGACCTCGACGAGTTTAATAACCTCGATTGGTCTGATTACTCTGGGCTGGAGGAAGGTGAGGTTTCTGAGGGCTCAGAGGTTTCTGATGAGGAGCAGTCCGTGGGTGCGGATGAGGAGCTCAGTGAGTTGGGAAAAGCGTCTGATTCTCCTCACGCCCTGGCTCTGATGTTGGAGGTTCTGAAGATTGCCCCTCCTGAGGCGGAGTCTCCGCAGGACGGTGAGTTGTTTGAGGAATCCAGGCCGCGCTTGGAGTTTCCTTCACAGCGGCATTTTCATAAGATCACTGATAAGGAATGGGAAAGGCCCGCTAGGCTCCCTGGTATCCCTCCGGGGTGGGACAAGAAATACCCTTTCCCTGCGGAGGTGGTTAAGCGCTGGGCTTCTCCTCCCGAGGTCGACGCCCCGGTTCTGGGGTTGTCTAATTCCTCGGTTTTAAATAGGCCTGATTGCTCCACTCTTAAGGATGGAGAGGATAAACGCATTGACCAGATGGCTTGTCATGGCTTTATTAGTGTTGGGTCTGCCATGCGGCCGGTGTGTGCTTCTGAGCTTATGGTGTTGGCCGCTAGGTCCGTGGTCAGGGACTTGTTGACTTCTTCTGGGCTTCGCCCCAGCAGTGCTGAATTTGCTAGTCTCAAACGGTGTGAGCTGTTTTTGTCCTTTGTTTTAGCCGCCTTGGATGACACCTTAATGATGTGTAGTAGGACTTCGGCCCTGTTAGTGACTATTCGGCGATCGGTTTGGCTACGCCAGTGGGCGGCTGACTTTATGTCAAAAAAGTCCCTGACTGCTTTACCTTTTGTAGGTTTGAGGCTTTTTGGTGAAACATTGGATTCTGTCACTAAGGGGGGTAGATTACCTCAACGTAAGAAGCAGCGGCGTTCCTTTCGGGGGACGCCTACCTTTACTACTCCCTTTCGTGGGGCCAGATCTGGTAGAGGATCTGCGTTCCAATCCTCCAGAGGAGATGCCGGGAACAGGGGCAGAGGTCGTGCCCGTTCCGGATACCTTTGGGGTTCTAAGCCCAAGCCGGCTATTAAGCCGGCACAGCAATGAGGGGGCGCCCTCACCCTTGCGGGTGGGGGGACGGCTGAGACACTTCTCCCATGTCTGGGATCTAGAAGTCTCGGACAGATGGATACGGGAAGTGGTGTCTTCCGGTTACAAGCTAGAGTTCGAGCTCCGCCCCCCCTCCAGGTTCTTCAGGTCTCGGATGCCTTCGGAGCCTCTGGCGGTGCAGGGGCTCCTGCTGGCAGTAAAGAATCTTTTGGACATGGCGGTCATTTGCCCAGTGCCCCCCTCGGAGCAGGGCAGGGGCTTCTATTCCAATCTGTTCACGGTCCCCAAGAAGGACGGGTCAGTCCGTCCTATCTTGGATCTGAAGTTTCTCAACAAATTTATTCGGCCGCGCAAATTTCGCATGGAAACGCTGCGCTCGGCCATTCATTCTCTTCGTCAGGGAGATTTTCTGACGTCCATAGACATCAAGGACGCGTATCTACATGTCCCGATTTTTCCAGCGCACCAGAGGTTTCTCAGGTTTGTGGTGGAGAATCGGCATTTTCAGTTTGTGGCTCTGCCTTTCGGTCTCACCTCGGCCCCCCAGGTCTTCACCAAGGTGCTAGCGGGGGTGATGGCCCTGCTCAGAGTGCGGGGCATTCGAATTGTGCCCTATCTGGACGATTTACTGATCATGGCCTCTTCGTTCAACCAGGCGGAGTTGGACACGGGAGTGGTGGTGTCCACTCTGGAGAGGTTCGGTTGGGTGATCAATCGCCCCAAGTCTTCTCTTCGTCCATCCAGAATTGCGCTGTTTCTGGGGATGTCCCTGGACACCTTGCAGGCCAGGGTGTTCCTGCCCCAGGACAAGATTCTTTTGATCCAAGAGTTGGTTCAGGTTCTCTTGTCGGCCCCTTATCCGTCCATCCGGTTGGGGATGAGGCTGGTGGGGTTAATGGTGGCCTCGTTCGAGGCGGTCCCTTTTGCGCAGTTTCATACGAGGACGCTTCAGCTTCTTCTGCTGAAGGTTTGGGACAGGTCGCAGTCATCTCTGGACAAATCGTTTCGGGTGACTCTCCGAGTTCGTCGTTCCCTACTATGGTGGTTGGGGTCGGTCAATCTGTCAAAGGGCAGGTCCTTCCTGGCCCCCCGTTGGGAAACGGTGACCACGGATGCCAGTCTCTCCGGCTGGGGGGGTGTTTGGAAGGACTTTCAGTTTCAGGGTCTGTGGAGTCCGCAGGAGGCTCACAAGCCCATCAATATTCTGGAGTTGAGAGCCATCAGGCTGGTTTTGCTCCGTCTGACTTGTCAGCTGAAAGGATTGCCGGTCCAGGTTCGTTCGGACAACAGGACGGCGGTTGCTTACATCAATCACCAGGGAGGGACTCGCAGCAGGAGTGCTCTCAAGGAAGTGTCTTTGATTCTGGAGTGGGCAGAGACCCACGTCCCGTGCATCTCAGCAGTATACATTCCGGGAGTGGAAAACACGGAGGCGGACTTGTTGAGCAGGGCCTTCTCTCGTCAGGGGGAGTGGTCTCTCAGTCCCAAGGTGTTTCACTCGATCTGTCTCAGGTGGGGGTTCCCGGCGGTGGATCTCTTTGCCTCTCGTCACAATCACAAGCTTCCGGTCTTTGTGTCTCTCTCACAGGATCCTCTGGCTCTGGCGGTGGATGCCATGTCGCTGGATTGGAGGGATCTGGGGCTGCTTTACCTGTTCCCTCCGTTCCCGATGCTAGCCAGGGTGGTGCGCAAGCTGGCGTTGGAAGGAGCGTCAGCGATCCTGGTGGCTCCAAGGTGGCCAAGGCGCGTTTGGTTCGCAGATCTGGTAAGGCTGGCAAGAGATCAGTTCGCCCTGCCTCTGAGGCTGGACCTGCTAACACAGGGTCGGCTGCGTCATCCAAATTTACAATCGCTGGCTTTGACGGCGTGGCTGCTGAAACCGCAATCCTGAAGGAGGAGGGCCTTTCTGATGCGGTGATCCAGACTCTTATCAGCGCCAGGAAGCGGTCTTCTTCTACTATTTACTATAGGGCCTGGAGGTCCTATATTGATTGGTGTGAAGGTAGGTCCTTTTCTTGTCGGGAGTTCTCCATTCCCAGAATTTTGGAGTTTCTTCAACACGGTTTGGAGCTGGGGCTCCAGATCAGTACTTTGAAGGGGCAGGTTTCTGCCCTAGCGGTGTTCTTTCAACGGTCTTTTGCACTTCATCCCTTAGTCAAGACCTTTTTCCAAGGAGTTATGCATGTACGTCCTCCTAGGAAGCCTTTTGTTCCGGTCTGGGATTTGAACTTGGTTCTTTCTGCTCTTCAGGGTTCTCCGTTTGAGCCCCTGCATGAGGCGTCTTTGTCTACACTTACTCAAAAGGTGGCCTTTTTGGTGGCTATCACTTCAGTCAGGCGTGTTTCTGAGTTGGCAGCTTTATCCGTTAAAGCTCCGTACTTCGAAAGGCATCAGGACAAGGTTGTCTTTCGGTTTAAGCCTGATTTTCTTCCTAAGGTGGTTTCGGCCTTCCATCTGAATCAAGATATTGTTCTGCCCTCTCTATGTCCCAATCCTAGTAGCGACAAGGAGAGGGCGCTTCACTCTTTGGATGTGGTCCGCGCTGTGAAGTATTATCTGGTGGCTACGTCTTCCTTTCGTAAGACTGATGCCTTTTTTTGTGGTGCCCTGCGGGCCTAGAAAGGGTTTGGCTCCTGCCAAATCTTCCATTAGTAAATGGATTCGTCAGGCCATCATTGGGGCCTATTCTGCCAAGGGGAGGAGTCCCCCTTTTCGTGTTACTGCTCATTCTACTCGGGCTGTTGGAGCGTCCTGGGCTTTTCAGCACCAGGCCACTGTTGAGCAAGTTTGTAAGGCCGCTACTTGGTCTTCTGTTCACACTTTTTCCAAGTTTTACAAGGTTGATGTTCGGGCCTCAGCGGATGCTGCGTTTGGCCGTACGGTGTACGTGTGGTTTAAGTTGTGCATTGTTGCCTTGTTTTGGATCCCCGCCCTTTTATGGACACTGCTGTTGGATGTCCCATGTGTTATGGTTATCAGAAACGGGGTGTGTGACATACTTAGAATAATACCATTTTGTGAAATACTCACCTGTAAAATGGGTATTATAAGTATGTCACACACCCCGCTTCACCCGCCCTTTTTTGTACTTGGGATCCTTTATATTGTGGACTTTGTTGTTTTGATATTGCCTCTTCCTGGTCCCTATCTTACTGCTTATGTACACTGGGTGATGAGTGGGAGGTCCCAGGTATTTATGGATCAGGGAGGGGCTTTCTTTTTTTACTATCATCTCTGCAGGAACGCCTATTCAGGTTGGTATTACCCATGTGTTATGGTTATCTGAAGCGGGGTGTGTGACATACTTATAATACCCATTTTACAGGTGAGTATTTCACAAAATAGTATTTTGACGGCCTGGCTGCTGAAACCTCCATCTTAAGGGAGGAAGGCCTTTCGGATTCTGTTATTCAGACTCTTATTAGTGCCAGGAAGAGGTCCTCTTCTACCATCTACTATAGGACGTGGAGATCTTATATTGATTGTGAGGCTAGATTTTTGCCCTGTCGGGTCTTCTCTGTTTCTGGGATTTTGGAATTTCTTCAATCGGGGCTGGACTCTGGTCTTCAGCTGAGTACTTTGAAGGGGCAGGTTTCTGCCTTGTCTGTCTTTTTTCAAGAGTCATTTGCGCTTCATCCTTTGGTCAAGACTTTCTTCCAGGGGGTTTCGCATCTGCGGCCTCCTAGGAAGATGCCGATCCTCCACCACGAACCTGAGAAATCTCTGGTGCACTGGAAAAATCGGAACATGCAGGTAAGCGTCCTTGATGTCTATGGATGTCAGAAAGTCCCCCTGACGAAGAGAGTAGATAGCTGAACGCAGCGTTTCCATGCGGAATTTCCGCGGACGGACGAACCTGTTGAGGATCTTCAGATCCAGGATGGGTCGAACCGAGCCGTCCTTCTTGGGCACCGTGAACAGATTGGAATAAAAGCCCCCGCCCCGGTCTGAGGGGGGCACTGGGCAAATGAAGGCACCCGAGACCTGAAGAATCTGAGAGGGGCCGGAGCTCGAACTCCAGCTTGTAGCCGGAAGTCACCACTTCCCGGATCCATCTGTCCGAGACCTCCTGGTCCCAGACCTGGGAGAAGTGTTGCAGCCGTCCCCCCACCCACATGGGTGAGGGCGCCCCCTCATTGCTGAGCTGGCTTAGCCGCGGGTTTGGGCTTAGAGCCCCAACTGTATCCTGGACGGGCACGTCCTCTGCCCCTGTTCCAGGAATCTCCTCTGGATGAGGGCAAAGCAAATCCTCTGCCAGCTCTGGCCCCACGAAAGGAAGGAGCAAAGGAAACCGCCCCCCGAAAGGGAAGGCGTTGTTTCCTGCGTTGAGGTAACTTACTGCCTTTGGTGACGGAATCCAATTTCTCTCCAAAGAGCCGCAATCCAACAAAGGGAAGAGCCGTTAGCGACTTTTTTGACACAAAATCAGCCGCCCACTGGCGCAACCAAACCGAACGCCGAATAGTCACCAGCAGAGCCGACGTTCTGCCACACATCATCAGAGTGTCATCCAAGGCGGCTAGTACAAATGACAAAAACAATTCACACCTTTTAAGGCCAAGGAACTCGTCACTATCCGGATCTAGCCCGGAAGAAGTCAACAGGTCCCTGACCACCGACCTGGTAGCCACCACCAACAGCGCCGAAGCACAAACAGGCCGCATGGCTGACCCAATACTGGCAAAACCATGACAAGCCATCTGGTCAATGCGTTTATCCTCACCATCTTTAAGAGTGGAACAATCAGGAGAATTTAAAATAGCAGTGTTGGACAACCCCAGAATCGGTGCATCCACCTCAGGAGGAGACGCCCAACGCTTAACCGTATCCAAGGGAAAGGGATATTTTTTGTCCCAACCCTGAGGAACACCTGGGAGCCGAGCAGGCCTCTCCCATTCCTTAGCAATAATTCCATCAAAATGCTTTTGATTAGGAAATTCCAAGCGCGGGCTGGATTCCTCGAAAAACTCCCCCTTTTGCTGTGGAGCCACCTCAGGAGGAGAAATAGCCAAAACCTCAAACATCTGAGCCAGAACGTTAGGAGTATCCGAGGACCTCCCCAAGCCCAGCTCGGTATCAGCGCCAACAAACTGCTGATCGTCTGAATTATCTGATTCCTCATATACCTCCCCTTCCTCAAGTGGGGAGTAATCGGACCAATCCAGATTATCAACATCATCAAAGTCAACCGCCGGCGAGGCCAGTGACAAGTGCTTTCTCTTAGCCGGAGCCTTTCTGGCAACCGCGCTGGAGAATAATTTTTCAAGATTGGCCAGTCTGGCGCACATCTCAGATTGCAACTCCCCACCCATGACAACGTCACACGGGGCACGGATCAAGCTGGGAGGGGGAGGGGAAGAGACCGGCGGTGCTGAACCAGACGCCTGGGGTCCGGACTGCCGCGTAATAGTCTGCTGCGCACATGGTATACACAGATATACATCATCCCCAGTAAGGGATACCCCACACCCCATACACTTCAGGGATTGCCCCGAGGGGAGCCCGGTATCCGGGGATGCCTCCATACGGTGAACTTATAGGTAGTCGCAATGACCAAGGGAATTACGCATATAAGCAACCAGGGATGCCCCTTTAATGTCCCAAGTGGGAGGATTTGTACTAAACCAATTTAAAGAACCCAGGGACCCTAGGACCGGGAGAAACAAAACACTAATCAGAAAAACACTGGACAATATACATGCAATGAAAAAAAAGGGGGGGCCCACAGGGCCACTCACTGTGCCGTCCTGAAGCGGGTAAAACGGTGTCCTCTCACCATGAGGGGAAAAGGCAGATCTGAGGGGAGAAGGGGGGGCGATTGTGCGGCCACGGCGCCGGTCAAAGGAAAGTAAAGACAGACAAAGGAAGGGGGGCGGGCCGCGGCTTCGCTCTGAACGCCCGGCCCGCTCCCCGCTCCCAACACCGTGCACCGCAGCGGCGCCTGTCATACGGGGTGGGCCGCGGCGTCGCGCCAAAAGCCCGGCCCCGCCCACGGCTGTAAGCGTGTGAGGGGAGAAGCTCCCCTCCGCCGTTTACCTCAGGCACAGGCGCCTCAGCGGTAACGGCGCCGTTTGTGAAACACACACATACACCACATAAATTAATAAGTAATTAAGACCTAACACCAAATAAGGCCCCCCCCCCCCGAAACCATCCCCCCGCTAGGGAGAAGGGTATTTCCAAAGAGGGAGACCACCCAGGGTGTAAGGCCGAGGGACAGGGCATCCCAAACCGGGGTCACCAACCCGGTTAACCGCCTACCCTCTTGTATAGGGTCTCACGGTGGAGCATTTGCTCCTAAGCACCTAGGGTGCCCTTCTACCCTCACCCGGACCAGCCTAGGCTGGGAGACATGGGGAACAGAAAGGAGATCCGGGCGGAAAATAAAATTCTGTGAGAATCTCACCTGTAGAATTGGTATTATATGCATACAGCACGTCCTGCTCCAGAACATATTCATAACGTATGGGTATACCTCCGCCTTCAGCGCCGTGCACTGCAGATCATGAAGAAAACAAGCTCCTCCCGGCCCTACATATACCGGAGGACCTCCCACAATCCCCAGCATTGAAAAGCAGTGATAAGAGAAGCCAGGAGAAACAAACCACCCAACATTTCTGGTAATAACACCAAGTGAGTACAATCACCATACAGGGGATCCAGAACAAAGTGAAACCAGGGTGGGGTGGAGCAGGACGTGCTGTATGCATATAATACCAATTCTACAGGTGAGATTCTCACAGAATTGTATTATTCTAAGCATACAGCACGTCCTGCTCCAGAACATATTCATAACGTATGGGACATCCAATAGCAGTGTCCAAAATAGGGTGGGATCCCCATGAGAAGGCACAGCCAACAGTAAAGCGCTGTCACCCTTAACCATGTAATCAACAACGAGAACAATGCTCAAACCTCAACCTTTGAACCTTGTAAAGGGAGAATAGAACTCAAGCAGCGGACTGGCCGGCTTGATCGCCAGAACATAGTGCTACCAGGCAGGCCCAGCACCAATAGTACAAGAGCCAAGAATACTAGGGAGGAAGAACCTTCCTCTAAAGGAGATAGACCAAATAACTGTCTAACCATGCCGCTACAAGAGGGGGTAACCATGGTAACTAAAAAAACTTTTTCCCCCCCGGGGAATACCTGTTCCGGTCACAGGCGAGACCAACAGAAGAGCTAACAACAATATTTGGCAGAGCCAACAGAGTCCAACAAGATCAGAAGGACGAGCAACCAACAGGACCAGGCCAGAAGGCCCTAATCCGTGGCCACAATCAACTCGGTATATCCAGAAGGGGGCACCGGAAGACCCCAAAATAAGATCCCATCAGAGACGAGACAGCTCCGGCAAATCTCTTACCCCAGTAAAGGGGCACAGGTCCCTTATCTCATAGTAATTGGACCATAGTCCCGAGACCAGAGGATCCGTCCAAGGCAGAAGGGACGAAGTGACTCCTGAATCCCAATTAGTGTGAGGCGGGTACCCTCACCTCATGGTAAAGCTCTATACCAAGGAATGCATATATATAAAAAGGTATATATATATATATATATAATTACTAGGACCGCCAATAGTGCTGTTCCTTATGGCACACCGCTTCCTGGGGTAACCTCCCCAGAAGAGCAACCTAATGGAAGGAGCGGGTCAGACAAGGGCCTGACTAAGAACTGTGGGAGCACAAGGTAGGGCTTCAGAATAGGTCCTCCCCCAAAGGGGGAATTAGGGATCCCCCAGGAATGCACCTGAGCAGACCCTGAGGAATGCAGACAAAAAATTGGATCAGGTCTCGTAATAGGAGAACAAATCAGGCCCCAACTATAGACAGAGACAATAGTGAGCCCATACCAAACCCTGCTTGTAGGACCCAAATCCCGGGAGCAGGGCCATCCCGCCAGGGAAAGGGCTTAGACCCAGCACATAGCATAGGGACAACATAATCTAAACCAGCGTGGCCGAATGAAGAGAATAAGGAGGAAGACAAGGTCCAGAACCTCCAGGGGACAAGACACCTCGAGATCTGTCCTCTCGGACAGGGTAAGCCCCGGATCCTGTCAACGCTAAAGCATGTCTAAGGTAAAGGCACCCTATTATGGTAAAAAAATTGTCCTAAGGAGGAAACATACCATCTAGCTGTACTCAGTGGAACTCCCTGAGAACCCACACCCCGCTGGGCCTCCCAGGCCCCAAGCATAAGGTGCTGCTTGATATCAGGGACCAGCGCAAACTCTCCCCACGCCCGGTAGGACAAGGTTAAAACCTCTTTAAGAAAACTACCCAGCCAGAACCACTAGCCCCAACCAGGGCAGACCAGTCTGGCCGATAACAGGGGTAGAAACCTGTAATAGAGGCGGGGTCCCGCAGGACCCTGCCCATATGAGCCCAGAGGCACAACAGAGAACCTCCAAGGGAGGGATACTTCAGGAAAGACAAGTAATGTCAAGTCCCCTAAGGAATCAGGGCTCCCCTGTAAGGATGCTGGCCCAAGAATTCCGCAGGAGCAAAGCGCAACCACTGTCCTATTGAGGCAGAAAGTCCCCCAATGTACGGGTACAAGAAGGAGTAGTCCCCTACTAGGACCCACAGCATGCTTCTTATGACCAAAATTCACCTAGGAAACCAGAACCTTCAAGGTCCCTTCCTAGGAACCCCTGGGGGATTCAGAAGAATAGGCCCCCTTTGCCAGACCAGGTACCATGGTAACCATCAGGGAAAGGTAAGGAGTATGTAATGCTCCCCCGCGGTACCAACGAGTCCAGTAGAAGAGAAAGTGCTTCCACAAGGTGGTAGGACAGGCAAAACCATGCCCAGGGTGCATCCCTCTCATCCAGGGCTAAAGGCTAAGTCACGTCAGAGCCCAGGATCCCCGGAACAATGGTGTCCAAGGACGAGCTGCCAATCAGCTCCCCAGAAAGCGAAGCTGTCTGGAGGAATCCCTACACAGGACGGAGGACCGGAGGTCTCGTACCTGTAAATTCCTTATAGTCAGGGAAAAACAAAAAAGGGGGCACAGGGTGAAACCTACGTCTGGTGTAAACCAGGGATTAGAGGGTGGAGCCGAGTAGGACTCTGGTTTGTCAAGCTCCATTCCCACAGCTCCGTGTGAGAGAACAGTAGAGCCTAAAAGGTCCCCTGTACCGAGCGCCTCTTGGTGGCGTGTGAGCCAAACACACCCTTCCGGTGCCCTGTGCATACGAGGGCGCAAACAGGGAGCTTAGGTTAAGTCTCTACGGTGTAAGTGAACACCAATACCAGTCGTAGAGGGCTCAGTATCCCGAAGGTACCCAGAGCCTGGAAAATCCATACATGCCCAGCGGCCAGGGGGGTCCCTGGGGCATGGGACACGGACAGCCCTGTCGAGGGTGTCAGGCCGAAAGATTATGGTACAAATGCCACACCCTCCTAGGTGTTAGGCAGATAAGCTCCCTCATCCTAGAAGGGAGAGAAAAAGGGGGAGAAGAGGGGCAGACCCGCTCAGGGGCCCCAGATACTATATGATAATGGCGTTCAGCAGGGAAGCCATACCTGGCAGGCCCAGTTAAGCCTGCACCCATGCCCGAAGACGGGCATGGAAACATAGACCCCTTAACCGACTCAGGGAAGGACTGCCCAGCAAACACCGTTCCATCTCTAAGGTAACTACCTAAAGCCACCAGAGCGAGGCAGGATGCCTCCTGATAGGAGTAGAGTGCTGCGGCCTTCCCCTCACCCAGGTGGGTGAGGGCGTCCCATCATGCATGAGGGAAATCAGGGAAGGAAAAGGACTTAGCCCGACCGGAGGGCCCCGGGCCCTGAACGTCACTCCTGGGGCGGGAAGTTGGACCAGGTCCAGCAGGGGGCAACCCCGGTTCCTGTGCAACGGAATGATATGGAGGGGGAGGGGTCTCTCTGCCCCGCGGGAGACGCAGCGGCCGCCTCTGACTGGGTGGAGTGGCCTGTTTCTCAAAGAAATCCAGACGTGCCCCAAACAGGTGATGTCCTCTAAAGGGAAGCCCCGTCAAGATCCTCTTAGTGTCATCGTCTGCCCCCCACTGACGAAGCCAGAGAAGGCGACGTATAGCCACCGCCTGGGCAGAAGTCCTAGCACACATTTTGATGGTGTCATCCAAGGCCATAAGGATAAATTTAAGAAAAATATTGCAACTAGAGAGTGCATAAAAGACCTCCCAGGGTAAATCTTCAGGCTGATGCTCTAGGGACCACTGCCGTGATTGCCTTAGCGGCCACTGCCGTGATTGCCGCGGCACAGACAGGTCGCAGCGTCGTGCCGGCACAGGTAAAGGCGTGGGAAGCAAGCCTATCGATACGCCGATCCTCGGCGTCCCGCAGGGAGCTGTAAGCCGGAGTTGTAAGGAATGGGGGGTTAGGAACTCCAATAATCGGAGCGTCCAAGGCTGGGGACGAGGACATCTATCATCTCGGGGGGAAAAGGATATTTCCAAGCCCAGTCATCCGGCGTCTTTTGAAGAGCGGCGGGACATTCCCGCCCTTTAAGAACAAGTGCATGGAAGTGAGCCTGCTCGAGAAATTCCAACCGAGGAGGCGCGGTATGAAAGCGCCCCCCTCTCGGCCCGGGGACCGGGCCGGGAGACAAAACGGACAGTACCTTAAAAAGCCTGAGTAACATGCAGTCAATGTCAAGCTGGACCAAGACATCCAGATCAGCGTCATCCTGACCCCTCGGTCTCTCGTCCTGGGAGCCTAGGTCAGAGAACAGGTCCCCTTCTTCCGAAGTGGTGCTAGCACGTGTAGACAAGGACTCCGCAGAACCCATAGCACAGGCCGAAGCCGCGGGAGAAGCAGCCCGTTGACTAACTGGGCCAATCCGGCCAGCCAATCCTTCTACGGTCTGGGCCAACGTGGGCCGTATAGGAGAGGGATCTATTTGTACCCCCTCACCTGTACAAGACTCAAGGGGAGTGAGGTTTGGGGAAGGGTTAAGGAGTGGGAAGGGGCGAGGAACAACCGCAAGCGTCGCTCGCAGTTCCAGCGTCTGTTCAGAACATGACGCGCAGACCCGTGCCCCGTCCGCCTCAGCATGGGGGAGACCACACGATATACACAGCTGGTCCTGTCCCGATGGGACCCCGGTAACACAATCCTGAGATGCCTCCATATGGGCATTGTTTGAATATAGTATGTCGATAGGGATTTATGCCGTAAAGGGTGGCTTACGGCATAAATCCCTATCGACATACTATATTCAAACAATCACCATATGGAGGCCCCAAATACCCGCTGATCAATCTGGGAGATTTTGGGAAGGCCCGTTCCTTATACTAGTGAGTATAGCAATGTATACGTATAAGGTACTTATATGAATGGTATATATTTATATGAGGCCGGGAGAGGCCGCCGGGAACTCAGCGTCTGGAAGACACAATGGGAAAAGAGATGTCAGGAACATGCGCAGATGGGCAGACAATAATGAAAGGGATTCGCCCGCAAGGGCACTTACAGCTCAGGTGAAGGAGGAGACCGTCACAACGCATGCGCGGGAAGCTAACCAAAATGGCGCCCAGCGAAGCTCGAAGAGCGGGCTAAATACTCCGCCGTGACGCGGAGCGCGCCAGAAAAAATCAGCGCGGCCCTGACATCTCTGATGTTAGTGAAGGCAGAATATAAGCCACGAGCGTGACATACCGGTACACTAAGACCGCCACACGCGTACCCTCCCCCCCCCCTTTCTTTTCCCCCGAAGACGGAGAAAAGAGGGAGAATGGCGACCCTAATAGGGCTCAGGACTACACGGGGTATGGGACAACAATGCGGGAGGGGCATCCCTTAGAGGCTCACCATCAGCCTAAACCGCCTACCCTATGGTTGGGGAATTGCGGTGGAGTCTAGCTCCATAAGCACACTAGGTGCTGCCTACCTTCACCCGACCCGCGCAGCCCAGGCTGGGAGGCATATATTTCACAATGAGGACAGGTGGAAATAATACCATTTTGTGAATACTCACCTGTAAAATGGGTATTATAAGTATGTCACACACCCCACTTCAAACATTAATTATTACACTTGGGTTATACCACCAGCAGGTGGCGACGTTGCAGAGAAGTCATGAAAAACGAGCCCCTCCTGGTCTATACATACCTGGTACCTCCCACTCATTCCCCAGTATTCAAAACAGCAGTAAAGACAAGGTACCAGGAAAAAACCCATTGGTAACCCTCAAACTGTAAACGAAACTTCACCTATAAAAAATCCGGGATACCAAAAAAGGGCGGGTGAAGTGGGGTGTGTGACATACTTATAATACCCATTTTACAGGTGAGTATTCACAAAATGGTATTATTCTAAGTATGTCACACACCCCACTTCAAACATTAATTATTGCACTTGGGACATCCAAAAGCAGTGTCCAGAAAAGGGCGGGTATCCAACAAGGCCATAAAGCAAAACTCAAACCACTGCAGCTTGCAGAACCTTGCGGCCAAACACAGCATCCGCTGAAGCCCGCACATCAACCTTATAAAACTTGGAAAAGGTGTGAACAGAAGACCAAGTAGCAGCCTTACAAACTTGTACCACAGAAGCCTGGTGCTGAAAAGCCCAAGACGCTCCAACAGCACGAGTAGAATGAGCAGTGATACGAAAAGGGGGAACCTTCCCCTTGGCAGAATAGGCCCCAACAACAGCCCGACGAATCCATTTGCTAATGGAAGACTTAGCGGGAGCCAAAACCTTTCCTAGGCCCACAGGGCACCACGAAAAAGACATCAGTCTTACGAAAAGGAGATGTAGTAAACAAACAATACTACACACAGCGTACCACATCCAAACAGTGCAAACCTTCTCCTTGTCATTCCTAGGCTTAGGACCCAAGGAAGGAAAAAACAATGTCCTGGTTAAGAAGAAAGCAGAGACCACCTAAGGAAAAAAGTCCGATTTGAAGCGGAAAAACCACTTTGTCCTGATGTCTCTCAAAGTGAGTAGCCTGAACCGACAAGGCAACCTTCTGAGTCAGAGTAGAAAGAGCAATAACCTGCAAAGGCTCAAAGGAGGAGCCTGAAGAGCAGAGATAACCAAATTCAAAACCCAAAAAGGGAGAAAAGGCCTCCTAAGAGGCCGCAATGCGAGACCCCCTGGAAGAAGTCTTGACCAAAGGAGGAAACGCAAAGGACTTTTGAAAAACAGTCAGACAAGGCAGCAACCTGCCCCATTAAAATACTCAGCTGAAGACCAGAGTCCAGCCCCGATTGAAGAAATTCCAAAATCCTGAAAACACAAAAGACCCGACAAGGCAAAGAACTAGCCTCACTCCAATCAATATAAGATCTCAAAATCCTATAATAGATGGTAGAAGAGGACCTCCTCCTGGCACTAATAAAAGTCTGAATAACAGATCCAAAAACCTTCCTCCCCTAAGATGGAGGTTTCAGCAGCCAGACCGTCACAGCCAACGTTGATGAATTGGGGCAACGCAGTGGACCCTGTGTGACAAGATCCAGCCAAAGAAGCAGATCGCACTGATCCACCGCCAGACAAACGAAGTCTGCGAAACACACCCTCCTTGGCCACCTTGGAGCCATGAGAACGGCTTGAACCCCGTCCAGGGCCAGCTTTCGCAACACCTTGCCTAGCATGGGGATCGGAGGAAAACAGATAAAGAACCCCAGGTCCCCCCAGCTCAAGGACATGGAAAAAAACGCGTGGCGTGTGGGTGATTTCATACATTGGTCCTGTGCCACTCAGGACCATCCACCGCCAGAGCCAGAGGATCCTGAGAAAGCGACACGAATGACGGAAGCTTGTAATTGTGACGCGAGGCAAACAGATCCACCTCCAGAGTCCCCCACCAGAGACAAAACGACCGAAAAACCTGAAGGTGGAAAAACCATTCCCCCGGCGGAAAGAGCACCTGCTCAGGAAGTCCGTCTCCGTGTATTCCAATCCTGAAATGTACACTGCCGAGATGCAAGGAACATGAGTCCCCGTCCAGGCTAGAATCAGAGACACCTCTCTGAGGACACACAGACTGCGAGTCCCTCCCAGACGATCGAATGTAAGCAACCGCCGTCCGATCGACCGACTGAAACAGAAAACCGGCAGACCCTGTAAATGCTACGTCAAATGAGACAGAACCAACCTGATGGCTCTCAACTCCAGAACGTTGATGGGCAAGTGGGCCTCCAGAGGACCCCACCTCCCCCAGAACCGAACGTCCTTCCAGAAAACTCCCCATCCCGACAAACTGGCGTCCGTGGTGACAGTTTCCCAAAGAGGCAACAGAAAAAAAACCTGCCCCTCAAAAGAATGTCCGAGACCATCCACCACAGGAGAAACTGCCGAACCCGGGAAGAAATCTGGAAAGACCGATCCAACGACCACGGTCGCCGGTCCCAAGACGCCAACAGAAGAAACTGAAGCGTCCTCGTATGAAAAGGAACAAAGGGAACTGCCTCAAAGTAAGCTACCATCAACCCCACCAGTCTCATCCCTAGCCAGATAGACGGGCAAGGAGTGGAAAGAAGAAGCTGCACCAATCCCTGAACCAATAGAACTTTGGCCAGAGACCGAACACTCTGTGTTGACAGTAAACCAAGGTCATCCCCAAAAAAGGGCACCACCCTGGCCGGAACGAGAGAGGACTTGGGATAGTTGATCACCCAGTCAAACCTCTCCAAAGTGGACACTCTTGGAGCCGAGGGAAGGCCGAACAGCAGAGCCACAATTGAAAATGCCGAACTTCCACCACGAAACGAAGAAACCTATGGTGAGCCGGAATACATGAATATGAAAATAGGCATCCTTGATGTCTATAAACGTCATGAAATCCCCCTGCCACAAAGAATTGATGGCAGAAACGCAGAGGTTCCAAGCGAAACCTCCGGGGAAGAATAAAACACATTGAGGAACTTCAGATCCAGGATGGGACGAACCAACCCGTCCAACTTGGTCACGGTGAAAAGATTGGAATAATACCCGCGGCCCACCTCCGAAGGAGGGACCGGGCAGATGACTGCCATATCCAGAAAAAAATCTTAGAAGGAGGACGGAACTCAAACTCCAGCTTGTAAACCGGCCGACCCCACCTCCCGGATCCAACTGTCCAAGACCGCCAGATCCCATACCCGGGAGAGGAGTCGCAACCGTCCCCCCCGCCCGCAAGGGTGAGGGCGCCCCCTCATTGCTGAGCTAGCTTTGCAGCTGGTTTGGATTTGGCGCCCCAGGCGTGAACGGGACGGCCACGGCCTCTACCCCCGTTCCAGCTAGCACCCCTGGGGGCCAAATCTAATCTCTCACCAAACAGGCGCAAACCCAAAAAGGGAAGAGCCGTAAGCGACCTTTTGGAATTAAAACCAGCAGTCCATTGCCGCAACCACACCGACCGCCGGATAGCTACCAACAGAGCCGTAGCCCTGTCACACATCAACATAGCTAGCGCCATCCTGAGCGGCCAGGACAAACGAAACGAAGGACTCGCAACGCTTGAGGGCAAGAAATTCAACACAAGCAGAATCAAGATCCGCACATAAATCACAGACAATGGACCTAACCGCCAACAACAAAAGTGCCGAAGCACAAACAGGTCTCAAAACCGAACCCGCACAGACAAAACCATGGCGGGTCAGCTGGCCAATCCGGCGATCCTCGCCATACTCAAGAGTAGTCGTGAAAAGAGAAAGCAATACTGCCACATTGGATAGCCCCAAACCCGGAGCCTCAACCTCGGGAGGGGCAGACCAGCGCTTCACCAAGTCCGCCAGAAAAGGATACTTCCTATCCCAACTATGCGGAACACCAACGAGACACGTAGGTTGCTCCCATTCCTTAAGGACGACAGTCACAAAATGTCGTTGACTGGGAAGCCCCAAGCGCAGCTTGGTCACCACAAACAACTCGCCCTTTGGCGGAGGAACCGCCTCAGGAGGATCAAAATCCAAAACCTCAAACATTTGAGCCAAAATGGAAGGGGTGTCCGAAACAGTCCCCATGGCCTGGTCACCTTCAGCACCAAACAGCTGCTGGACCTCAGGATCGTCCAAATCCTCAATCAGCTCCCCTTCTTCAACCAGGGGGCAATCTGACCAATCCAATGCCTCAACATCCGAGTCCGGCGAAGGCGGGGACAAGTGTTTCCGCTTAGCCGGAGCCTTCTGAGCAACCACAGCGGAAAACATCTTTGCGAGGCTAGCCAATCGGGCGCAAACCTCGGATTGCGAATCCCCACCCATGACAACGTCACGGGGTCCGGAACAGGCGAGGAGGAGACGGGGACGACACGGGCGGTGAAGAGCCAGACACCGGGGTGCCGGACTGGCGCTCAATGTTCCACTGCACACATGGAATGCATATAAGAACATCATCCCCTGGGAGCGGAGCCCACAACCCCCGCACAGCCTGAGCAGCCCCGAAGGGCCGTTTCCGGTATCCTTGGTAGCCTCCATATGGTGAATTTATGGTCTTCGCAATGACCCAGGGACTTACGCATTAAGCGACCCGGGATGCCCCTTAAATTTTTTTTTTTAATGGCCCTAAAGTGGGAGAATTTGCAAAATAACCAATATAGGGATAAAATTGGAATGGACAACCCCACTAGCCAGGTTGCTAAGACCGGGAGAACCCTGCAGCGTGGAATCCCAGAATCTGAAAAGGGAAAAACAACAGTCATTCCAAACACAAAACAGATCACATGAATACACATGCAAAAACAATACTATAGCACCAAAAGGGTCAGCACAAACCCACATGGATCAGTATACCAGAGCATTACCATACATAAGTAAATATACACAAATAACAACATATGGAAGGCTAGGGATGCCCCAAGGTATTCAGCAAAAAACGCCCATACACCCTGACGGCACCCTGACACAACCCCCACGCCAGGGAGCTACTGTACCTACAAGCTGTAAAAGCCAAACGGCCAAGAACCACCTTAAAACGATAACAGACCAGTCTACCTTAAAAGCAAGCCAAAATGGCGGCCAGCCAAGAGAAGAGGAGAAGGGAGAAGAAGAAGGGCCCAGCAAAAGCGCGGCAGACGCCGCGGCCCCGCCCCTCCCTCCAATCCAGGCACAGCGCGGGCCGCGCTCGACGCGGCCCCGCCCCTCTACACCGCCAACGATCATGACACGGGAGCGGGCGCCAAAGCAGACGGCGCCCGCACGAACAGGCAGGCGGGCCGGCGGCACTACACACGCCGCCCGGCCCCGCTCGCGCATCACCCCGAGCACGGGCGCCAAAGCAGACGGCGCCCGCACAAACAGGCACATCACCCCGGGGACCGTCAGTAGCGGGCCTCGGCGCCCGCAAACGAGCACCCCAGACCGACGGGCCGGTGGCGCACACGCCGCCCGGCCCCGCCCCCGGGACAACAAAAAACCACGGCAGACCAGGGAGGCACGGAGCCCCCAGATGTTAAATAAGAGGCTTCCATGGAGCATGTGCAGGCCTCCAACACACTGTGTGCCATGTATGAGGCAGCATTGAAGTAAACAGGCTGCAGGTTACAGGCAATGACCTCATTGCCATGCATACGTGTACACATGCGCCAAAGGATAGCCAAACAAAAGCGCGCGGGCCGGCGGTACCACAAACACGCCGCCCGGCCCCACCAACACACAGTCACGTGTAGAATCACCCAGGCATACTGACAAACCCCCCCCCCCCCTAGCAGCGCAGGGAGAAGGGCCCAAGCAGAGAGGGGGAAGCCTAGCCGGGACATGAGGGCAGGGGCATCCCAAATCCAGATCACCAACCGGATAACCGCATTGCCCCATAATATGGGGTCGAGCGGAGGAGCTAATCTCCTAGGCACCTTAAGTCCCGTCTACACTTTGCCCGGCCGACAGCCTAAACTGGGAGGCTACCAATCAACAAGGGGCTAATAACAAAAAAGGCCGGGCAGAAATAGACCATGGGGGGGTGCCGGGGTCTGTCAGGAGACTTCTTTCTTCTGTCTTGTCGCCATCTTCCAGAGAAGAAACACTGGGGAATGAGTGGGAGGTACCAGGTATGTATAGACCAGAAGGGGCTCGTTTTTCATGACTTCTCTGCAACGTCGCCACCTGCTGGCTGCTCCAGGGATGCAGGATCCTTGACCTGCCCTAACAATAGGAGAAATTGCAGAAGGGCCCCAGGGGAACGGAGCATAAAGGACCGCTTCGGAGCAAGCCACCAACGGGCCCACCAGCTGCATCCCTGCCTGGTGGAGGAACAGGGACAGCTATGATCGGGGCATCTATCTCGGGGGGGGGGGGATGACCAACATTTAACCACCTCAGGGGGGAAAGGGTACTTCCTATCCCAGTCCCCTGGAATATTCTAAGTATGTCACACACCCCACTTCAATCATTAATTATTACAATAGGGTAATACCTACCGCTAGGTGGCAGCATTGCAGAGAATCTCCAAAAAATCAACAGGCCCCTCCCGGTCTATAGATACCTGGTACCTCCCAATAATCTCCCAGTGTTATTCTCTGCAAGGTGGCGACAAGACAGAAGAAAGAAGTCTCCTGCTTGCAGGTAGCCGGGGTATCACCCCGCCCCCCCCCCCCCATGGTCTATTTCTGCCCGGCTCTTTTTTGTATCTTACCTGTTAACTGGCAGCCTCCCAGCTTTGGCTGTAGGTCGGGCAAAAGGTAGCCGGCACTTTATGTGCCTAGGAGATTAGCTCCTCCGCTCGACCCCATATTGCGGGGCATAGCGGGATTCCCGGAGTGGTGATCCGGATGTGGGATGCCCCCATTTACCTAGCAGTTAGATAGCTTTTTACATGATTTTATCTGGACATGGGACAGTGGTCTATTCCTTTGCACCGGGTGTCATGGATGTTTGTGTGTGTGTGTGTTTGCGGCTGAACTGGATGGTATATGTGGGGCTCCTGCGCTTGTTGTCTGTGGCGTTTGTTTCCGCGGGCGTTTGGTAGGTGTGTTAGACCGGCCCGCTTTGGGTGCTTTATTACTGTTTTACTGCCTGATGGCGACGTTTGGCGCGGGTTTCCCCTCAGGAGCCGAGGGGCGGGGTCACGCGGCGCACTGCGCTTGCGGCTCTGCGTGACTTGCAAGCACAGGGGGAGAGTGTGTGTGTCTTTCCACTTGGGGGACCGGCAGGTAGCTCCGCCGGGCCCATTGTGGGAGGTGAGCGCGGTCTCGCTGGGACGGACGTTCAGTGACGTCGGAGTGTGGCGGGACCGCGTCGTGCGCGGTCCGCGCGGTGATTGGTCCGTTGGGAGGGGCGGGGCTAATTCGGCTCCCGCGCTTCCAGGGGACGTCTCCTCCTTCCTCCCAGGAACGGCGCGGTGATCGGGCCGCCATCTTGCTGCGGGTGTCACGCTGCAGTTGTGCTCTCCTCCGGGTAGGCGTACTTGTGCTTTTGCAAATTAGCCTACGGAGGTGTTTTAGTGTCATACTAAAATGTTTGTTGTGTTCCCCGCTTTACATCCCCCCTTCCCCCCTCCTCCTCGCTCCCACCCACTTTTTGAGGTGCTGGCTGGATATATTAACCATTTGCTTGATCTATGGTTAAAAGGGGGGGGGGAGACGTCTTTAGTGGGTTTACTTGTATGATTTACATATGTATTCTTGTGCCCGGAATGATTGTTGTCCCTGTTTTTGTGTCTTTCAGATCCTGGGATCCTGTCTTGCAGGGCTCTCCCGGTCTTATATACCTGGCTAGTGGGGGTTGTTCCTAGGCCATTGTTCCATTATTGGGACATATTTTATGCTAAATTCCCATGGTCAGGATTTTTAAAGAATTTTAGATATTAAAGGGGCATCCCGGGTCGCGTACTGCGTAAATCCCTGGGTTCTGCGAATACCATACATTTCACCACATGGAGGCTGCCAAAGATACCGGAAACGGTCCTTCGGGACAATCCAAGGTGTGTGGGGGTTGTGGGGCTCCGCTCCAGGGGGATGATGTCATTTTATGTATTCCATGTGCACAGCGGAACATTGAGCGGCAGTCCAGCACTCCGGTGCCTAGCACTTCATCGGCCGCGCCATCTCCCTCTCCCCCTCGTTTGTTCCGGACCCCGTGTGACGTTGTCCTGGGTGGGGATTCGCAATCTGAGGTATGCGCCCGTTTGGCCAGCCTTGAGAAAATGTTTTCCGCAGTGGTCGCTCAGAAGGCTCCAGCTAAGCGGAAGCATCTGTCTCCGCCTCCGCTGGATTCAGATGAGGAAGTTATTGGAGACCTGGAGTGGTCAGATCGTCCCCTTGAAGATGGTGAGCTCGTTGAGGAAGAGGATTCCGAGGTTCAGCAGTTGCTGGGTGCTGAGGGGGACCAGGCTGAGGGCCTTCCTCCCGATTCGTCTACTATTCTGGCTCAAATGTTTGAGGTTTTGGATTTGGATCCTCCGGCGGTTGCTCCTAGGCCTAAGGGTCAGCTTTTTGGGGTGTCCAAGCAGTACTCAAGCAATGGGAGCAACCTACGCGTCTCGTCGGTGTGCCGTCTAGCTGGGATAGGAAGTATCCTTTTCCGGCGGAGTTGATGAAGCGTTTGATGAAGCGTTGGTCTGTCCCCCCTGAGGTAGATACTCCGGTCTTGGGACTGTCCAACACGGCGGTCGTGCATTCTCCTGACACGACTTCGCTCAGGGATGTCGAAGATCGCCGGATTGATCAGCTGGCCCGCCATGGTTTTGTATGTGCGGGTTCGGTGTTAAGGCCTGTCTGTGCTTCGGCTCTTTTGACTTTGGCGGTCAGGTCTATTGTCAGGGACTTAGGTGTGGATCTCGAGGTCCTTCCGTCCGATTCTGGATTTGAAGTTTCTCAACAGATTTATTCGTCCCCGGAAGTTCCGCATGGAAACCCTGCGGTCTGCGATCGGTTCGCTTCGGCAGGGGGACTTTATGACGTCCATAGACATCAAGGATGCGTACCTTCACATTCCGATTTTCCCAGCTCATCAGAGGTTCCTTCGTTTTGTGGTGGAGGATCGGCATTTTCAGTTTGTGGCTCTTCCATTCGGCCTCACCTCTGCTCCGAGAGTGTTCACCAAGGTGTTGGCGGGGGTGATGGCCCTGCTCAGAGCTCAGGGGATTCGCATTGTGCCTTACCTGGACGATCTTCTCATCATGGCGCCTTCTTTCAGTCAGGCAGAGGGGGACACCAGCATGGTGGTGTCTATGCTGGAGAAGTTCGGCTGGGTGATCAATTACCCCAAGTCCTCTCTGGTTCCGGCCAGGGTGGTGACCTTTCTGGGGATGTCCTTGGACTCCTGCCAGCACAGAGTGTTTCTCCCTCAGGCCAAGGTTCTGTTGATTCAGGAATTGGCTCAGCTTCTTCTCTCCCATCCTCGCCCGTCCATTCGACTAGGGATGAGACTGGTAGGGTTGATGGTGGCCTCGTTCGAGGCAGTTCCCTTTGCGCAGTTTCATACGAGGACGCTTCAGCTTCATCTTTTGGCGTCTTGGGACCGGCGTCCGAGGTCGTTGGATCGGTCCTTCCGGATGTCCCCTCGGGTTCGGCAGTCCCTTCTGTGGTGGTTGGTCTCGGACAACCTTTTAAAGGGCAGGTCGTTTCTGACCCCGCTTTGGGAAACTGTCACCACGGATGCCAGTTTGTCAGGATGGGGAGGTTTCTGGAAGGATCTTCAGTTTCAGGGGCAGTGGGACCCTCAGGAGGCCCACTTGCCCATCAATGTTCTGGAATTGCGAGCCATCAGGTTGGTTCTGTCTCGCTTGACGCATCATTTACAGGGCCTGCCGGTTCAGGTTCGATCGGACAATCAGACGGCGGTTGCTTACATCAATCACCAAGGAGGGACTCGCAGTCTGGGTGCCCACAGGGAGGTGTCTCTGATTCTAGTTTGGGCAGAGACTCATGTCCCTTGCATCTCGGCAGTTTACATTCCAGGAGTGGAAAACACAGAGGCGGACTTTCTGAGCCGGTGTGCGTCCCGCCGGGGGAATGGTCTCTCCATCCCCAGGTGTTTCGATCGCTTTGTCTCCGATGGGGGACGCCGGAGGTGGATCTGTTTGCCTCTCGTCACAATCACAAGCTTCCGACATTCGTGTCACTGTCCCGGGATCCTCTGGCTCTGGCGGTGGATGCCATGGCCCTGAGCTGGAGGGACCTGGGGTTTCTTTATCTGTTTCCTCCGATTCCCATGCTAGGCAGGGTGCTGCGAAAGTTGGTTCTGGAAGGAGTTCCCGCCATTCTCGTGGCTCCAAGGTGGCCAAGGCGGGTGTGGTTCGCAGACATCGTTCGTCTGGCAGTGGATCAGTTCGATCTGCCTCTTCGGCCGGATCTTCTCACTCAAGGCCAACTGTGTTACCCCAGTTTACAAACGCTGGCTTTGACGGCTTGGCTGCTGAAACCTCCATCTTAAAGGAGGAGGGTCTTTCGGATTCGGTCATTCGGACTCATATTAGTGCCAGGAAGAGATCTTCTTCTTCTATCTATTATAGGTCTTGGAGATCTTATATTGATTGGTGTGAGGCTAGATCTTTGCCCTGCCGGGTCTTTTCTATTTCTAGGATTTTGGAATTTCTTCAATCAGGGCTGGACTCTGGTCTTCAGCTGAGTACTTTGAAGGGGCAGGTTTCTGCTTTGTCTATCTTTTTTCAGAGGTCTTTTGCTAGCCATTCTTTGGTCAAGACTTTTTTCCAGGGGGTTTCGCATCTGCGGCCTCCTAGGAAGCCGTTGCTCCCTGTTTGGGATTTGAATTTGGTTCTCTCTGCCCTTCAGGCTCCTCCTTTTGAGCCTTTGCGGGATATTGCTCTGTCCACTCTTACTCAGAAGGTTGCCTTTCTGGTGGCCATCACTTCGGTTCGGCGTGTTTCGGAGTTGGCAGCTTTGTCTATTCAGGCTCCTTATTTTGAGGAACATCAGGACAAAGTGGTTTTTCGCTTCAAGTCAGACTTTCTCCCTAAAGTGGTCTCTGCTTTTCATCTTAACCAGGACATTGTTCTTCCTTCTTTGTGTCCTAAGCCTAAGAATGTCAAGGAGAGTGCTTTGCACTGCTTGGATGTTGTACGTTGTGTCAGGTACTATCTACGTGCTACGTCTTCTTTTCGTAAGACTGATGACTTTTTCGTTGTGCTCTGTGGACCTAGGAAGGGTTTGGCTCCGGCTAAGTCTTCCATTAGCAAATGGATTCGTCAGGCGGTTGTTGGAGCCTATTCGGCCAAGGGGAAGGATCCCCCTTTTCGTGTTACTGCTCATTCTACTCGCGCGGTTGGAGCGTCCTGGGCTTTTCAGCACCAGGCTTCTGTTGAACAAGTTTGTAAGGCTGCAACTTGGTCTTCGGTTCATACCTTTTCTAAGTTCTATAAGGTTGATGTGCGGGCCTCAGCGGATGCTGTTTTTGGTCGCAAGGTTCTGCAGGCTGCAGTGGTTTGAGTTTTTCTGCATTATTGCCTGGTTGGATACCCACCCTTTTCTGGACACTGCTGTTGGATGTCCCTATTGTAATAATTAATGATTGAAGTGGGGTGTTTGACATACTTAGAATAATACCATTTTGTGAATACTCACCTGTAAAATGGGTATTATAAGTATGTCACACACCCCACTTCACCCGCCCTTTTTGGTATCCTGGCTCTTTATATGGTGAAGTTTTGTTCTTTACGTTTGAGGGTTACATTTGTTTGTTCCTGGTACCTTGTCTTACTGCTGTTCTAATACTGGGAGATTATTGGGAGGTGCCAGGTATGTATAGACCGGGAGGGGCCTGTTGATTTTTTGGAGATTCTCTGCAATGCTGCCACCTAGCGGTAGGTATTACCCTATTGTAATAATTAATGATTGAAGTGGGGTGTCTGACATACTTATAATACCCATTTTACAGGTGAGTATTCACAAAATTGTATTTTTACTGGGGCACTCCCATTCCTTGAGCACAAGAGTATGGAAATGTGCCTGCTCCAGGAATTCCAAACGTGCAGTTGCCGTATGGAAACGCTGTCCTCTCTGCTTGGGAGCCTCACCAGGGAGAGAGATAGACAGAACCTCAAAAACCTGGATCAACAAATTGTCAGTGTCACTCTGAGCTCAGTATTCGGGGCCAGAATCGTCATGACTCCTCGGCCTCTCATCAGATGAGCCTGAGTCAGAGAAGAGCTCTCCTTCATCAGACGGGGTATAGCCACACAGAGGAGTAAACTCCTCAGTTCCCAAAGGAAAAACAGTAACATGAGACATCAAGTGCGGCTTCTTACCAGGGCCCTTGCACTCTGACAGCCTCGCAATAATCTGTTCAGCCGTAGGCAGTCCAGCAGACAAATCAGGCTGAGAATCCCCACTTGTGTGCGACTCAGCAGGAGTGAGATTTAAGCTCGGGGAAATAGGTGAATTGAAACGAGGTGCAGCCACTGGCAGGCCTGATTGCAGGGCCAGCGCTTGCTCGGCACAGGGTACGCAGACCCATGCCCTGTCAGCGTCACGCGCGAACAGACAAAATGGCGCCGTGTACCTCGAAGGGCGGGCCAGAGCGTGCCATGACGAGGAGCGCGCCATACCAGGCCCCGCCCTCCCGAAGAGCGCAAAGGCCAACCAGCAGCCAATGAGGGCACAGAGGCGTCTGAGGTAACGCCGCCGCCCGGCGCGGAACATCCAACGAAGGAAAAGGCGCGCGCGGCGGCGGCAGTTATATGAGTAAAATACAAAAAGGTGCGGCGGCTGACACCATATACACAAGTCCAAAGACAGAACAAAGGCCATATACGTGTAATAACCATACACAGACACCACAGGCACCACAGGATGGCGGCCCTTCGTACAGGGCTCACCGCTACACGGGGCAATAATGCGGGAGGGGCATCCACTAGAGGCTCACCATCAGCCTATACCGCCTACCCTATGGAGGGGGACTGCGGTGGAGCATGGCTCCATAAGCACGCATGGTGCTGCCAACCTTCACCCGACCAGCGCAGCCCAGGCTGGGAGGCACATCACAGGGAGGACGGGTGGGAATAGTCCAACAGGGCCGCAGGCTGTAATAGCGCCGCTCACCTGCGAGAGCGTGATACTTCATGTCTTCAGCACTGCAGAGAAATCTGGGGATTTGTGGGAGGTCCCCGGTTATTGAGGGGCCGGGAGGAGGGAGGAGCCTGTTTTACATGTCTCTGCAGTGCAGCGCCATCTGGCGGAGGATAACCCCAAGTGTAAGTACTATATCTGGAGCAGGACGTACTGTATACTAAGAATAGATGGAGGGAATGTGAAAAGTGAGATGTGGAGAGTTGAGGAGTATGAGGCCACTCCCCCACAGGGGCGGAGTTACATCTATCTGGCTCCGCCTTACACAGGAGGGAAGGTGGCGGCGTCTTTACCTGTGGAGGAGATTCGCAGCCGAGCTGAACTTCCTCGAAGAGCACTGCAGGATACAAGAAGTCACATGATCTAAGCCCCGCCTCAATCTTACCAGCCCCTCCCCTCCAACACTAACGTCATACCTGGTGGCGCTGTGACATCACCAGCCGGAGGGGTTTGCAGTGAGGGGCTGAGTCCTAGGAAGGGCGGAGCCAGGGATTGCGGGGTGCAGGGACCTGTGGGGAGACATTGTTACTGTATCCAATCAGGTGCCAGGAGGAGCTGTCATCTGGCCAATCAGCTCCTCCAGGAGGCGGCTACACTGAAGTGGCTACGCCTCTGTCCAATCAGGATCCAGGAGGAGCTGTCAGCTGGCCAATCAGCTCCTCCAGGAGGCGGCTACACTGAAGTGGCTACGCCTCTGTCCAATCAGCTGCCAGGAGGAGCTGTCAGCCGGCCAATCAGCTCCTCCAGGAGGCAGCTACACTGGAGAGACCGCGCCTCTGTCCAATCAGCTGCCAGGAGGAGCTGTCAGCCGGCCAATCAGCTCCTCCAGGAGGCAGCTACACTGGAGAGACCGCGCCTCTGTCCAATCAGCTGCCAGGAGGAGCTGTCAGCCGGCCAATCAGCTCCTCCAGGAGGCGGCTACACTGGAGAGACCACGCCTCTGTCCAATCAGTTGCCAGGATGAGCTGTCAGCCGGCCAATCAGCTCCTCCAGGAGGCGGCTACACTGGAGAGACCACGCCTCTGTCCAATCAGCTGCCAGGATGAGCTGTCAGCCGGCCAATCAGCTCCTCCAGGAGGCGGCTACACTGGAGTGGCTAGGCCTCTGTCCAATCAGGAGCCAGGAGGAGCTGTCAGCCGGCCAATCAGCTCTCTAGGAGGCGGCTACACTGGAGAGACCACGCCTCTGTCCAATCAGGAGCCAGGAGGAGCTGTCAGCCGGCCAATCAGCTCCTCCGGGAGGTGGCTACACTGGAGTGGCTACGCCTCTGTCCAATCAGCTGCCAGGAGGAGCTGTCAGCCGGCCAATCAGCTCTCTAGGAGGCGGCTACACTGGAGAGACCACGCCTCTGTCCAATCAGGAGCCAGGAGGAGCTGTCAGCCGGCCAATCAGCCCTCCAGGAGGCGGCTACACTTGAGAGACCGCGCCTCCGTCCAATCAGCTGCCAGGAGGACTTGTCAGCCGGCCAATCAGCTCTCTAGGAGGCAGCTACACTGGAGAGACCACGCCTCCGGCTCGCCAGGGTGGTCATGTGACCACCATCCCCTATACTCACTGTGGGGGGAGCGCGGCGACATCGCCACGGAAACCAACCAGGGGCCGGCGTCACCGCTGTCCGAGGAGGAAGACGATAAGTACGGCACCAACCTCTGCCTGCGGGAAACACAGGGGGCAGGTAAGAGCACAGCCAGGGGGCAGGTGAGAGCACAGCCAGGGGGCAGGTGAGAGCACAGCCAGGGGGCAGGTGAGAGCACAGCCAGGGGGCAGGTGAGAGCACAGCCAGGGGGCAGGTGAGAGCACAGCCAGGGGGCAGGTGAGAGCACAGCCAGGGGGCAGGTGAGAGCACAGCCAGGGGGCAGGTGAGAACACAGCCAGGGGGCAGGTGAGAGCACAGCCAGGGGGCAGGTGAGAGCACAGCCAGGGGGCAGGTGAGAGCACAGCCAGGGGGCAGGTGAGAACACAGCCAGGGGGCAGGTGAGAGCACAGCCAGGGGGCAGGTGAGAGCACAGCCAGGGGGCAGGTGAGAGCACAGCCAGGGGGCAGGTGAGAGCACAGCCAGGGGGCAGGTGAGAGCACAGCCAGGGGGCAGGTGAGAGCACAGCCAGGGGGCAGGTGAGAACACAGCCAGGGGGCAGGTGAGAACACAGCCAGGGGGCAGGTGAGAACACAGCCAGGGGGCAGGTGAGAACACAGCCAGGGGGCAGGTGAGAACACAGCCAGGGGGCAGGTGAGAACACAGCCAGGGGGCAGGTGAGAACACAGCCAGGGGGCAGGTGAGAACACAGCCAGGGGGCAGGTGAGAACACAGCCAGGGGGCAGGTGAGAGCACAGCCACGGGGCAGGTGAGAGCACAGCCAGGGGGCAGGTGAGAGCACAGCCAGGGGGCAGGTGAGAACACAGCCAGGGGGCAGGTGAGAACACAGCCAGGGGGCAGGTGAGAACACAGCCAGGGGCAGGTGAGAGCACAGCCAGGGGGCAGGTGAGAGCACAGCCAGGGGCAGGTGAGAGCACAGCCAGGGGGCAGGTGAGAGCACAGCCAGGGGGCAGGTGAGAGCACAGCCAGGGGGCAGGTGAGAGCACAGCCAGGGGGCAGGTGAGAACACAGCCAGGGGGCAGGTGAGAGCACAGCCACGGGGCAGGTGAGAGCACAGCCAGGGGGCAGGTGAGAGCACAGCCAGGGGGCAGGTGAGAGCACAGCCGGGGCAGGTAAGAGCACAGCCAGGGGGCAGGTGAGAGCACAGTCAGGGGCAGGTGAGAGCACAGCCAGGGGCAGGTGAGAGCACAGCCAGGGGCAGGTGAGAACACAGCCAGGGGGCAGGTGAGAACACAGCCAGGGGGCAGGTGAGAACACAGCCAGGGGGCAGGTGAGAGCACAGCCAGGGGCAGGTGAGAGCAGAGCCAGGGGGCAGGTGAGAGCACAGCCAGGGGCAGGTGAGAGCACAGCCAGGGGCAGGTGAGAACACAGCCAGGGGGCAGGTGAGAACACAGCCAGGGGGCAGGTGACAGCACAGCCAGGGGCAGGTGAGCGCAGTGATGTCACTGAATTACCTGAGAGGCGGCTCCGGCACCGGGCGCTCCGCACGCACTGAGAAGAGAAGAGGATAACAAGGGGTTAGAGTGTCAGCTCTTGGGGGCGGAGCTCTATATATGCGTATTACGTCTCCGCCCCCTGCAGGGCGCCACGGCCTAGGATGGAGCTATATAATACAATTCTGTGATTACTCACCTGTAGAATTGATTTTACTGTGTACAGCACGGCCTGCGTCATTTCAATCATTACTCCTGGGAATTCCACCACAAGGTGGCGCCTCCCGGCCCCATATAAATAGCCAGGAATCACCCATAGACCCCCAGTGTTGAAAAGCAGTTATGCAAGAAGCCGGGAGATAAACCACAATAAAAAATAAACAGCCTCACAAAAATACAATTCTGTGAAGTACTCACCTGTAGAATTGGTATTATAGGTATACAGTACGTCCTGCTCCAGATATGATACTTACACTTGGGTTATCCTCCACCAGATGGCGCTGTGCACTGCAGACATGGAAAAACAGGCTCCTCCCGGCCCCTTAAGTACCCGGGGACCTCCCACAAATCCCCAGCATTGAAAGGCAGTGAATAAGAAGCCGCGAGAATTCAACCACCAACAAAACTGGTAACTATAACAATGATAACAATCACCATACAGGGGATCCAGAATAATGCAACAACAGGGTGGGGTGGAGCAGGACGTACTGTATACTCATAATACCAATTCTACAGGTGAGTATTTCACAGAATTGTATTATTCTTAGTATACAGTACGTCCTGCTCCAATATAATCCTTACACTTGGGACATCCAATAGCAGCGTCCATAAAGTAGGGTGGGATCCCCAACAAAAAAGGCACAGCAGACAGAAAAAGCACTGTCACCTGCAAACCTTGCTACCAAGAGCTACATGAGCAAAGGCTCTAACGTCAACCTCATAAAAACCTTTGAAAACAGAGAACAAGTAGCGGTCTAGCAAACTTGTTCAACAGAAACCTGGTGCTGAAAGGCCCAAAGATACCACAGCACAAGTAGGATCAGAAATAAAGTGAGAAGAAGATTCTTCCCCTTAAAAGAACAGGCCCGAGTAACAGCCTGACCAGCCAAAATGCTAACAGTAGCCTTGGCAAAACTTAGAGCTCTCCCTGTCGGGGAAATGAACCCTGGTCTCCCGCATGACAGGCTGAGATACGGACCAGTATACTAACAAGGATCAGCTAGAAGCCGAAACCTTTCCTAGGACCAGAAGGGACAATCCATCCAAGTAAAGACCAGGCCAAAGGGCGCATAACCCCTGGAAGCAGACGAGATCAGGCGCATACGGATGGAGGCGCCCGCAAACCTCAAGGGGCATCAGTCCCCCTAAGGGAAAAGAGACAATCCAGGAAAAAACCTCCAACACCTGTTGAGGGAATGTAGACCCCCTTTCCTCAGCGTTACTAGGAATAAGGCCCAGAAGAAAGACAAATGTCTTGAATACATGAGCATAAGACACCACCTTAGGCATAAGGTCCGGCGTAAAGCGGAACACCACCTCATCATGGTGTATATATCAATGAACGCGGGCTAGCTAAACAGAGCCGCCGGGTCAGGCACACGTCTGACTGAAGCAACAGCCCCCAGAAGGACAACTTGAGGGTAAGAACAGTCAGACAGCATCCGGAATAGATCCAAAGGGAACACCCCGCAAGGCAAACAGAATAAAATTCAACCCCAACAGGGACCATAGAATTACGTGGGGGATGCACCTGAGCAATCCCCGAAAGAATGCTTAACCAAGGAAAAACTGAGCAAAGACTTCTACAGGAAGGCGGACAGGGCAGAACCTGACCCTTCAGAGTACAGAGATGGAGAGCCAACTCCAACCCATGCTGTAATAACTCTAGAACCCTGGGAACAGAGAACGCCCAACAGGGGAGAGACCTAGACTCACACCAATCAATATGGGTACGCATACCCTATAATAGATGGAAGAAGAAGAAGCTAGCTCCTAGACTTCCAATAGTCACAGTCGCCCAGAAGATAAGCCCATCTCCGTCAAAGTGGATGAATCAACCGTCAGGCCATCTAGACCAGAGCCTGTAGATTGGGGTGAAATAAAAAGGGGGCCTGAGTGAGCAGATCAGCACTCCTGACAGAACGTACAGGTCCGCTGTCCACAGTACCACGTCTGCGAATCCACACTCGACTGGGCCACCCAGGGGCCACCAGTATCACTGGTCCCCCCTTCCAGAGCGAACTTAGCGCAGAACCCCGCCTAGCAGGGTGAATGAAGATAAGATATACAGAATATAATGTCCAGCCATAACGTTACTAAGCCTCCTGACCACAGTCAGAATATTCTGGGACAGGGAACAAGGGCCGAGAACCTATGAAAGTGACTGGGCCCCAACAGATCCACACTAGATGGATCCCATAGTGACACAAGGATTAACACATCCTGTCACAGAAGGACATCCACCGGAACGAATACCGCTGATATGCAGGGAACGCTGTCCTCCACCCAGATCAGGATCAAAAACCTTCCTGGAGGATCATCCTGCTCCGAGTCCCACACAGATAATTAATACAGGCCACTGTCGTCAGACAGACCAAGAGCCCCCAAATAGACAGATCCCGCAAGGGAGAAGTCCAGCGAGATAGAGCCAACCTGAAGGCTCACCGCTTCAAAAATAGAAAGGTGTATGGACCCCTAAAGGCCCCACCTCCCCCGGAACCACAGGGGATTTTAGAAGAAACCCCGCCCCCCCTCGTCAACCTGATAGATTTGGTATCCATCTACAGGAAGCATGCAAGAAAGGGGGTGCCCCCTGACTGGTTCCTTGAGTTCAATCGTCTCAAGAGGAACCACCGTAACAAGGGGGAAGATACACAGACCCAGCTCCAGGGGTGCTGGAACCCTGTCCAGTATTAACAATATAAGTTGCAGAAAAGCCCAAGGGCACTGATATAAGGAACATCCTCTGAGCAGCCACCAACGGGCCCACCAGCTGCAATCCTGCCTGGTGAAGGGACAGGGACAGCAATGAGGGACAGAGCCCATGTAACCAGATTGTTTACTTTATTGCCAAGGAAGAAGGTTCTCGCCTGAACCGGATCCAAATTCAACCCTAGGAATGGCGATACCAAATAAGGGGACAATGAGGAATTGAGGTGATTGAGCACCCATCCAAATGACTCCCAAAGGACACCACCAGCCGAGTAACCAACTCGGCCTGATGTAGAGATTGGGAAGTAATAAGGACGACCAGGTAGGTCCTCGTGCGGACGCCCCTTGGTCTCATCAGAGACATCACCCCTGTCAGCGCCTTGGCGAGCACTCTGGGAGCAGAAGAGAGGCCAAATAACAAGGCCACAATCCGCAGTGTTGGCCCTCCAACACTAACCTGTAAGAGCCTCGGTGTCCAGAAGACACAGGGGTAATAAAATAAGCATCTTAGATCTCCACAGACGGCAAGAGGCCCACTGGGCGCAGGGCGCTGGCGGCCCAACTCAGAGATACCATGCAGAAACTGCCTGTGAATGTAAAATTGCCGAACCTATGGAAGGACCAGAATGGGCCAGACTGCCTCATCCTTTTGGGGGAATGTGGAAAGGCTGGTGTAGCCCCGGCCTCTGCCTGCTAAGGGCAACCTGCAAGTGACCCCAGACCTCTCAGGCCGTGCATGGCTTGCACCAACACCTGAAGAGAGACAGGGACCAGAAGCACCCTGACAATCTCGGGAAGGGATCGCCCAGCAAACTCTATCCTGCATCCGGAGGAAACTACTTCCTGAATCCACCAGAATGAGGCATGACGCCTCCCGATAGGAGCAAGGTGCTGGGGCCATCCCCTCACCCAGGCGGGCGAGGGCGTCCCATCATGCTTGGAGGGTTTTGATGAAAGATTTGTACTTAGTCCGGCCGGAGGGGCCAGGGCGTTGTCTGCCACTCCTGGGGCAGGAATCTACACCAAATAGCTGGAAGGACACCCCTGGTTCGAGTTTGACACTAACGTAGGGGGGGGGAGGGGTGCCCCTGCCCCGAGGAGGCCGAGACAGCCTTCTGCATAGGGGTGTTTTGCCCCTTTTTCCAAACAGGTCCAGACGGTCCCCAAATAGGCGTTGCCCTCTAAAGGGAAGCCCAGTAAGAGTCTTTTTTGTAGCATCGTCAACACCCCACTGTCGCAGCCAGACCAAGCGACGTATAGCTACCACAAGGGCAGAAGTTCTTGCTCACATCCTAATGGTGTCATCCAGCGCTAAAAGGATAAACCTTACAAATACATCACAACTGGAGAGTGCATTAAACACCTCCCAGGGGAGATCCTCAGGTTGATGACCAAGCATCTTTCTGATGAGGGTTCTAGCGGCCACTGCAGTGATGGCCGCGGCACAGACCGGGCGCAGCGCCGTCCCTGCACAAGATAAGGCGTGGGAAGCCAGTCTCTCAATGCGCCGGTCCTCAGCATCCCGAAGGGTACGATAAGTAGGGGCTGCAATAAAGGGGGGGGTTAAAAACCCCTATGATCGGTGCATCCACCACAGGAGGTGATGACCAACAGTTAACCACACCAGGGGGAAAATGGTATTTCCAATCCTAGTCCCCTGGAACCCCTGAAAGTTTACAAGGGGATTCCCATTCTTTGAGTACAAGAGCCTGGAAGTGATCCTGCTCCAGAAATTCCAAGCGCGGTGTCGCTGTATGGAAACTCTCCCCTCTAGGCTTTGGAGCCTCACCAGGGAGAGAGATAGACAAGACCTCAAAGATCTTTATCAGTAATTCATCAGTGTCACACAGGCCCCAGGAACCAGGGCCAGAATCATCATGACTCCTCGGTCTCTCATCAGATGAGCCTGAGTCAGAGAAAAGCTCACCTTCAGAAGGAGCAAAAACCCACGGAGTAGTGAACTGTTCCAGGAAAGGTGAAACCGGAGGCGTCAGGGACCGCTTCTTACCAGGGCCCAAGCGCTCTGCCAACCTCGAAATAATCTGATCAGCCGTAGGTAGCCTGCGCGGCACTACTTGCTGGTCATCCTCGCTCGAGTGCGACTCATCAGGAGTGAGATTTAAGCACACGGAGACAGGTGTATTGAAACAAGGTGCAGCCACTGACAACCCTGATTGCAGGGCCAGTACTTGTTCAGCACAGGGTCCGCAGACCCGTGCTCTGTCAGCATCAGCATGGGGCTGTCCACACGCTGTACACAGCCGGTCTTGTCCCAGAGGGACTCCGGACACATAATTCTGAGATGTCTCCATATGGTGATTATCTAGACACAATATGTCCATAGGGATTTACGCAATAGGCAACCCTGGATGCCCCAAAGACCCGCTGTTTAATGTGGGAGAATTGTTTGTAAGCCCGCTAAATTTATGTCAGGCCGGGAGAGGCCATCGGAGTCTTTGACGTCTGAAAGACATAAAGGGAATAAGAGGTGTCAGGGCCATGCGCAGCAGAAATTTTTTTTTTTATAATGAAATCACCCGCGAGGGCACTTACAGACCAAAGGAGGAGGGGGACCGCAACCATGCGTGTGCGCGAAGATCATCAAAATGGCGCCCAGCGAACCTCGAAGGGCGGGCCCAATCTTTGGCCGTAATGCGGAACGCACCAAGCCAAGTCCCCGGCCACCCTGAAGAGCGCGAAGCTCTGAGGTAGCAGTCAAACACGCAAAGGATAAGATAAACTTAGTATAAGCCTTTGCTAATGGAGACGCCGTAGCGTCTGGACGACGACGCCTGGCACAGCACACTTTTAGTAAAAAAAAAAAGACACGCACGGCGGCAGCCAAACAATTATAAAGAGCAAGCAGCGCGGCTCTGACACGCAGATGCAAGTCAAGGGCAATACTACGGCCATTAGCGTGACACTACAGTACACTGAGACCGCCACACACATACCCCCCCCTTTCTTTTCCCCCGAACTACGGGGGAAACGAGGGAGGATGGCGACCCTTTACACAGGGTCCACCGCTACACGGGGCATGGGGCAATAATGCGGGAGGGGCATCCACCAGAGGCTCACCATCAGCCTAAATCGCCTACCCTTTGGTGGGGGACTGCGATGGAGCATGGCTCCATAAGCACGCAAGGTGCTGCCTACCTTCACCCGGCCAGCGCAGCCCAGGCTGGGAGGCACATCACAGGGAGGACGGGTGGGAATAGTCCAACAGGGCCGCAGGCTGTAATAGCCCCGCCCACCTGCGAGAGAGTGATACTTCATGTCTTCGCAGTCAGCACTGCAGAGAAATCTAGGGATTTGTGGGAGGTCCCTGGGTATATGAGGGGCCGGGAGGAGCCTGTTTTTCCATGTCTCTGCAGTGCACAGCGCCCTCTGGCGGAGGATAACCCAAGTGTAAGTATTATATCTGGAGCAGGACGTACTGTATACTAAGAATATCTAACTTTTAAACAAATCACCAAAAAGAGGCAACCAAGGACAACGATAACAAGGGAGGGATGAAACAGGCCGTGCTCTACACAGTAATATCAATTCTACAGGTGAGTAATCACAGAATTGTATTTTTCCAAGTGTACCGCACGGCCTGTTTCATTTCAATCATTACTTCTGGGACATCCAATAGCAGTGTCCATAAAGTAGGGTGGGATCCCCAATGAGTAAAGGCAGGCAGTTCAAGCCACTACCGCCTGAAGCACCTTGCGGCCAAAAGCAGCATCAGCTGAGGCCTCAACATCAACCTTGTAAAACTTAGAAAAGGTATGAACAGAAGACCAAGTAGCAGCCTTATAAACTTGTTCAACAGAAGCCTGGTGCTGAAAAGCCCAAGAGGCACCAAAAGCACGAGTGGAATGAGCAGTAAGGCGGAAGGGAGGTTCCTTCCCTTTGGCAGAGTACGCTTGCACCACCGCCTGTCTAATCCACTTGCTGACAGTGGATTTAGCAGGAGGCAAGCCCTTCCTAGGTCCGGAAGGAAGCACAAAAAGCGAGTCAGACTTCCTAAAGGGCTCAGTAGCAACCAAATAATACTTGAGCGCCCTGACCACATCCAGAGAATGAAGGTTCCATTCCTTGGAATTAGCAGGGGCAGGACAATAGGAAGGTAAGACAATAGCCTCGATTCAAAGACACATTCGTCCGGATTTCCGTAGCTGTCTGTGAAAGTTTTGGTGGGTGTTTGTAATTTTTTTGCTTTTTTTGTTCATTTTTCATTCGTACGAACGTTCGGGAATGCGCTTCCGATGAACGGAAGCAAATCGGATCTTTTCCGTTAGTTCGGATCATTTTCCAAACAAAATCGGAAATTTTCCATTCGTTCAGATAACTTCCGTTGTTGGGATGGGTTTCCGTCTGATTCAGAGAGCTGATTGCCGACGGATCACCACCCTATAAATCCGTTTCATTTCCGATCCACTTACGGGACCTTTGAGGGCTCGGATTGCTATTGTTGAACATGTTTTGCGGCTATGTGGAGGAGTCTGCGCGCCTTTAGCACCAAGGCATTGCATGTATCAGCATGGCCGAGGCCATAAATTGTATAGCAATGCATACCTGAATCAATACATTTCATGTATGCCTTATAGATGCATTTTAATGCTGACCTTAATTAGTCCTTAGCATGTAAACATTTATTTTCCCACACATCCATATAATTGCTATATTTCTTTAGATTTATGTCCTTTGTGAATTATATTTGGATTGTTGAACTTGAATCTTAATTTGTTGTAGGAGTTATTGTTTTAGTTGGTTACCTTTGCTTTGTGTAATTATTTTATATTTGGTTGCAGGAACTGCAAGATGTGCCACTCGCCCTTGCTCCTGATGCCTGTTCTTTGCCTGCAGAATGCGGGCCAGGGGTTCTCTAATCGGGCACTATGCAAAACCCGGCCCGTGGCGAGGGCCCTCTGGCTTTTGAAGTCCAGATTTAGGTGTTTGGACCATACGGGGGGGGGGGGGGCACTGCAGTATGACCCCAACAAGGTTATAACAAAATTGTAATTTACGTTTTTTTAACAGGGACCACACGTGCTAGAGTGGCACAACTGAGTGTCAGGGTCCTTCAGTTGGTGGGCGAGATGCAGGAGCTGCGCAACTCGTTGGGGACCACAGATGAAGAATAATGTTCAGTGGCCTGCCATTGCGATGTATTTTGTTTTTTATAGTTGTAAAAATTTGAAATTTACAAAATGTTTTAAAATTTTATATTTTATGATGGTATAAAAAAAATGTTACATTGTCATTTCATTTACAAAATACATTAACACAAAACTAATGGGCCCAGAAATATTTAAAGATGAATATTCACATGACCGAGAAGTGATTTGGGTAAGTTTTAGGGGGCTGAAATGGAAGAAGAACCTAACCGAGAAGTGGTTTGGGTGAGCTTTAAGGGTCCAAAAGGGAAGATGGAGGATAGTGCTAAGTGGTTTAGCTAAACATTGTAGTAGAAGTGAGGGTGGCAAATATGTAGGCGAGCACTTTAATGAGTTAAGTTTGTAGTGCGCAGGCGCAAGATCGTAAGGATTTCCGTCTGGACGAATATTTATTGAAAAAGGGAAACAGAATCGAACGGGAAACGTAAAGGATTCGTTGGAGGAGACGATGGGAAAAGGGCAAAAACGAAAGCCTACGTTGTAACATGTGAAAATGAAACGGAAAAGTCTGGATGGAAAATGACATCCTCGTATTCGTAGTCTGCCGTACGAACAGACGGAAACTTTACAGAAGGTTTTCAATGCATGCATAGAATCGCTCGTACGCTCATATGAGAACGGAAACATTTCACAAAAAAAACAGATCGGCACTAAAACCGAAGTTTTTTTTTGTCTCTCTGAATCGAGGCTATTGTCCAGATGGCGGCGGATCACTTCATCGTGCCCGACGATCCAGGGCTTCTGACTCAGGGACAGTTGCGCCATTCCAATTCAAGTGGCTTTGACGGCTTGGCTGCTGAACCCTCCATCCTGATGGATAAGGGTCTAAGTCTTTTCCTTGTCGCACTTTCTCCATTTCTAGGATTTTGGAGTTTTTACAGCGTGGTCTGGAGTCGGGTCTACAACTGAGTACCCTCAAAGGCCAGGTTTTGGCCCTGGCAATCTTTTTCCAAAGATCTTTCGCCAATCATAGGCTTGTCAAGACTTTTTTCCAAGGAGTTACTCATGTACGTCCACCGCGTAAGCCACTGCTACCGGTGTGGGATTTGAACTTGGCGCTTTCTGCTCTCCAGGGTCCTCCCTTTGAGCCCTTGTGCAATGCTGCGCTGGCCATTCTGACTCTTAAGGTGGCCTTCTTGGTTGCTATCACTTCGGTGCGTCGTGTCTCTGAGCTGGCGGCGCTTTCTATTAAGCCATTTTATTTTGAACGGCATCAGGATAAGGTGGTATTCCATTTTAAACCTGAATTTTTGCCCAAGGTTGTTTCTGCCTTTCATCTCAATGAGGACATTGTCTTGCCTTCCTTGTGTCCTGCCCCTTCTAATTCTAAGGAACGAAGCCTTCATTCTCTGGATGTGGTCAGGGCGCTCAAATACTATTTGACTGCCACTGAGTCTTTCCGGACGTCGGATTCTCTGTCCTTCCTGCTGGGCCTAGGAAGGGTTTGCCTCCAGCAAAATCCACTATCAGCAAGTGGATCAGATGGTGGTGCAAGTGTACTCTGCTAAGGGGAAGGAACCCCCTTTTCGTGTTACGGCTCATTTCACTAGGGCTATTGGTGCCTCTTGGGCTTTCCAGCACTAGGCTTCTTTTGAACAAGTTTGTAAGGCCGCTACTTGGTCTTTCGTTCATACTTTTTCTAAGTTTTACAAGGTTGATGTTAGGGCCTCAGCTGACGCCGTTTTTGGTCGCAAGGTGCTTCAGGCGGTAGTGTCTTGAACTTCCTGCTGTTGCTCACTGGGGATCCCACCCTTCTACATGGACACTGCTGTTGGATGTCCAAAATGTGAAGAATTGAAATGAAGCAAGCCTTGCTGTACACCAGGAAAAATACAATTCTGTGATTACTCACCTGTAGAATTGTTTTTACGGTGTACAGCACGGCTTGCTTCATCCCTTCCTTGTTATTGTTATCCTCTTTGGCCTTGTTATGGTGATTTTTGTGAGAGAGTTATTTTTTAGTGGGGCTTGGGGTTTTTTGTTAACATGGTGTTGCCTCCCGGCTTCTTGCATTACTGCTTTTCAAACACTGGAGTCTCTGGGTAATTCCTGCCCTTTTTATAGGCCGGGAGGAGTCACAAGTTTTTCTGCAGTCAACTGCGCCACCTTGTGGCGGATTACCCAAATGTGAAGAATTGAAACGAAGCAAGCCGTGCTGTACACCGTAAAAACAATTCTACACGTAATCACAGAATTGTATTTTTTCACTATATCCAGTCCAGGTCGTCCCACAATAATTACATGTGGGACATCCAAAAGCAGTGTCCATAAGGGAGGGATCCCCAGTACGTAAAAGCATGTAGTTCATTTCACTACCGCCTAAAGCACCTTTCGGCCAAAGACAGCGTCAGCTGAGGCCCTAACATCAACCTTGTAAAACTTGGTAAAGGTATGAACTGAAGACCAAGTGGCGGCCCTACAAACTTGTTCAACCGATGCCTGGTGCTGAAAAGCCCAAGAAGCACCAATAGCTCTGGTAGAATGAGCTGTGATCCGAAAAGAGGGTTCCTTCCCCTTGGCAGAATATGCTTGCACCACCGCCTGTAGGATCCACTTACTAAGAGTGGACTTGGCTGGTGGTAAGCCCTTCCTAGAACCCTCTGTTAGGACAAAGAGCAAATCCGACTTCCTGAAGGATTCAGTCACAGACAGGCAATACTTAATGGCTCTGACCACATCCAGAGCATGGAGGGTCCTTTCCATAGAATTAGCCGGAGCTGGGCAGAAGGAAGGTAAGACAACTTACTCATTAAAGGTGAAAGGGAGAAACGACCTTAGGTAAAAAACGAAAAACCACCTTATCCTTATGAAGCTCAAAATGAGGAGACTTCATACAAAGCGCGGCCAGCTCCGACACGCGACGTACAGAAGTTATCGCTACCAAAAAGACCACCTTGAGGGTCAAAATACGCAAGGCAGCATCGCAAGGGCTCAAAAGGAGGCCCCTGGAGAACAGAAAGCACCAAATTCAAGTCCCACACCGGTAACACAGGTTTACGCGGTGGATGCACGTGGGTAACACCCTGGAGGAAGGTCTTAATCAATCAATGATTGGCAAATGATCTCTGGAAAAAAATAGCCAAGGCCGAAACCTGGCCCTTGAGGGTGCTCAGCTGGAAGCCCAAGTCTAAACCGTGTTGAAAAAACTCCAAAATCCTAGAGACAGAGAAGGTGTGACAAGGGAAACTCTTGGATTCACACCAAGCAATGTAGGCCCGCCAAACTCTGTAATATATCATGGAGGAAGACTTCTTCCGTGCCTGAATCATGGTACGCACAACCGTGTCAGACAGACCCTTTTCCCTCAGCCAGGCCGTCAAAGCCAGCATCTGTAAATTGGGGTTCCGCTGCGACCCCTGTGTGAGAAGCCCTGGGTCGTTGGGCATGATGTAGCGATCGACTGACATCTGAACTATGTCCGCAAACCAACTCCTTCTCGGCCAGCGAGGAGCCACCAGGATGGTTGGAACCCCTTCCTGGGCTATCTTGCGCAGCACTCGGCCCAGGAGTGGAAACGGAGGAAATGCATAAAGGAGCCTGAACTCTGTCCAAGGAATTGCCAGAGCGTCTGTGGCAAAGGCCAGCGGATCTCTTGACAGGGAGACGAACCTTGAGAGCTTGTGATTGTGTCTGGACGCAAAAAGGTCCACATCCGGCTGACCCCAGCAGAGACACAGAGCGTGAAAGGTCTTGTTGCTGAGAGACCATTCCCCCAGGCGCAAGGCGCTCCTGCTCAGGGAGTCTGCCTCCTGGTTTTCCACCCCGGGGATGTAAACCGCCGAAATGCAGGGAACATTCTCCTCTGCCCAAGTCAGAATCTGGGTCACCTCCTTGAGGGCTCGCTTGCTCCGAGTCCCGCCCTGGTGATTGATGTAGGCGACAGCCGTCTGATTGTCCGAGCGTATGGGGAGTTAAGCGAAGAAGCACCAACCGAATCGCTCTCAGCTCCAGGAGATTTATGGGCAAGTGGTTCTCCTGCGGACCCCACTGACCCTGGAACTTCTGCGTCTGCCAGACGCCTCCCCAGCCGGTCAGACTGGCATCCGTGGTAACTATCTCCCACCTGGGAGTCAGAAAAGACTTGCCCACCAATAGGTTCCTGGGGTCCAGCCACCACGAGAGGGACCGTCTGGCCAGGGAGGACAGAGAAAACTCCTGTTCCAGCGACTCCGGCAACCGATCCCAGCCGGTCAGCAGATTCAATTGAAGAGGTCTCATGTGGAACTGAGCGAAGGGAACTGCTTCGAAGCAGGACACCATCAGGCCCACCAGCTTCATCCCAAGACGAACCGAGGGTCTTTGACAAGACAGCAAGGCTAGCACCTGCATCTGAAGCCCCACCACTTTCTGCTGTGGTAGGAACACCTTGACCTGAGAGGTGTCTAGCATCATCCCCAGGAAGGACTTCACCGTAGAGGGAGTGATCGAAGACTCAGGGTAGTTGATTACCCAACCGAACTCCTCGAGAGTGGATAACACCGTCTGCATGTCGCTCCCGGCCTGCTGAAGGGACTGAGCCGCAATCAGTAAATCTTCCAGATAGGGCAGCACACGAATGCCCTGATTCCTCAGAACAGTCATGGTGCCCGCCAGCACCTTGGTGAAAAACCGGGGGGGCTGAGGATATCCCGAATGGCAGAGCCACAAATTGATAATGCTGGGCCTCCAGAGCAAATCTCAGGAACCTCTGGTGTCCCTGGAAAATCGAGACGTGCCAATAGGCATCCCTGATGTCCACAGAGGTCATGAAATCGCCGCCGAAGCGAGCTCACCGCTGACCGTAAGGTTTCCATGCGGAAATGCCGGACTTTTACAAACCTGTTGAGACCCTTTAGGTCCAAGATAGGTCTTAACGTCCATCCTTCTTGGGAACCGTGAACAGGTTGGAGTAAAACCCCTGACCGTGCTCCTGAAGAGGTACAGGGCAAATCACACCTAACTGCAGGAGGTGCTGTACGGCCATTCTCAGGCCCTGTGCCAACACAGGATTCTGGGACATGCGAGACTGAAGAAATCTTCGGGGCGGCCTGACTGCTAGCTCTATTTTGGAACCGGAGGACACAACCTCCTGAATCCACCGATCCGAGGTGCGCTGTCTCCAGACGTGAGCAAATAGCAGAAGCCGCCCCCCACCCGGATGAGTGAGGGTGCCTCCTCATGCCTGAGGAACCTTGGCGGCAGGGCCTGGACTTGGATCCCTAAGAGGGATTGGGTCGGCCGCGGGACCTACCTCGTCCCCAGGAATCTCTGCAGCCACCTGAAAAGGAAGCGCTTCTTCCTCCACAAAAGGAGCGTTAGGCAGAAACATAGAAGGTTGATGGCAGAAGGAGACCATACGGTCCATCTAGTCTGCCCTTATGTATATACTGTATGTACTCTTTATCTTAGGATAGATGGAGGCTTATCCCAGGCATGTTTAAATTCAGTGACTGTAGATTTTTCAACTACCTCTGCTGGAAGTGTGTTCCAAGCATCTACTACTCTTTCTGTAAAATAATATTTTCTAACATTGCTCCTGATCTTCCCCCCGACTAGCTTCAGGTTGGGCCCCCCTTGTTCTATCATTAAGCTTCTTCTTAAAAACACTTCCCTCCTGAACCTTATTCAATCCTTTCACATATATAAAAGGTCTCCATCATGTCCCCCCTCTCCCTTCTTTCCTCCAGACTGTACAAATTAAGTTCTTTAAGTCTCTCCTGATAAGTTTTAAGTTTAAGTCCTTCCACCATTTTCGTTGCCCGCCTTTGGACACGTTCTATTTGAATAATGTCTTTTTGCAGGTAAGGTCTCCAGAACTGCACACAGTATTCTAGCTGTGACCTCACCAGGGCTCTATACCTCTATAGAAGAACCCCAGAAAGGGCGGCACAGGCTTCCGTAGCTGAGGGAGTGTCCCATCCTTAACCAGGAGGTCCAGGCGCTCCCCGAATAACCTGTGCGCCACGAAAGGGATACTAGTGAGCGACTTCTTGGCCGCGGCATTGGGCCGACCATTGTCGCAGCCAGAGAGAGCGACGAAGCGCAACAAGCAGGGCCGAAACCCTGGCACCGAGCTGGACACCATCGTCCATAGCAGAGACAACAAAGAAAATAAAATCCACGCAAGCTTTGAGGTCTTTATACGCCTCTGCCCGCTTGCAAGACTTAGCAATGTCTACAAGACGTCTCACCTTCTTTTTGATGGCTAATGAGATAATGGCCGCGGCACACACCGGGCGAAGCCAAGCACCAGCAGAGGTGAAGGCATGACAAGCCAGTTGATCCATGCGCCCGTCAGCTGGATCGAGGAAGAAAGCAGTATTGGGTGACGGCATAACCGTAGTGTTGGATAACCCCGACACGGGGGGATCCACATCGGGGGGACGGGACCAGAGGCGGATCAGCTCCTCCGGATAAGGATACCGCCTGTCCAGGCCCAAGGCACCGAAGTTAGCTTGTTAGGCCTTTCCCATCCCTTCAAAACCATATTGGAAAAATGGGCCTGCTCAGGGAAGACAAGCCTCTGACTCTCAGGCCGAAAAAAATCACCCTGCTTCCTCTTAGCCGCTCTTGGAGGGACAATATGCAACGTCTCAAACACTGAAGTCAGCAACTTCTCCGTATCGTCAGGGAGCCACTTATCCTCGCCTGAGGAAGAGTCAGGCTCGCTGTCATAGCCGGCCGAATGATCCCCTGTGGAAAATAAATCCTTAAACCACTCGCCTTCCTCCATGGAGCCAAGACCTCCAAAAAGATCATCATCTTCATCAGCAAAATCCGAGTAACTGGGCTCGATTTGCCGCTTCTTACTCGTGGCCTTCCCAGGAGCCGTGTGAGTCTCTCAAGGCTGGCCACTCGGCATGCCAAATCAACTTGGGACCCCCTGCTGGCTTCCCCCTCGCTGAGGGCTGAATGCAATAGCGGGGGTGCTGGCGGGGTCGCAGGCAAAAAAGGGCTAGGGGCAGATACGCCCACCCTAACATGCTCCAAAAATACGCTCCTGGCGCAAGTGATACAAACCGTGCTGAGTCCGCCCAAAGGGCTGGTACTGCACATGGGGCAGAGCTTCACCTGCCCAGATGGGGCCCCTAGCTCACTATCCCCAGAAGCCTCTATTATGGTGATTAGCAGACAAATCTTATGCAGGTTACAAGGCAATAACGGCCCAAACCGCTAAGTCCCTCCTATTTGATCTCTCTTTTTGTGTAATCCCTCTTAGTAAAAAGGGCAGGAGAGGGAGGAGGTGGGGGGGGGGCGAGACCGGGAGGAACCACAACCCACAGCTATCAGGGCCTGACCTGAAAGACACAAGCATAAGGGGCCATAAGCATCCCACAGCACATGCGCAAGAAGCAATACAGCAAAAAAATACCATTTTGTGAATACTCACCTGTAAAATGGGTATTATAAGTATGTCACACACCCCACTTCAATCATTAATTAATACACTTGGGTAACTCCACCAGCAGGTGGCGACGTGCAGAGAAGTCATGAAAAACAAGCCCCTCCTGGTCTATACATACCTGGTACCTCTCACTCATTCCCCAGTATTCAAACAGCAGTAAAGACAAGGTACCAGGAAAAAAACCCTCAAACTGTAAACAAAACTTCACCCTATAAAGAATCCGGGATACCAAAAGGGCGGGTGAAGTGGGGTGTGTGACATACTTATAATACCCATTTTACAGGTGAGTATTCACAAAATGGTATTATTCTAAGTATGTCACACACCCCACTTCAATCATTAATTATTACACTTGGGACATCCAACAGCAGTGTCCAGAAAAGGGCGGGTATCCAAAAAGGCCATAATGCAAAACACAAACCACTGCAGCCTGCAGAACCGTGCGGCCAAACACAGCATCCACTGAAGCCCGCACATCAACCTTGGAAAACTTAGAAAAAGTGTGAACAGAAGACCAAGTAGCAGCCTTACAAACTTGTTCAACAGATGCCTGGTGCTGAAAAACCTAAGGCACTCACAAATAGAATGAGCAGTGATACGAAAAAGGGAGAAAACCTTCCCCTTGGTAGAATAGGCCCCAACAACAGCCTGACGAATCCATTTGCTAATGGAAGACTTAGCGGGAGCCAAACCCTGACTAGGCCCAACAGGGCACCACGAAAAATACATCAGTCTGACGAAAAAGAGAAGAAGTAAACAAACCCTCTCCTTGTCATTCCTAGGCCTAGGACACAAGGAAGGAAGAACAATGTCCTGGTCAAAAAGAAAAAAGAGACCACCTTAGAAAGAAAGTCCGGATTGGAGCGGAAAACCACCTTGACCTGATGTCTCTCAAAGTGAAGAGCCTGAACCAACAAGGCTCCCAACTTCGAGACAAGTAGAACAGAAGTGAAGGCCACCAACAAGCAACCTTCTGAGTCAGAGTAGGAAGAACAATAACCTGCAAAGGCTCAAGGAGAAGCCGGAAGAGCAGAGAGAACCAAATTCAAATCCCAAATAGGGAGCAAAGGCTTCCTAGGAGGCCGCAGATGCAAACCCCCTGGAAAAAAGTCCTGACCAAAGGACAGAGTGCAAATAACCTAAAAAGATAGACAAGGCAAAACCTGCCCCTTCAAAGTACTCAGCTGGAGACCAGAGTCCAGCCCCGATTGAAGAAATTCCAAAATCTGAGAAATAGAAAAGACCCGGCAGGGCAAAGATCTAGCCTCACACCAATCAATATAAGATCTCCAGACCCTATAATAGATGGAAGAGGAAGACCTCTTCCTAGCACTAACAAGAGTCCGAATGACCGAATCCAAAAGATCCTCCTCCTTTAAGATGGAGGTTTCAGCAGCCAAGCCGTCAAAGCCAGCGTTGGTAAACTGGGGTAACGCAGTTGACCCTGAGTGAGAAGATCTGGCCGAAGAGGCAGATCGAACTCAACCACTGCCAGACAAACGATGTCTGCGAACCACACCCGCCCTGGCCACCTTAGAGCCACGAGAATGGCGGGAACTCCTTCCAGAACCAACTTTCGCAGCACCCTGCCTAGCATGGGAATCGGAGGAAAGAGATAAAGAAAACCCCAGGTCCCTCCAGCTCAGGGCCATTCCATCCGTCGCCAGAGCCAGAAGATCCTGAGAAAGCGACACGAATGTCAGAAGCTCGTGATTGTGACGAGAGGCAAACAGATCCACCTCCGGCGTCCCCCACCGGAGACAAAACGACCGAAACACCTGGGGATGGAGAGACCATTCCCCCCGGCGGGAAGAACACCGGCTCAGAAAGTCCGCCTCCGAGTTTTCCACTCCTGGAATGTACACTGCCGAGATGCAAGGAACATGAGTCTCCGCCCAAACTAGGATCAGAGACACCTCTCTGAAGGCACTCCTTGGTGATTGATGTAAGCAACCGCCGTCCGATTGTTCGATCGAACCTGAACCGGCAAGCCCTGTAAATGCTGCGTCAAGTGAGACAGAACCAACCTGATGGCTCCCAACTCCAAAACATTGATGGGCAAGTGGGCTTCCAAAGGACCCCACCGCCTCCTGACAAACTGGCGTCCGTGGTGACAGTTTCCCAAAGCAGGGTCAGAAAGGACCTGCCCTTCAAGAGATTGTCCGAGACCAACCACCACATGATGAGACTGCCAAACCCGGGGGGACATCCAGAAAGACCGATCCAACGACCGCGGTCGCCGGTCCCAAGATGCCAACAGAAAAAGCCGAAGCGTCCGCGTGTGAAACAGCACGAAGGGAACTGCCTTGAAAGAAACTGCCATCAGCCCCACCAGCCATATCACTAGACGGATGAACGGGCGAGAATTGGAAAGAAGAAGCTGAGCCAATTCCTGAATCAAAAGAACCTTGGCCTGAGGGAGAAAGACTCTGTGCTGGCAAGAGTCCAAGGACATCCCCAAAAAAGGTCACCACCCCGGCCGGAACCAGAGAGGACTTGGGGTAGATGATCACCCAGCCGAACCTCTCCAGAGTGGACACCACCGTGCTGGTGTCCCCATCCACTTGACTGAAGGAAGGAGCCAGGATGAGAAAAAACATCCAGATAAGGCACAATGCGAATCCCCTGAGCTCTGAGCAGGGCCATCACGCCCGCCAACACCTTGGTGAAAACTCTCGGAACCGAGGTGAGGCCGAATGGAAGAATCACAAACTGAAAATGCCGATCCTCCACCACAAAGCGAAGAAAACTTCTGGTGAGCTGGAAAGATCGGAATGTAAAGGTATGCATCCGTGATGTCCATGGACATCATAAATTCCCCTTGCCGAAGCGAATTAATCGCAAACCGCAGAGTTTCCATGCGAAACTTCCTGGGACAAACAAACAGGTTGAGAAAATCCAAATCCAGGATGGGACGGAATGACCCATCCGTTCGGGGCACAGCGAAGAGATTGGAATAATACCCGTGCCCCACCTCGGAAGGAGGGACCGGGCAGATAACTGCCATTTCCAGAAGATTCCTTACCGCTGCCAGGAGCCCCTGCACGGCCAAAGGATCTGAAGGGACACGAGACCTGATAACCCTGGAGGAGGGCGGGACTCGAACTCCAGCTGGTAACCGACCGACACTCCCTCCCGGATCCATCTGACCGAGACCACCTGGTCCCATACCCGGGAGACGAGTCGCAGCCGTCCCCCCACCCGTAAGGGTGAGGGCGCCCCCTCATTGTCGAGCGGGCGTAGCAGCTGGCTTGGGCTTAGCGCCCCAGACGTGAACGGGACGGCCGCGGCCAGTACCCCTGTTCCAGCTGGCACCCCTGGAAAGCCAAGAAACCCGCACCCCTGCCGGCTCTGGCTCCCCGAAAGGAAGATGGAAGGGGGGCCGCCCCCCAAAAGGAGCGACGAAATATCTTGCGCTGAGGTAACTTACCTCCCTTGGCAACAGAATCAAGCTTCTCACCGAAAAGTCTCAAACCCCGAAAGGGAAGAGCCGTGAGCGATCTCTTAGAATTAAAATCAGCCGTCCACTGTCACACCGAGCGGCGGATAGCCACCAACAGAGCCGTAGCCCTGCCACACAATAACATGGCATCATCCTGAACGGCAAGAAGAAATGAAACCTATCACGAGTAGGATCAAGATCCACACATAAATCCCTGACAAAAGACCTAACCGCCAATGATAAAAGTGCCGAAGCACAAACAGGCCTCAAGACCGAACCCGCACAGACAAAACCATGGCGGGCCAGATGATCAATCTGGCGATCCTCGCCGTCCTTAAGAGCAGTCGTGTCAGGAGAATGTACAACCGCCGTACTAATAGTCCCAAAACCGGAGCCTCAGCCTCGGGAGGGACAGACCAACGCTTAACCAAGTCTGCCGAAAAGGGATACTTCCTATCCCAGCTAGGCGGCACCCCAACAAGATGCGTAGGTTACTCCCATCGCTTAAGGGCAATGCCCTCAAAATGCCGATAACTGGGAAACTCCAAGCGTGGCTTGGACACCCCAAAAGGCTGAGGAGCAGCTTCAGGAGGGTCCAAATCCAAACCTCAAACATTTAGGCCAGAAAGGAAGGCGTATCCAGGACAGGCCCATCAGACCGTCCACTCCTCCCCCATCCAGGCCCATCCAGGTCCTCAATAACCTCCTCATCTGAGTCCGGCAGAGGCAGGGACAGGTGTCTCCGCTTAGCCAGAGCCTTCTGAGCGACCACAACGGAAAACATCTTCTCGAGGCTGGCCAATCAGGTGCAAACCTCGGACTGCGAATCACCCCCAACTTCAGCGTCACACGGGGTCCGGAACAGGCGGGGAGGGGAGGGAGATGGTGCGGCCGAGGACGTACCGGGCACCGGGGTGCCGGACTGACGCTCAATGTTCAAAGATTCCCGTAGTCGGCAGGATCTGAACCTGCGCGGGGAGACCCCAATGGATCTCTAGTCCATCGCCTTAACCACTCGGCCACGACTACAGCTGGTCGCCGTGCACATGGAATACATAAACTGACATCATCCCCTGGGAGCGGAGACCCACACCCCCCACAGAGCCTGGACTGCCCCGAAGAGCCATTTCCGGTATCTTTGGTAGCCTCCATTATGGTGAAATGATGGTATTTGCAGAAACCAGGGATTTACGCCTAAAGCGACCCGGGATGCCCCTTCAGTACTGACTAAATAGCTATCCACAAAAAATTGGGATTTTGACACAAAAAAACCCTAATTCAAACAATGCCCCCCCCCGACTAACCAGGTATCTAAGACCGGGAGAGCCCTGTAGGATGGGAGCACACCATAACACCTGGCTAAATTTATAAGAAAGATGAGACATAAGCAGTCTGCATAAAACATAAATATATACACATATCTACATGGGAAGTATATAAGGGTAAAATCTATATATATATATATATATATATATATATATATATATATATGTTAAAATATATAAATACATGCTGACAAGCTGGTGTAGATTCCTGGGCAGCAATAGCCCCCTGCCAGCTGGCCTAGAACCGGGACAAGGGGAAGGCCGCCCCCCCCGACCGGCGAGGAAGGGGGCCAAAACCAAGACTGCCCCCCCCCGATCCAGCAGTACCCCAACAAGGAAAAGAAGAAAACCGCCTACCTGCATCCAGACAGAAAATGGCGGCTGCGCCACGGAGGAGCGAGAGGAGGGGCGGGCCCAGCAAGAAGCAGGAGACGCTGTGGCCCCGCCCCTCACCAAGCCAGAAGGACACGACACTGCCCACCCCTCCAGAATCGCGCCTTAACAGCGGGCGCCACGGAAATGGCGGCCGCAAGTGCCGTCAGGCGGGCCGGCGGCGCCCCAAACAGTCAGGCGGGCCGGCGGCGCATCGCGCCGCCCGGCCCCGCCCACCGCGAGGCGGGTGCCGAGGAATGGCGCCTGTCTCTTCATGAGGACCCCCCCCCCCCCCCCAATACCGACAAACGCACGATCCCGGGGGCTAAGGAAGAGAGACCAGGCAAACCGACGGGCCGGCCTCCAGGCCCCCGTCCAACATGTAATACAGTTGCACAAACACACACACAAGTACAATAATAAAAACCAACAGGGAGAATGCCAAAAGGGGGACCTGTCCTACCTAACACTGGGGCATCCCACATCCGGATCACCACGGCCGGACTACCACTATGCCCCATAATATGGGGACGAGTGGAGGAGCTAATCTCCTGGGCACTACTAAGTTCCATCTACCATTGCCCGGCCACCAGCCTAAGCTGGGAGGCTACCAATATAATCAGGAATAAAAAGAAAAGAAACCGGGCAGAAATAGACCATGGGGGGGGGGGGGGGTGATACCCGGCTACCTGCAAGCAGGAGACTTCTTTCTTCTGTCTTGTCGCCACCTTGCAGAGAAGAAACACTGGGGAATAGATGGGAGGTACCAGGTATGTATGGACCAGGAGGGGCTTGTTTTTCATTACTTCTCTGCACGTCGCCACCTGCTGGTGGAGTTACCCAAGTGTAATAATTAATAATTGAAGTGGTGTGTGTGACATACTTAGAATATGAATAATGGACTCACGACACCGAGAGAGGTCACCGAGGCAGAAGAAGTAAGATGGTGCCCGCAGCAGCAGCACGTGTTCCTCAAGGCGCGGGCCGCACCCGGAGCGGTGCAAAAAGAGTCATAGTGCGGCCCCCCCCCCCCCCCCCCCCCCGACGACGCAAAACCAGAGCCCGCCTCCCGTCTCCTCAGAGGGCTGTACAAGATGGAGGAGACCTTCGGGAAAAAAAGAGCCGGGAAGACCGCACGCGCGCGCACCGCGCCCGGCCGGCGGATCCCCAGGCCAACGACACCCCCCCTCACAGTGCGGACAAGATGGAGGGGAATGGAGAGGAAGAGTCACCGGAGGGAACGAGGGAGGTAGTATGAGCGCAGTAAAACAAAAACACCGGTAAAAAGTAAAGCACACACATAAAACCAAATAAAGCCTGTGGCATATTGGGCAAAGTGGTTCCCCCCCCCCCATAGGCTCACCATCAGCCTATGGCAGGCTTGCCTTTAGGGAGGGTCTGCGGCCCAGAGCCCAGCTCTGACAACGCCTGACCCCGGGGTTCACCCTACCTTCACCGTCCCGTCACCCGAGGCTGGGAGGCCGGAATGGGTCCATGGGATCAGTGGTAATAGGGGAGCAGCAGCCAAAGGGCCAGGAGGCCCCGCTCAGCTGCAGCATCCAGGAGAGAGTCCAGACGATCCTAGATGCAGACTGCAAGATGAACTCTGGGGATTATTGTGACACACCTCATTTTATAGGGGGCCGGGAGGAGCTACAGCTTTGGATCTTGCAGTAGACTGCGACACCTGGTGGCGGAATACCCACGTTATTATTGTGGGACGACCTGGACTGGGATACAGCTGGTGAGCTGGAGGCGGGGCTTGCAGAGTCAGTGCTTCTCAGGCTCGTGGTTACTCTCAGGGTGGCGCCAGTATTGGGGTGAGACCTCTGCTCCTCTTGTGGGTGAGTCAGGGGCACCCACCTAAGATATAGGGTGCTGGGGATACAGGTGAGCTGGGGGCGGGGCTTGCAGAGTCAGTGCATTTCAGGTGAACTGGGGCGGGGCTTGCAGAGTCAGAGCTTTTCAGGTGAGTTGGGGGCGGGGTTTGCAAAGTCGGTGCTTCCCAGGTTCGCAGTTACTCTCAGGGTGGCACCAGTATCGGGGTCAGGAGCACCCGCCATAGAAATAGGGTGTGCGGGCTATGGGTGAGCTGGGGGCGGAGCTTGTAGAGTCAGTGCTTTTCAGCGGAGTTGGGGGCGGGGCTTGTAGAGTCAGTGCTTCCCCGTCTCGCGCTTACTCTCAGGGTGCACCGGTTTCGGGGTCAGGAGCACCCCCCATATAATTAGGGTGCTCAGGCTATGGGTGAGCTGGGGGCGGGGCTTGTAGAGTCAGTGCTTTTCAGCAGAGTTGGGGGCGGGGCTTGTAGAGTCAGTGCTTCCCCGTCTCGCGGTTACTCTCAGGGTGGTTGCGGCTGCAGATGAGGGCGCCAGTATTGGGGGTCAGTCCTCGGCTCCCCCTATGGGTGAGGGATTGTGGGGGATGCTGCACATGGAATGGTCCCCCTTGTCACATACACACACTCACCTGCAGGGTGACCCCTCCTGGGACGTCCAGCGGGGGGCGCTCCTCGGCTGGGGGCAGCTCGGGGGGTCCACAGGGGGCAGAAACCTGCGCAGGTGAAACACACGTCAGACCAACGCCATGTAAAACCGACCAATCAGGAACCGGATGACAAAACAGCTTCTGGGAGCATCCTCCAATCACTGCCTGTGACATCAGCTGCCCACCAATGATCTCTCTATGTAGTCATCACATACCTTTATGGGGGGTCACGTGTGTTAGCCCCGCCCTCCCCAATGGAGCTCCTCCCCCAAAGCCCGCTCTTACCCGTGTGGTAGCCCCGCCCTCTCTGTGTAGCTCCTCCCCCAAAGCCCGCTCTTACCCGTGTGTTTGCCCCGCCCTCCCCGTGGAGCTCTTCCCCCCAAAGCCCGCTCTTACCCGTGTGGTAGCCCCGCCCTCTCTGTGTAGCTCCTCCCCCAAAGCCCGCTCTTACCCATGTGTTATCCCCGCCCTCCCCATGGAGCTCCTCCCCCAAAGCCCGCTCTTACCCATGTGTTATGCCCGCCCTCCCCATGGAGCTCCTCCCCCAAAGCCCGCTCTTACCCATGTGTTATCCCCGCCCTCCCCATGGAGCTCCTCCCCCAAAGCCCGCTCTTACCCAACTGAGCGCTGTGCGGCACCAACGTGTTCTGGGTGTCCCAGATCCTCCGCTGCAGGAACTGGATGTAGGCGATGGCGTTCCGGAGGAGGCCCTGCAGGGGTGGGACAGCCGAGTCAGCGAGGAGAGGCGGAGGGAAGACATTACCAACACAGCAAACAAAGTGTGCCGCTCCCCCGCGGCAGGGTAGTGACCCCGCCTCCTGCGACCCCACCAAACAGACATCAAGATCAATCGCATGACGGTGGCCGCGCACACATGTTACAGCTTCCCCAGCTTCCTCCAGGGGCGTCCCACAGCGGTGCCAACAATGGGAGGAGGAGAAGCCGCTGCTGTGACGGGCAGGAGGGTGACCGTGGTCAGGAGCCGCCAGTGTTGGGGGCGGGGCTTCCTATACACAGCAGAATACATAAATGAGACAGAAGGACGGACAGGAATCACCTGAGCGCTGCACCCGGGCCGTGGCCCCCCCGGGAGGGTCCTCCGCAGCTCCTCCATGCCGGCCAGACGCATGCTCCTGCAAGAGACCACGACAATGATACGCGCCGCACTCGCTACAACGCGCCGCACTCGCTACAACGCGCCGCACTCGCTACAACGCGCCGCACTCGCTACAACGCGCCGCACTCGCTACAACGCGCCGCACTCGCTACAACGCGCCGCACTCGCTACAACACGCCGCACTCGCTACAACGCGCCGCACTCGCTACAACGCGCCACGCTGCACTCGCTACAACGCGCCGCACTCGCTACAACACGCCGCACTCGCTACAACACGCCGCACTCGCTACAACGCGCCACGCTGCACTCGCTACAACGCGCCGCACTCGCTACAACACGCCGCACTCGCTACAACACGCCGCACTCGCTACAACGCGCCGCACTCGCTACAACGCGCCGCACTCGCTACAACGCGCCGCACTCGCTATTACGCGCCGCACTCGCTACAACCCGCCGCACTCGATACAACACGCTGCACTCGCTACTACACGCCGCACTCGCTATTACGCGCCGCACTCGCTATTACGCGCCGCACTCGCTACAACCCGCCGCACTCGATACAACACGCTGCACTCGATACAACACGCTGCACTCGCTATAACGCGCCGCACTCGCTACAACATGCCGCACTCGCTAAAACGTGCCGCACTCGCTACAACACGCCGCACCCGCTATAACACGCCGCACCCGCTATTACACGCCGCACTCGCTACAACACGCCGCACTCGCTACAACACGCCGCACTCGCTACAACACGCCGCACTCGCTACTACGCGCCGCACTCGCTATAACACACAGGACCCGCCACTGCTGCAGTCTGTAGATTAGGGTGTGTTTGGGGCCCAGGTCTGTAGATTAGGGTGTGTTTGGGGCCCAGGTCTGTAGATTAGGGTGTGTTTGGGGCCCAGGTCTGTAGATTAGGGTGTGTTTGGGGCCCAGGTCTGTAGATTAGGGTGTGTTTGGGGCCCAGGTCTGTAGATTAGGGTGTGTTTGGGGCCCAGGTCTGTAGATTAGGGAGTGTTTGGGGCCCAGGTCTGTAGATTAGGGTGTGTTTGGGGCCCAGGTCTGTAGATTAGGGTGTGTTTGGGGCCCAGGTCTGTAGATTAGGGTGTGTTTGGGGCCCAGGTCTGTAGATTAGGGTGTGTTTGGGGCCCAGGTCTGTAGATTAGGGAGTGTTTGGGGCCTAGGTCTGTAGATTAGGGTGTGTTTGGGGCCCAGGTCTGTAGATTAGGGTGTGTTTGGGGTCCAGGTCTGTAGATTAGGGTGTGTTTGGGGCCCAGGTCTGTAGATTAGGGTGTGTTTGGGGCCCAGGTCTGTAGATTAGGGTGTGTTTGGGGCCCAGGTCTGTAGATTAGGGAGTGTTTGGGGCCTAGGTCTGTAGATTAGGGTGTGTTTGGGGCCCAGGTCTGTAGATTAGGGTGTGTTTGGGGTCCAGGTCTGTAGATTAGGGTGTGTTTGGGGCCCAGGTCTGTAGATTAGGGTGTGTTTGGGGTCCAGGTCTGTAGATTAGGGTGTGTTTGGGGCCCAGGTCTGTAGATTAGGGTGTGTTTGGGGCCCAGGTCTGTAGATTAGGGTGTGTTTGGGGCCCAGGTCTGTAGATTAGGGAGTGTTTGGGGCCTAGGTCTGTAGATTAGGGTGTGTTTGGGGCCCAGGTCTGTAGATTAGGGTGTGTTTGGGGCCCAGGTCTGTAGATTAGGGAGTGTTTGGGGCCCAGGTCTGTAGATTAGGGTGTGTTTGGGGTCCAGGTCTGTAGATTAGGGTGGTGTTTGGGGCCCAGGTCTGTAGATTAGGGTGTGTTTGGGGCCCAGGTCTGTAGATTAGGGTGTGTTTGGGGCCCAGGTCTGTAGATTAGGGTGTGTTTGGGGTCCAGGTCTGTAGATTAGGGTGTGTTTGGGGCCCGGGTCTGTAGATTAGGGTGTGTTTGGGGCCCGGGTCTGTAGATTAGGGTGTGTTTGGGGCTTAGGTCTGAAGATTAGGGAGTGTTTGGGGCCCAGGTCTGTAGATTAGGGTGTGTTTGGGGCCCAGGTCTGTAGATTAGGGAGTGTTTGGGGCCCAGGTCTGTAGATTAGGGTGTGTTTGGGGCCCAGGTCTGTAGATTAGGGTGTGTTTGGGGCCCAGGTCTGTAGATTAGGGAGTGTTTGGGGCCGAGGTCTGTAGATTAGGGTGTGTTTGGGGCCTAGGTCTGTAGATTAGGGTGTGTTTGGGGCCCAGGTCTGTAGATTAGGGTGTGTTTGGGGCTTAGGTCTGTAGATTAGGGAGTGTTTGGGGCCCGGGTCTGTAGATTAGGGTGTGTTTGGGGCCCAGGTCTGTAGATTAGGGTGTGTTTGGGGCCCAGGTCTGTAGATTAGGGTGTGTTTGGGGCCCAGGTCTGTAGATTAGGGTGTGTTTGGAGCCCAGGTCTGTAGATTAGGGTGTGTTTGGGGCCCAGGTCTGTAGATTAGGGTGTGTTTGGGGCCCAGGTCTGTAGATTAGGGTGTGTTTGGGGCCTAGGTCTGTAGATTAGGGTGTGTTTGGGGCCTAGGTCTGTAGATTAGGGTGTGTTTGGGGCACAGGTCTGTAGATTAGGGTGTGTTTGGGGCCCGGGTCTGTAGATTAGGGAGTGTTTGGGGCCCGGGTCTGTAGATTAGGGAGTGTTTGGGGCCCAGGTCTGTAGATTAGGGTGTGTTTGGGGCCCAGGTCTGTAGATTAGGGAGTGTTTGGGGCCCAGGTCTGTAGATTAGGGTGTGTTTGGGGCCTAGGTCTGTAGATTAGGGAGTGTTTGGGGCCCAGGTCTGTAGATTAGGGTGTGTTTGGGGCTTAGGTCTGTAGATTAGGGTGTGTTTGGGGCCCAGGTCTGTAGATTAGGGTGTGTTTGGGGTCCAGGTCTGTAGATTAGGGTGTGTTTGGGGCCAGGTCTGTAGATTAGGGTGTGTTTGGGGCTTAGGTCTGTAGATTAGGGTGTGTTTGGGGCCCAGGTCTGTAGATTAGGGTGTGTTTGGGGCCCAGGTCTGTAGATTAGGGAGTGTTTGGAGCCCAGGTCTGTAGATTAGGGTGTGTTTGGGGCCCAGGTCTGTAGATTAGGGAGTGTTTGGGGCCTAGGTCTGTAGATTAGGGTGTGTTTGGGGCCCAGGTCTGTAGATTAGGGTGTGTTTGGGGCCCAGGTCTGTAGATTAGGGAGTGTTTGGGGTCCAGGTCTGTAGATTAGGGAGTGTTTGGGGCCAGGTCTGTAGATTAGGGTGTGTTTGGGGCCCAGGTCTGTAGATTAGGGTGTGTTTGGGGCACAGGTCTGTAGATTAGGGTGTGTTTGGGGCCAGGTCTGTAGATTAGGGTGTGTTTGGGGCACAGGTCTGTAGATTAGGGTGTGTTTGGGGCCCGGGTCTGTAGATTAGGGAGTGTTTGGGGGTCTGTAGATTAGGGAGTGTTTGGGGCCCAGGTCTGTAGATTAGGGTGGTGTGATTGGGGTGGGCCTAGGTCTGTAGATTAGGGTGTGTTTGGGGCCAGGTCTGTAGATTAGGTGTGTTTGGGGCACAGGTCTGTAGATTAGGGAGTGTTTGGGGCCCGGGTCTGTAGATTAGGGAGTGTTTGGGGCCCGGGTCTGTAGATTAGGGTGTGTTTGGGGCCCAGGTCTGTAGATTAGGGTGTGCTTTGGGGCCCAGGTCTGTAGATTAGGGAGTGTTTGGGGCCCAGGTCTGTAGATTAGGGTGTGTTTGGGGCCCTAGGTCTGTAGATTAGGGAGTGTTTGGGGCCTCAGGTCTGTAGATTAGGGTGTGTTTGGGGCCCAGGTCTGTAGATTAGGGTGTTTGGGGCCCAGGTCTGTAGATTAGGGAGTGTTTGGGGCCCAGGTCTGTAGATTAGGGAGTGTTTGGGGCCCAGGTCTGTAGATTAGGGTGTGTTTGGGGCCCAGGTCTGTAGATTAGGGTGTGTTTGGGGCCCAGGTCTGTAGATTAGGGTGTGTTTGGGGCCCAGGTCTGTAGATTAGGGAGTGTTTGGGGCCTAGGTCTGTAGATTAGGGTGTGTTTGGGGCCCAGGTCTGTAGATTAGGGTGTGTTTGGGGCCCAGGTCTGTAGATTAGGGTGTGTTTGGGGCCCAGGTCTGTAGATTAGGGAGTGTTGGGGCCCAGGTCTGTAGATTAGGGTGTGTTTGGGGCCCAGGTCTGTAGATTAGGGTGTGTTTGGGGCCCAGGTCTGTAGATTAGGGTGTGTTTGGGCCCTAGGTCTGTAGATTAGGGTGTGTTTGGGGCCCAGGTCTGTAGATTAGGGTGTGTTTGGGGCCCAGGTCTGTAGATTAGGGTGTGTTGGGGCCCAGGTCTGTAGATTAGGGTGTGTTTGGGGCCCAGGTCTGTAGATTAGGGTGTGTTTGGGGCCCAGGTCTGTAGATTAGGGAGTGTTTGGGGCCAGGTCTGTAGATTAGGGTGTGTTTGGGGCCCTAGGTCTGTAGATTAGGGTGTGTTTGGGGCCCAGGTCTGTAGATTAGGGTGTGTTTGGGGCCCAGGTCTGTAGATTAGGGAGTGTTTGGGGCCCAGGTCTGTAGATTAGGGTGTGTTTGGGGCCCAGGTCTGTAGATTAGGGTGTGTTTGGGGTCCCAGGTCTGTAGATTAGGGTGTGTTTGGGGCCCAGGTCTGTAGATTAGGGTGTGTTTGGGGCCCAGGTCTGTAGATTAGGGTGTGTTTGGGGCCCAGGTCTGTAGATTAGGGTGTGTTTGGGGCCCTAGGTCTGTAGATTAGGGTGTGTTTGGGGCCCATGTCTGTAGATTAGGGTGTGTTTGGGGCCCAGGTCTGTAGATTAGGGTGTGTTTGGGGCCCAGGTCTGTAGATTAGGGTGTGTTTGGGGCCTAGGTCTGTAGATTAGGGTGTGTTTGGGGCCCAGGTCTGTAGATTAGGGTGTGTTTGGGGCCCAGGTCTGTAGATTAGGGTGTGTTTGGGGCCCAGGTCTGTAGATTAGGGTGTGTTTGGGGCCAGGTCTGTAGATTAGGGTGTGTTTGGGGCCTAGGTCTGTAGATTAGGGTGTGTTTGGGGCCAGGTCTGTAGATTAGGGTGTGTTTGGGGCCAGGTCTGTAGATTAGGGTGTGTTTGGGGCCAGGTCTGTAGATTAGGGTGTGTTTGGGGCACAGGTCTGTAGATTAGGGTGTGTTTGGGGCCTAGGTCTGTAGATTAGGGAGTGTTTGGGACTTAGGTCTGTAGATTAGGGTGTGTTTGGGGCCCATGTCTGTAGATTAGGGAGTGTTTGGGGCCCAGGTCTGTAGATTAGGGTGTGTTTGGGGCCCAGGTCTGTAGATTAGGGTGTGTTTGGGGCCAGGTCTGTAGATTAGGGTGTGTTTGGGGCTTAGGTCTGTAGATTAGGGAGTGTTTGGGGCCAGGTCTGTAGATTAGGGAGTGTTTGGGGCCCAGGTCTGTAGATTAGGGAGTGTTTGGGGCCCAGGTCTGTAGATTAGGGAGTGTTTGGGGCCCAGGTCTGTAGATTAGGGAGTGTTTGGGGCCCAGGTCTGTAGATTAGGGTGTGTTTGGGGCCCAGGTCTGTAGATTAGGGTGTGTTTGGGGCCCAGGTCTGTAGATTAGGGTGTGTTTGGGGCCCAGGTCTGTAGATTAGGGAGTGTTTGGGGCCCAGGTCTGTAGATTAGGGAGTGTTTGGGGCCCAGGTCTGTAGATTAGGGTGTGTTTGGGGCCCAGGTCTGTAGATTAGGGAGTGTTTGGGGCCCAGGTCTGTAGATTAGGGAGTGTTTGGGGCCCAGGTCTGTAGATTAGGGTGTGTTTGGGGCCCAGGTCTGTAGATTAGGGTGTGTTTGGGGCCCAGGTCTGTAGATTAGGGTGTGTTTGGGGCCTCAGGTCTGTAGATTAGGGTGTGTTTGGGGCTCAGGTCTGTAGATTAGGGAGTGTTTGGGGCTTAGGTCTGTAGATTAGGGTGTGTTTGGGGCCCAGGTCTGTAGATTAGGGAGTGTTTGGGGCCCAGGTCTGTAGATTAGGGAGTGTTTGGGGCCCAGGTCTGTAGATTAGGGTGTGTTTGGGGCTTAGGTCTGTAGATTAGGGTGTGTTTGGGGCCCAGGTCTGTAGATTAGGCTGTGTTTGGGGCCCAGGTCTGTAGATTAGGGTGTGTTTGGGGCCCAGGTCTGTAGATTAGGGTGTGTTTGGGGCCCCGGTCTGTAGATTAGGGTGTGTTTGGGGCCCCGGTCTGTAGATTAGGGTGTGTTTGGGGCCCAGGTCTGTAGATTAGGGTGTGTTTGGGGCCCCGGTCTGTAGATTAGGGTGTGTTTGGGGTCCAGGTCTGTAGATTAGGGAGTGTTTGGGGCCCAGGTCTGTAGATTAGGGAGTGTTTGGGGCCCAGGTCTGTAGATTAGGGTGTGTTTGGGGCCCAGGTCTGTAGATTAGGGTGTGTTTGGGGCCCCGGTCTGTAGATTAGGGTGTGTTTGGGGCCCAGGTCTGTAGATTAGGGTGTGTTTGGGGCCCAGGTCTGTAGATTAGGGTGTGTTTGGGGCCTTAGGTCTGTAGATTAGGGTGTGTTTGGGGCACAGGTCTGTAGATTAGGGTGTGTTTGGGGCCCAGGTCTGTAGATTAGGGAGTGTTTGGGGCCAGGTCTGTAGATTAGGGAGTGTTTGGGGCCCAGGTCTGTAGATTAGGGAGTGTTTGGGGCCCAGGTCTGTAGATTAGGGTGTGTTTGGGCACAGGTCTGTAGATTAGGGTGTGTTTGGGGCCCAGGTCTGTAGATTAGGGAGTGTTTGGGGCCAGGTCTGTAGATTAGGGAGTGTTTGGGGCCCAGGTCTGTAGATTAGGGTGTGTTTGGGGCCAGGTCTGTAGATTAGGGAGTGTTTGGGGCCCAGGTCTGTAGATTAGGGAGTGTTTGGGGCCAGGTCTGTAGATTAGGGTGTGTTTGGGGCCAGGTCTGTAGATTAGGGTGTGTTTGGGCCAGGTCTGTAGATTAGGGTGTGTTTGGGGCTTAGGTCTGTAGATTAGGGAGTGTTTGGGGCTTAGGTCTGTAGATTAGGGTGTGTTTGGGGCCCAGGTCTGTAGATTAGGGTGTGTTTGGGGTCCAGGTCTGTAGATTAGGGAGTGTTTGGGGCCCAGGTCTGTAGATTAGGGAGTGTTTGGGGCCAGGTCTGTAGATTAGGGTGTGTTTGGGCCCAGGTCTGTAGATTATGGAGTGTTTGGGGCCCAGGTCTGTAGATTAGGGTGTGTTTGGGGCCCAGGTCTGTAGATTAGGGTGTGTTTGGAGCCCAGGTCTGTAGATTAGGGTGTGTTTGGGGCCCAGGTCTGTAGATTAGGGAGTGTTTGGGGCCCAGGTCTGTAGATTAGGGAGTGTTTGGGGCCCAGGTCTGTAGATTAGGGTGTGTTTGGGGCCTAGGTCTGTAGATTAGGGAGTGTTTGGGGCCAGGTCTGTAGATTAGGGTGTGTTTGGGGCCAGGTCTGTAGATTAGGGTGTGTTTGGGGCCAGGTCTGTAGATTAGGGTGTGTTTGGGCCCAGGTCTGTAGATTATGGAGTGTTTGGGGCCCAGGTCTGTAGATTAGGGTGTGTTTGGGGCCCAGGTCTGTAGATTAGGGTGTGTTTGGGGCCCAGGTCTGTAGATTAGGGTGTGTTTGGGGCCCAGGTCTGTAGATTAGGGTGTGTTTGGGGCCCAGGTCTGTAGATTAGGGTGTGTTTGGGGCCCAGGTCTGTAGATTAGGGTGTGTTTGGAGCCTAGGTCTGTAGATTAGGGTGTGTTTGGGGCCCAGGTCTGTAGATTAGGGTGTGTTTGGAGCCTAGGTCTGTAGATTAGGGTGTGTTTGGGGCCCAGGTCTGTAGATTAGGGTGTGTTTGGGGCCCAGGTCTGTAGATTAGGGAGTGTTTGGGGCCTAGGTCTGTAGATTAGGGTGTGTTTGGGGCCCAGGTCTGTAGATTAGGGTGTGTTTGGGGCCCTGGTCTGTAGATTAGGGTGTGTTTGGGGCCCAGGTCTGTAGATTAGGGTGTGTTTGGGGCCCAGGTCTGTAGATTAGAGTGTGTTTGGGGCCAGGTCTGTAGATTAGGGTGTGTTTGGGGCCCAGGTCTGTAGATTAGGGTGTGTTTGGGGCACAGGTCTGTAGATTAGGGTGTGTTTGGGGCCTAGGTCTGTAGATTAGGGTGTGTTTGGGGCACAGGTCTGTAGATTAGGGTGTGTTTGGGGCCAGGTCTCTAGATTAGGGTGTGTTTGGGGCCCAGGTCTGTAGATTAGGGTGTGTTTGGGGCACAGGTCTGTAGATTAGGGTGTGTTTGGGGCTTAGGTCTGTAGATTAGGGTGTGTTTGGGGCACAGGTCTGTAGATTAGGGTGTGTTTGGGGCCCAGGTCTGTAGATTAGGGTGTGTTTGGGGCCCAGGTTCTGTAGATTAGGGTGTGTTTGGGGCCCAGGTCTGTAGATTAGGGTGTGTTTGGGGCCCAGGTCTGTAGATTAGGGAGTGTTTGGGGCCCAGGTCTGTAGATTAGGGAGTGTTTGGGCCCAGGTCTGTAGATTAGGGAGTGTTTGGGGCCCAGGTCTGTAGATTAGGGAGTGTTTGGGGCCAGGTCTGTAGATTAGGGAGTGTTTGGGGCCCAGGTCTGTAGATTAGGGAGTGTTTGGGGCCAGGTCTGTAGATTAGGGTGTGTTTGGGGCCAGGTCTGTAGATTAGGGTGTGTTTGGGGCCAGGTCTGTAGATTAGGGTGTGTTTGGGCCAGGTCTGTAGATTATGGAGTGTTTGGGGCCCAGGTCTGTAGATTAGGGTGTGTTTGGGGCCCAGGTCTGTAGATTAGGGAGTGTTTGGAGCCCAGGTCTGTAGATTAGGGTGTGTTTGGGGCCCAGGTCTGTAGATTAGGGAGTGTTTGGGGCCCAGGTCTGTAGATTAGGGAGTGTTTGGGGCCCAGGTCTGTAGATTAGGGTGTGTTTGGGGCCTAGGTCTGTAGATTAGGGAGTGTTTGGGGCCAGGTCTGTAGATTAGGGTGTGTTTGGGGCCAGGTCTGTAGATTAGGGTGTGTTTGGGGCCAGGTCTGTAGATTAGGGTGTGTTTGGGCCCAGGTCTGTAGATTATGGAGTGTTTGGGGCCCAGGTCTGTAGATTAGGGTGTGTTTGGGGCCCAGGTCTGTAGATTAGGGTGTGTTTGGGGCCCAGGTCTGTAGATTAGGGTGTGTTTGGGGCCCAGGTCTGTAGATTAGGGTGTGTTTGGAGCCTAGGTCTGTAGATTAGGGTGTGTTTGGGGCCCAGGTCTGTAGATTAGGGTGTGTTTGGAGCCTAGGTCTGTAGATTAGGGTGTGTTTGGGGCCCAGGTCTGTAGATTAGGGTGTGTTTGGGGCCCAGGTCTGTAGATTAGGGAGTGTTTGGGGCCAGGTCTGTAGATTAGGGAGTGTTTGGGGCCCAGGTCTGTAGATTAGGGTGTGTTTGGGGCCCAGGTCTGTAGATTAGGGTGTGTTTGGGGCCCAGGTCTGTAGATTAGGGTGTGTTTGGGGCCAGGTCTGTAGATTAGGGAGTGTTTGGGGCCTAGGTCTGTAGATTAGGGTGTGTTTGGGGCCCAGGTCTGTAGATTAGGGTGTGTTTGGGGCCAGGTCTGTAGATTAGGGAGTGTTTGGGGCCAGGTCTGTAGATTAGGGTGTGTTTGAGGCCCAGGTTTGTAGATTAGGGTGTGTTTGGGGCCCAGGTCTGTAGATTAGGGTGTGTTTGAGGCCCAGGTTTGTAGATTAGGGTGTGTTTGGGGCCCAGGTCTGTAGATTAGGGAGTGTTTGGGGCCTAGGTCTGTAGATTAGGGTGTGTTTGGGGCCCAGGTCTGTAGATTAGGGTGTGTTTGGGGCCCTGGTCTGTAGATTAGGGTGTGTTTGGGGCCCAGGTCTGTAGATTAGGGTGTGTTTGGGGCCCAGGTCTGTAGATTAGAGTGTGTTTGGGGCCAGGTCTGTAGATTAGGGTGTGTTTGGGGTCCAGGTCTGTAGATTAGGGTGTGTTTGGGGCCCAGGTCTGTAGATTAGGGTGTGTTTGGGGCAAGGTCTGTAGATTAGGGTGTGTTTGGGGCCCAGGTCTGTAGATTAGGGTGTGTTTGGGGCCAGGTCTGTAGATTAGGGTGTGTTTGGGGCTTAGGTCTGTAGATTAGGGTGTGTTTGGGGCCCAGGTCTGTAGATTAGGGTGTGTTTGGGGCCCAGGTCTGTAGATTAGGGAGTGTTTGGGGTCCAGGTCTGTAGATTAGGGTGTGTTTGGGGCCCAGGTCTGTAGATTAGGGTGTGTTTGGGGCCAGGTCTGTAGATTAGGGTGTGTTTGGGGTCCAGGTCTGTAGATTAGGGAGTGTTTGGGGCCCAGGTCTGTAGATTAGGGAGTGTTTGGGGTCCAGGTCTGTAGATTAGGGTGTGTTTGGGGCCTAGGTCTGTAGATTAGGGTGTGTTTGGGGCCCAGGTCTGTAGATTAGGGAGTGTTTGGGGTCCAGGTCTGTAGATTAGGGTGTGTTTGGGGCCAGGTCTGTAGATTAGGGAGTGTTTGGGGCCTAGGTCTGTAGATTAGGGTGTGTTTGGGGCCCAGGTCTGTAGATTAGGGAGTGTTTGGGCCCAGGTCTGTAGATTAGGGGTGTGTTTGGGGCCCAGGTCTGTAGATTAGGGTGTGTTTGGGGCCCAGGTCTGTAGATTAGGATGTGTTTGGGGCCCAGGTCTGTAGATTAGGGAGTGTTTGGGGCCCAGGTCTGTAGATTAGGGAGTGTTTGGGGCCCAGGTCTGTAGATTAGGGTGTGTTTGGGGCCCAGGTCTGTAGATTAGGGTGTGTTTGGGGCCTAGGTCTGTAGATTAGGGAGTGTTTGGGGCCCAGGTCTGTAGATTAGGGTGTGTTTGGGGCCCAGGTCTGTAGATTAGGGTGTGTTTGGGGCCCAGGTCTGTAGATTAGGGTGTGTTTGGGGCCCAGGTCTGTAGATTAGGGTGTGTTTGGGGCCCAGGTCTGTAGATTAGGGTGTGTTTGGGGCCCAGGTCTGTAGATTAGGGTGTGTTTGGGGCCTAGGTCTGTAGATTAGGGTGTGTTTGGGGCCTAGGTCTGTAGATTAGGGAGTGTTTGGGGCCCAGGTCTGTAGATTAGGGTGTGTTTGGGGCCCAGGTCTGTAGATTAGGGTGTGTTTGGGGCCAGGTCTGTAGATTAGGGAGTGTTTGGGGCCAGGTCTGTAGATTAGGGAGTGTTTGGGGGCCTAGGTCTGTAGATTAGGGTGTGTTTGGGGCCCAGGTCTGTAGATTAGGGAGTGTTTGGGGCCTAGGTCTGTAGATTAGGGTGTGTTTGGGGCCAGGTCTGTAGATTAGGGTGTGTTTGGGGCACAGGTCTGTAGATTAGGGTGTGTTTGGGGCCTAGGTCTGTAGATTAGGGAGTGTTTGGGGCCCCAGGTCTGTAGATTAGGGAGTGTTTGGGGTACAGGTCTGTAGATTAGGGTGTGTTTGGGGCCTAGGTCTGTAGATTAGGGTGTGTTTGGGGCCCAGGTCTGTAGATTAGGGTGTGTTTGGGGCCAGGTCTGTAGATTAGGGAGTGTTTGGGGCCCAGGTCTGTAGATTAGGGTGTGTTTGGGGCCCAGGTCTGTAGATTAGGGAGTGTTTGGGGTCCAGGTCTGTAGATTAGGGAGTGTTTGGGGCCCAGGTCTGTAGATTAGGAGTGTTTGGGGTCCAGGTCTGTAGATTAGGGTGTGTTTGGGCCAGGTCTGTAGATTAGGGTGTGTTTGGGGCCTAGGTCTGTAGATTAGGGAGTGTTTGGGGCCCAGGTCTGTAGATTAGGGTGTGTTTGGGGTCCAGGTCTGTAGATTAGGGAGTGTTTGGGGTCCAGGTCTGTAGATTAGGGTGTGTTTGGGGCCCAGGTCTGTAGATTAGGGAGTGTTTGGGGCCCAGGTCTGTAGATTAGGGTGTGTTTGGGGTCCAGGTCTGTAGATTAGGGTGTGTTTGGGGCCAGGTCTGTAGATTAGGGTGTGTTTGGGGCCCAGGTCTGTAGATTAGGGTGTGTTTGGGGCCTAGGTCTGTAGATTAGGGAGTGTTTGGGGCCAGGTCTGTAGATTAGGGAGTGTTTGGGGCCCAGGTCTGTAGATTAGGGTGTGTTTGGGGCCCAGGTCTGTAGATTAGGGAGTGTTTGGGGCCCAGGTCTGAAGATTAGGGTGTGTTTGGGGCCCAGGTCTGTAGATTAGGGAGTGTTTGGGGCCCAGGTCTGAAGATTAGGGAGTGTTTGGGGCCCAGGTCTGTAGATTAGGGTGTGTTTGGGGCCCAGGTCTGTAGATTAGGGTGTGTTTGGGGCCCAGGTCTGAAGATTAGGGAGTGTTTGGGGCCCAGGTCTGAAGATTAGGGAGTGTTTGGGGCCCAGGTCTGTAGATTAGGGTGTGTTTGGGGCCCAGGTCTGAAGATTAGGGAGTGTTTGGGGGCCCAGGTCTGAAGATTAGGGAGTGTTTGGGGCCCAGGTCTGTAGATTAGGGTGTGTTTGGGGCCCAGGTCTGTAGATTAGGGTGTGTTTTGGGCCCAGGTCTGTAGATTAGGGTGTGTTTGGGACCCCGATATGTAGATTAGGGAGTGTTTGGGGCCCAGGTCTGTAGATTAGGGTGTGTTTGGGGCCCGGGTCTGTAGATTAGGGTGTGTTTGGGGCACAGGTCTGTAGATTAGGGAGTGTTTGGGGCCCAGGTCTGTAGATTAGGGAGTGTTTGGGGCCCAGGTCTGTAGATTAGGGAGTGTTTGGGGCCCAGGTCTGTAGATTAGGGAGTGTTTGGGGCCCAGGTCTGTAGATTAGGGTGTGTTTGGGGCCCAGGTCTGTAGATTAGGGTGTGTTTGGGGCCCAGGTCTGTAGATTAGGGTGTGTTTGGGGCCTAGGTCTGTAGATTAGGGTGTGTTTGGGGCCCAGGTCTGTAGATTAGGGTGTGTTTGGGGCCCAGGTCTGTAGATTAGGGAGTGTTTGGGGCCCAGGTCTGTAGATTAGGGAGTGTTTGGGGCCCAGGTCTGTAGATTAGGGTGTGTTTGGGGCCCAGGTCTGTAGATTAGGGAGTGTTTGGGGCCCAGGTCTGTAGATTAGGGTGTGTTTGGGGCCCAGGTCTGTAGATTAGGGAGTGTTTGGGGCCCAGGTCTGTAGATTAGGGAGTGTTTGGGGCAAAGGTCTGTAGATTAGGTGTGTTTGGGGCCAGGTCTGTAGATTAGGGTGTGTTTGGGGCTTAGGTCTGTAGATTAGGGTGTGTTTGGGGCCCAGGTCTGTAGATTAGGGTGTGTTTGGGGCCCAGGTCTGTAGATTAGGGAGTGTTTGGGGCCCAGGTCTGTAGATTAGGGAGTGTTTGGGGCCTAGGTCTGTAGATTAGGGAGTGTTTGGGGCCCAGGTCTGTAGATTAGGGAGTGTTTGGGGCCCAGGTCTGTAGATTAGGGTGTGTTTGGGGCCAGGTCTGTAGATTAGGGAGTGTTTGGGGCCCAGGTCTGTAGATTAGGGTGTGTTTGGGGCCCAGGTCTGTAGATTAGGGAGTGTTTGGGGCCCAGGTCTGTAGATTAGGGTGTGTTTGGGGCCCAGGTCTGTAGATTAGGGTGTGTTTGGGGGCCCAGGTCTGTAGATTAGGGTGTGTTTGGGGCCCAGGTCTGTAGATTAGGGTGTGTTTGGGGCCCAGGTCTGTAGATTAGGGTGTGTTTGGGGCTCAGGTCTGTAGATTAGGGTGTGTTTGGGGCCCAGGTCTGTAGATTAGGGTGTGTTTGGGGCCCAGGTCTGTAGATTAGGGAGTGTTTGGGGCCCAGGTCTGTAGATTAGGGTGTGTTTGGGGCCCAGGTCTGTAGATTAGGGAGTGTTTGGGGCCCAGGTCTGTAGATTAGGGTGTGTTTGGGGCCCAGGTCTGTAGATTAGGGTGTGTTTGGGGCCCAGGTCTGTAGATTAGGGTGTGTTTGGGGCCCAGGTCTGTAGATTAGGGTGTGTTTGGGGCCCAGGTCTGTAGATTAGGGTGTGTTTGGGGCTCAGGTCTGTAGATTAGGGTGTGTTTGGGGCTCAGGTCTGTAGATTAGGGTGTGTTTGGGGCTTAGGTCTGTAGATTAGGGTGTGTTTGGGGCCCAGGTCTGTAGATTAGGGAGTGTTTGGGGCCCAGGTCTGTAGATTAGGGAGTGTTTGGGGCCCAGGTCTGTAGATTAGGGTGTGTTTGGGGCCCAGGTCTGTAGATTAGGGAGTGTTTGGGGCCCAGGTCTGTAGATTAGGGAGTGTTTGGAGCCCAGGTCTGTAGATTAGGGTGTGTTTGGGGCCCAGGTCTGTAGATTAGGGTGTGTTTGGGGCCCAGGTCTGTAGATTAGGGTGTGTTTGGGGCCCAGGTCTGTAGATTAGGGTGTGTTTGGGGCCCAGGTCTGTAGATTAGGGTGTGTTTGGGGCCCAGGTCTGTAGATTAGGGTGTGTTTGGGGCCTAGGTCTGTAGATTAGGGTGTGTTTGGGGCCAGGTCTGTAGATTAGGGTGTGTTTGGGGCCCAGGTCTGTAGATTAGGGTGTGTTTGGGGCCCAGGTCTGTAGATTAGGGTGTGTTTGGGGCCCAGGTCTGTAGATTAGGGAGTGTTTGGGGCCCAGGTCTGTAGATTAGGGAGTGTTTGGGGCCAGGTCTGTAGATTAGGGTGTGTTTGGGGCCCAGGTCTGTAGATTAGGGTGTGTTTGGGGTCCCAGGTCTGTAGATTAGGGAGTGTTTGGGGCCCAGGTCTGTAGATTAGGGAGTGTTGGGGCCCAGGTCTGTAGATTAGGGAGTGTTTGGGGCCCAGGTCTGTAGATTAGGGTGTGTTCGGGGCCCAGGTCTGTAGATTAGGGAGTGTTTGGGGCCCAGGTCTGTAGATTAGGGAGTGTTTGGGGCCCAGGTCTGTAGATTAGGGAGTGTTTGGGGTCCAGGTCTGTAGATTAGGGTGTGTTTGGGCCCAGGTCTGTAGATTAGGGAGTGTTTGGGGCCAGGTCTGTAGATTAGGGTGTGTTTGGGGCCCAGGTCTGTAGATTAGGGAGTGTTTGGGGCCCAGGTCTGTAGATTAGGGTGTGTTTGGGGCCTAGGTCTGTAGATTAGGGAGTGTTTGGGGTCCAGGTCTGTAGATTAGGGTGTGTTTGGGGCCCAGGTCTGTAGATTAGGGAGTGTTTGGGGCCCAGGTCTGTAGATTAGGGTGTGTTTGGGGCCCAGGTCTGTAGATTAGGAGTGTTTGGGGCCCAGGTCTGTAGATTAGGGTGTGTTTGGGGCCCAGGTCTGTAGATTAGGGAGTGTTTGGGGCCAGGTCTGTAGATTAGGGTGTGTTTGGAGCCCAGGTCTGTAGATTAGGGAGTGTTTGGGGCCCAGGTCTGTAGATTAGGGAGTGTTTGGGGCCAGGTCTGTAGATTAGGGAGTGTTTGGGGCCCAGGTCTGTAGATTAGGGTGTGTTTGGGGCCAGGTCTGTAGATTAGGGTGTGTTTGGAGCCCAGGTCTGTAGATTAGGGTGTGTTTGGGGCCCAGGTCTGTAGATTAGGGTGTGTTTTGGGCCCAGGTCTGTAGATTAGGGTGTGTTTGGGTCCAGGTCTGTAGATTAGGGTGTGTTTGGGTCCAGGTCTGTAGATTAGGGTGTGTTTGGGTCCAGGTCTGTAGATTAGGGTGTGTTTGGGGCCCAGGTCTGTAGATTAGGGTGTGTTTGGGGCCCAGGTCTGTAGATTAGGGTGTGTTTGGGGCCCAGGTCTGTAGATTAGGGTGTGTTTGGGGCCCAGGTCTGTAGATTAGGGTGTGTTTGGGCCCAGGTCTGTAGATTAGGGTGTGTTTGGGGCCCAGGTCTGTAGATTAGGGTGTGTTTGGGGCCCAGGTCTGTAGATTAGGGTGTGTTTGGGGCCCAGGTCTGTAGATTAGGGTGTGTTTGGGGCCCAGGTCTGTAGATTAGGGTGTGTTTGGGGCCCAGGTCTGTAGATTAGGGAGTGTTTGGGGCCCAGGTCTGTAGATTAGGGTGTGTTTGGGGCCCAGGTCTGTAGATTAGGGAGTGTTTGGGGCCCAGGTCTGTAGATTAGGGTGTGTTTGGGGCCCAGGTCTGTAGATTAGGGTGTGTTTGGGGCCCAGGTCTGTAGATTAGGGAGTGTTTGGGGCCTAGGTCTGTAGATTAGGGAGTGTTTGGGGCCCAGGTCTGTAGATTAGGGTGTGTTTGGGGCCTTAGGTCTGTAGATTAGGGTGTGTTTGGGGCCCAGGTCTGTAGATTAGGGTGTGTTTGGGGCCCAGGTCTGTAGATTAGGGAGTGTTTCGGGGCCCAGGTCTGTAGATTAGGTGTGTTTGGGGCCCAGGTCTGTAGATTAGGGTGTGTTTGGGGCCCAGGTCTGTAGATTAGGGTGTGTTTGGGGCCCAGGTCTGTAGATTAGGGTGTGTTTCGGGGCCCAGGTCTGTAGATTAGGGTGTGTTCGGGGCCCAGGTCTGTAGATTAGGGGTGTGTTTGGGGCCCAGGTCTGTAGATTAGGGAGTGTTTGGGGCCCAGGTCTGTAGATTAGGGAGTGTTTGGGGCCTAGGTCTGTAGATTAGGGAGTGTTTGGGGCCCAGGTCTGTAGATTAGGGTGTGTTTGGGGCCCAGGTCTGTAGATTAGGGAGTGTTTGGGGCCTAGGTCTGTAGATTAGGGAGTGTTTGGGGCCCAGGTCTGTAGATTAGGGTGTGTTTGGGGCCCAGGTCTGTAGATTAGGGAGTGTTTGGGGCCCAGGTCTGTAGATTAGGGTGTGTTTGGGGCCCAGGTCTGTAGATTAGGGAGTGTTTGGGGCCCAGGTCTGTAGATTAGGGAGTGTTTGGGGCCCAGGTCTGTAGATTAGGGTGTGTTTGGGGCCCAGGTCTGTAGATTAGGGAGTGTTTGGGGCCTAGGACTGTAGATTAGGGTGTGTTTGGGGCCTAGGTCTGTAGATTAGGGAGTGTTTGGGGCCTAGGACTGTAGATTAGGGTGTGTTTGGGGCCCAGGTCTGTAGATTAGGGTGTGTTTGGGGCCCAGGTCTGTAGATTAGGGAGTGTTTGGGGCCTAGGACTGTAGATTAGGGAGTGTTTGGGGCCCAGGTCTGTAGATTAGGGAGTGTTTGGGGCCCAGGTCTGTAGATTAGGGAGTGTTTGGGGCCTAGGTCTGTAGATTAGGGAGTGTTTGGGGCCCAGGTCTGTAGATTAGGGAGTGTTTGGGGCCAGGTCTGTAGATTAGGGTGTGTTTGGGGCCCAGGTCTGTAGATTAGGGAGTGTTTGGGGCCCAGGTCTGTAGATTAGGGAGTGTTTGGGGCCCAGGTCTGTAGATTAGGGAGTGTTTGGGGCCCAGGTCTGTAGATTAGGGAGTGTTTGGGGCCCAGGTCTGTAGATTAGGGAGTGTTTGGGGCTTAGGTCTGTAGATTAGGGTGTGTTTGGGGCCCAGGTCTGTAGATTAGGGTGTGTTTGGGGCCCAGGTCTGTAGATTAGGGTGTGTTTGGGGCCCAGGTCTGTAGATTAGGGTGTGTTTGGGGCCCAGGTCTGTAGATTAGGGTGTGTTTGGGGCCCAGGTCTGTAGATTAGGGTGTGTTTGGGGCCCAGGTCTGTAGATTAGGGTGTGTTTGGGGCCCAGGTCTGTAGATTAGGGAGTGTTTGGGGCCCAGGTCTGTAGATTAGGGAGTGTTTGGGGCCTAGGTCTGTAGATTAGGGAGTGTTTGGGGCCCAGGTCTGTAGATTAGGGAGTGTTTGGGGCCCAGGTCTGTAGATTAGGGTGTGTTTGGGGCCCAGGTCTGTAGATTAGGGAGTGTTTGGGGCCTAGGACTGTAGATTAGGGTGTGTTTGGGGCCTAGGTCTGTAGATTAGGGAGTGTTTGGGGCCTAGGACTGTAGATTAGGGTGTGTTTGGGGCCCAGGTCTGTAGATTAGGGTGTGTTTGGGGCCCAGGTCTGTAGATTAGGGAGTGTTTGGGGCCTAGGACTGTAGATTAGGGAGTGTTTGGGGCCCAGGTCTGTAGATTAGGGAGTGTTTGGGGCCCAGGTCTGTAGATTAGGGAGTGTTTGGGGCCTAGGTCTGTAGATTAGGGAGTGTTTGGGGCCCAGGTCTGTAGATTAGGGAGTGTTTGGGGCCAGGTCTGTAGATTAGGGTGTGTTTGGGGCCCAGGTCTGTAGATTAGGGAGTGTTTGGGGCCAGGTCTGTAGATTAGGGAGTGTTTGGGGCCCAGGTCTGTAGATTAGGGTGTGTTTGGGGCCCAGGTCTGTAGATTAGGGAGTGTTTGGGGCCCAGGTCTGTAGATTAGGGAGTGTTTGGGGCCTTAGGTCTGTAGATTAGGGTGTGTTTGGGGCCAGGTCTGTAGATTAGGGTGTGTTTGGGGCCCAGGTCTGTAGATTAGGGTGTGTTTGGGGCCCAGGTCTGTAGATTAGGGTGTGTTTGGGGCCCAGGTCTGTAGATTAGGGTGTGTTTGGGGCCCAGGTCTGTAGATTAGGGTGTGTTTGGGGCCCAGGTCTGTAGATTAGGGTGTGTTTGGGGCCCAGGTCTGTAGATTAGGGTGTGTTTGGGGCCCAGGTCTGTAGATTAGGGAGTGTTTGGGGCCTAGGTCTGTAGATTAGGGTGTGTTTGGGGCCCAGGTCTGTAGATTAGGGAGTGTTTGGGGCCTAGGTCTGTAGATTAGGGAGTGTTTGGGGCCCAGGTCTGTAGATTAGGGTGTGTTTGGGGCCCAGGTCTGTAGATTAGGGAGTGTTTGGGGCCCTAGGTCTGTAGATTAGGGAGTGTTTGGGGCCCAGGTCTGTAGATTAGGGTGTGTTTGGGGCCCAGGTCTGTAGATTAGGGTGTGTTTGGGGCCCAGGTCTGTAGATTAGGGAGTGTTTGGGGCCTAGGTCTGTAGATTAGGGAGTGTTTGGGGCCCAGGTCTGTAGATTAGGGAGTGTTTGGGGCCTAGGTCTGTAGATTAGGGTGTGTTTGGGGCCCAGGTCTGTAGATTAGGGTGTGTTTGGGGCTTAGGTCTGTAGATTAGGGAGTGTTCGGGGGCCCAGGTCTGTAGATTAGGGTGTGTTTGGGGCCCAGGTCTGTAGATTAGGGTGTGTTTGGGGCCTAGGTCTGTAGATTAGGGAGTGTTTGGGGCCTAGGACTGTAGATTAGGGTGTGTTTGGGGCCCAGGTCTGTAGATTAGGGAGTGTTTGGGGCCTAGGTCTGTAGATTAGGGAGTGTTTGGGGCCTAGGTCTGTAGATTAGGGAGTGTTTGGGGCCTAGGTCTGTAGATTAGGGAGTGTTTGGGGCCTAGGTCTGTAGATTAGGGAGTGTTTGGGGCCTAGGACTGTAGATTAGGGTGTGTTTGGGGCCCAGGTCTGTAGATTAGGGTGTGTTTGGGGCCCAGGTCTGTAGATTAGGGAGTGTTTGGGGCCCAGGTCTGTAGATTAGGGTGTGTTTGGGGCCCAGGTCTGTAGATTAGGGAGTGTTTGGGGCCTAGGACTGTAGATTAGGGAGTGTTTGGGGCCCAGGTCTGTAGATTAGGGAGTGTTTGGGGCCCAGGTCTGTAGATTAGGGTGTGTTTGGGGCCCAGGTCTGTAGATTAGGGAGTGTTTGGGGCCCAGGTCTGTAGATTAGGGAGTGTTTGGGGCCCAGGTCTGTAGATTAGGGTGTGTTCGGGGCCCAGGTCTGTAGATTAGGGAGTGTTTGGGGCCCATGTCCGTAGATTAGGGTAGTGTTTGGGGCCCAGGTCTGTAGATTAGGGAGTGTTTGGGGCCCAGGTCTGTAGATTAGGGTGTGTTTGGGGCCCAGGTCTGTAGATTAGGGTGTGTTTGGGGCCCAGGTCTGTAGATTAGGGAGTGTTTGGGGCTTAGGTCTGTAGATTAGGGTGTTTGGGGCCCAGGTCTGTAGATTAGGGTGTGTTTGGGGCCCAGGTCTGTAGATTAGGGAGTGTTTGGGGCCCAGGTCTGTAGATTAGGGAGTGTTTGGGGCCCAGGTCTGTAGATTAGGGTGTGTTTGGGGCCCAGGTCTGTAGATTAGGGTGTGTTTGGGGCCCAGGTCTGTAGATTAGGGAGTTTGGGGCTAGGTCTGTAGATTAGGGTGTGTTTGGGGCCCAGGTCTGTAGATTAGGGAGTGTTTGGGGCCCAGGTCTGTAGATTAGGGTGTGTTTGGGGCCCAGGTCTGTAGATTAGGGTGTGTTTGGGGGCTTAGGTCTGTAGATTAGGGAGTGTTTGGGGCCCAGGTCTGTAGATTAGGGTGTGTTTGGGGCCCAGGTCTGTAGATTAGGGTGTGTTTTGGGGCCCAGGTCTGTAGATTAGGGAGTGTTTGGGGCCCAGGTCTGTAGATTAGGGTGTGTTTGGGGCCCAGGTCTGTAGATTAGGGTGTGTTTGGGGCCCAGGTCTGTAGATTAGGGTGTGTTTCGGGGCCCAGGTCTGTAGATTAGGGTGTGTTTGGGGCCCCGGTCTGTAGATTAGGGTGTGTTTGGGGCCGAGGTCTGTAGATTAGGGTGTGTTTGGGGCCAGGTCTGTAGATTAGGGTGTGTTTGGGGCCCAGGTCTGTAGATTAGGGTGTGTTTGGGGCCAGGTCTGTAGATTAGGGTGTGTTTGGGGCCCAGGTCTGTAGATTAGGGTGTGTTTGGGGCCCAGGTCTGTAGATTAGGGTGTGTTTGGGGCCCAGGTCTGTAGATTAGGGAGTGCTTTGGGGCCTTAGGTCTGTAGATTAGGGTGTGTTTGGGGCCCAGGTCTGTAGATTAGGGTGTGTTTGGGGCCCAGGTCTGTAGATTAGGGAGTGTTTGGGGCCCAGGTCTGTAGATTAGGGAGTGTTTGGGGCCCAGGTCTGTAGATTAGGGTGTGTTTGGGGCCCAGGTCTGTAGATTAGGGTGTGTTTGGGGCCCAGGTCTGTAGATTAGGGTGTGTTTGGGGCCCAGGTCTGTAGATTAGGGAGTGTTTTGGGGCCCAGGTCTGTAGATTAGGGAGTGTTTGGGGCCCAGGTCTGTAGATTAGGGTGTGTTTGGGGCCCAGGTCTGTAGATTAGGGAGTGTTTGGGGCCTCAGGTCTGTAGATTAGGGTGTGTTTGGGGCCCAGGTCTGTAGATTAGGGTGTGTTTGGGGCCCAGGTCTGTAGATTAGGGTGTGTTTGGGGCCCAGGTCTGTAGATTAGGGTGTGTTTGGGGCCCAGGTCTGTAGATTAGGGAGTGTTTGGGGCCCAGGTCTGTAGATTAGGGTGTGTTTGGGGGCCCAGGTCTGTAGATTAGGGTGTGTTTGGGGCCCAGGTCTGTAGATTAGGGTGTGTTTGGGGCCCTAGGTCTGTAGATTAGGGAGTGTTTGGGGCCAGGTCTGTAGATTAGGGTGTGTTTGGGGCCCAGGTCTGTAGATTAGGGTGTGTTTGGGGCCTAGGTCTGTAGATTAGGGTGTGTTTGGGGCCCAGGTCTGTAGATTAGGGAGTGTTTGGGGCCCTAGGTCTGTAGATTAGGGAGTGTTTGGGGCCCAGGTCTGTAGATTAGGGTGTGTTTGGGGCCAGGTCTGTAGATTAGGGTGTGTTTGGGGCCCAGGTCTGTAGATTAGGGTGTGTTTGGGGCCAGGTCTGTAGATTAGGGAGTGTTTGGGGCCCAGGTCTGTAGATTAGGGTGTGTTTGGGGCCCAGGTCTGTAGATTAGGGTGTGTTTGGGGCCCAGGTCTGTAGATTAGGGTGTGTTTGGGGCCCAGGTCTGTAGATTAGGGTGTGTTTGGGGCCCAGGTCTGTAGATTAGGGAGTGTTTGGGGCCTAGGTCTGTAGATTAGGGTGTGTTTGGGGCCCAGGTCTGTAGATTAGGGTGTGTTTGGGGCCCAGGTCTGTAGATTAGGGTGTGTTTGGGGCCCAGGTCTGTAGATTAGGGTGTGTTTGGGGCCCAGGTCTGTAGATTAGGGTGTGTTTGGGGCCCAGGTCTGTAGATTAGGGTGTGTTTGGGGCCCAGGTCTGTAGATTAGGGTGTGTTTGGGGCCCAGGTCTGTAGATTAGGGAGTGTTTGGGGCCCAGGTCTGTAGATTAGGGTGTGTTTGGGGCCCAGGTCTGTAGATTAGGGTGTGTTTGGGGCCCAGGTCTGTAGATTAGGGAGTGTTTGGGGCCCAGGTCTGTAGATTAGGGTGTGTTTGGGGCCCAGGTCTGTAGATTAGGGTGTGTTTGGGGCCCAGGTCTGTAGATTAGGGTGTGTTTGGGGCCCAGGTCTGTAGATTAGGGAGTGTTTGGGGCCCAGGTCTGTAGATTAGGGAGTGTTTGGGGCCCAGGTCTGTAGATTAGGGTGTGTTTGGGGCCCAGGTCTGTAGATTAGGGTGTGTTTGGGGCCCAGGTCTGTAGATTAGGGTGTGTTTGGGGCCCAGGTCTGTAGATTAGGGAGTGTTTGGGGCCCAGGTCTGTAGATTAGGGAGTGTTTGGGGCCCAGGTCTGTAGATTAGGGAGTGTTTGGGGCCCAGGTCTGTAGATTAGGGAGTGTTTGGGGCCCAGGTCTGTAGATTAGGGAGTGTTTGGGGCCCAGGTCTGTAGATTAGGGGTGTGTTTGGGGCCCAGGGTCTGTAGATTAGGGTGTGTTTGGGGCCCAGGTCTGTAGATTAGGGTGTGTTTGGGGCCCAGGTCTGTAGATTAGGGAGTGTTTGGGGCCCAGGTCTGTTGATT